>CM076847.1:116367805-116712612 GCA_039519185.1 Astragalus membranaceus
TAAAAAAATGTAAATCTTGTCAAAGCCGGAACATAGTGTTACATTGAAATTTGAATGGGCGACCAACATGTTGATCTTGCAATATAAGATAGTATATATGGTTGTGTTTCCTCTACTAATTAACCTACAAATTGTATCCTTATGATGTACAAGCATTTCAGTTTCGGCCCAAGCCGGAACAATTGCCCCCAAGTCGATGACTAATGAAAAGATTAATAAGGTAGTAATTTTCTAACACTTTGGCTATCAAACTCATTAAGTTGTTAAAGTCGGTAAGTGGGGATCCAACTTAGTGAATCCACCACCAGAAACATCTACGCTCATCAAACACTCTTGTCCATTATAGTTCTTCGCATCTACTATAATCTGCCAATTTTTGCTTCGACTACCTCATTTCAAAAAATTAACATTTCATAATTATATATCTTGTACTTCTAAATTCTTCCTCGACATCATACCTCTCTATACTCTCCTCAATACTTTTCAAAAAAAGATATATTCACAAGAACAAGTGTTCCATGTAAGCAGTGGCGAATCTTGAAAAAAAAGGGTGGGCCGCTAAAATAAACATGCAAATCATATTAAGCACAAAGTTGATCATCAAAAAATTAAACTGTGTACCTTAAAGTAATGCTCTACGCGTTCTAAGTGACTTGAAATCTTCAATAATAGACTCAACTAATGTTTTCACTAATTTCCCTTTCTATGTAAATTGTCATGCTATCAGCTAGAAACCCACCTTCCATCTTGCTTCTCAACCTAGTCTTGATAATTTTCATTGCTCAAAAAGACCTCTCGGTTGTGGCTGTAGAAATCGGAAGAGTCATGATAAGGCGGAGCAGTCTATCAAGCAAGAAGTACATTTCCTTCTCGTTAGTTTCAACCAAACACGAGCATAATTCTTGAATAGTTGACAAATTCTTGACGGGCATGAACGACAAATTGCCGGAGTTGAAAATGCAAACTATTCTTCTCTTGTTCATTGAAATCCATGGGATAATATTTTTCAACCAGAGTGCAAATAGTATCAACGTTAAAAGCTTTATAATTATCCTTAGGAGCTAAAGCACTACAACTCCATTGCTTGCTCACTAAATCTACTATTCAACTCTTGCAATTGTTTGTCAATGGTAGTAAAAAATATTTCAACTCTAAAGTAATGCTCTATTGTTACCTGATTCTCTTCAAGACAGGAGCGTCCAAATCTTGTTGCGGAATGAAAATCATCGAGATCAGGAATCTCAACATCATGTTTTGAACAAAAAGACGTCACATTAGTAAACAACTTATCCCAACCATCTTCTCGATCAATTCTTGGATAAGAGTTTTTGTGCTGCGAACTAAACACATAGCATTAACTACGTCTTGAAATTGTAATTGTAAGGCTTGACAAAGTACATCTGTTATCCCCATAATTTCTTTCATCAAATGCAAGATCAAAATAAAATCGAACGTCTTCAAGTAATTGTAAGAAAGAAGGCTTGTGTTACGTGCGAGCGAGGTAATAGGAGAGAAGAGGATTCAGTTGTCATTTTTTAAAAAAATAAGGGTACTTTAGTAATTTTACCTATATGAATTTTTATTTTTTTTATAGGGTGGGCCACGGCCCTGCTGGGCCCATGAGAAGGTCCGCCCCTGCATGTAAGGTTTTTGTGTGGAAAAGAAAAACTTGAAACTAAATCCTATATATATATATAATTGCAAGAAGTGAAAATTAAACCTGAATGGGTAAAAAATAAGGTCAAACATTAGTCATCATTAATTAGCCAAACTCTTCCTATTTCAAAAGAGTAATTATATCAACTTTGTCTAATTCTCCCAACAGGTCAACAAATGTAATGAATTAGGTTTTGATCTTTAGAAATAATTTGAATAAAGGGTCTCAACCAAGATGACCCAGACAGATCTTTACAGGAGGAGACAATATCCATTATTAGCATACTAAAGAGAACCACTTTTATAACAAATTAAGTGCACCATTATTTCTCAATACTCCAAAAGTTATTTTTCCATGGCCACATTCAATACTTTTTGACTTTAGCTTGCATATATATATATATATATATATATATATATATATATATATATAACAGAGAAGATCGATAATCCAAGCTAGGTTTGTCTCATTGCCTAACACATATTTAGCTAGATTATCCGGATTAGTCTTCAGAGTACAACCTAATGATAAAACACAAATAAATACTCTCAATAAGAAAAATTTGCAGTTTTAAATTCATTGAATAACTGATATATTTAATCAATATTATAAATCGGATACATCAGTTACTCAATGAACCTAAAACTGTAATTTTTTTTTATAATAAGGACCAGAGTACTACTTTGTGGAGATCAGACAGGGCCGGCCTAGGAGTAAGTTTACTAAAGTCTTTGCTCTAGGCCCACCAACAAAAAAAAATGACATTAATTTTTATAAAACAAAAAGACGTCATAAAAATATATATATATATATATATATATATATATATATCGACAAAGACTAACCATAAAGCTTTTCACTTTAAGAAAAAAATGCCTCAATTGAAAATTTGTTTTATGCCTCATCTAATAAAAAAAGATTTTTGGGTCGATCCCGACATTAAGAGCGCATGTTTGAACATGCAACGCTCCTCTAACTCTCGTCCTCCCACCATCGTCTGTTTGTACACGATATATGATCTCAAAAGAGTATATAATGAAAGAGCAACCCTCACTTTACAAGCCGATTTTTTGGAGTTGAGTTAGGCTCAACACTCACATTCTAATATGGTATCAGAGTCTATCCAAGATCCTTCGGGTCATCCACCATTATTATCCACGCACCAAGCCCAATAGTGATGGGCGTGAGAGGGTGTATTGTGAGAAACTCAAGTCCCACATTAACTAGAGATATGGTCTCATAAGGGAAATCCTCACCTTACAAACCAATTTTATAGGGTTGAGTTAGACCCAACCCAAATTCTAAGATATTGGGAGAAACCTAAGTGCCACATTGACTAGAGATATGATCTCATAAGAGTATATAATAAAATGGCAATTCCCACCTTACAAGCCAATTCCCACCTTACATTCTAATATAGTATCAAAACCAATCAGAGATCATTCAGACCACCCACAATTATTATCCACGCACCAAGCCCAATATGCTGGACGTAAGGGGGTGTATTAGGAAAAAACCCAAGTCTCACATTGACTAGAGATATAATCTCAAAAGAATATATAACGAAAGGGCAACTCTCACCTTACAAACCGATTTTTTAGGATTGAGTTAGAGTGTTAAACCCAACTCACATTCTAAGAAATGAAGAAAAGATTATTACTTGGATCAGATCGATTACATGCATTTACTACTTAATTAAATAAGTTTTCCTTCAATAATAGATTGATTGTTCTAGCTAGCTAATTATTGTTCCAGCTAGTATAAACCTATATACTGTAGCTTTTAATTAATATATATTTCACTATCACTATTTCGAGCTAGCCAGCCAGCTCACCTAAATCCTCAAGAAATAAGTCATAAATAATCAAATCAAACTTCTCTCATGTGCATGAATGCAGAAAAAGAAAGCCACACGAAAATGGTATTTAATTTGTGTCTGTTTTCATCAAGAAAAAGAAAACCACCATCCTATAGCTTGTAGCTAAAACTCTCAATGCAGCAATCAATATCATATCATATCAATATATAAGGGGGAAAACACAGTCCCAGCATAGTATAATATAATGAATATATACATATTTAATGGAAGACAAATATCTTGTCATATATATTCAATCTCCACACCCAATTAAAGATTAATGATTTTCAACATACAATAATAGCTCCTCCCACAGAGATTAATTAAAGTGCAGACTCTAGTTTCACAAACACATTACATTACATGTACATGATTCAGTACAAACTAACAATAATAATCATAAAATTTATTCTACTAGTAGTTATTATGATCAGAGTACGCATACTTAATTGTCGGCAGATACCAGTACGTAGTACTTAATCTCCACCATCCACTTCCCCTCCAACTCAAGAATTCAGAATAGCTCATCTCAACTAAAGAACCTTAAAACAAAAAAATACTACTAATTAAATCCATAAATATTAGTAAATATAAAGAAAATAAGATAAAATATAGTAGTACCTTACCTGGTGTGTCGAATCTTTCGGTGACTAGTAATTAAGTAGAAGTGGGAGTTATCTTAGGCTTAGGCCTTTTCCTTTTCTTTTCATAGCTAACACCTCTAGACTTAGCTTGAAAATCACGAACATCCCTTAAGTAAATCCTAACAACACGAGCACCAAAAGGGTTAGACTCGGGTCTACCACCATTTTCTTCATAAGCAGCACGAAGACGACCAATGAGTGCATCTAAACTTCCCCATGCTTGACGAAGAGGACAAGGACAAGGAGCAGGTGGGTTAGTGAGACCAAAGAAAGGACAAGGATGGTTGTGTACTTTAGTTTTTCCGAATTGGTCAAGGTAATGAAGAAATTCTAGAACATGTCCACCGTTGCATAGGGATAAAGATAGTGGTGGACGGTGGTTTCTTATATATTGACAGAATGTGTTCCAGTCTCGCCGTTTTTGGTTCTCGTAACGGCTTGAAGTTGAACTTCCACTGCCACCACCACCGCCACTACCACCACTGTTGGTGGCTGAAGATGGTGATGATGATGACATGGCGGTGACTATGACCCCACTTGTTTGACTCTCAGTTTTAAAGCTAGGGGTTGTTGATTCAGAAACTAAATCCATTGGAAGAACTAAGAAACCCTTTCTTGATTTGGATCTAAAGGTTTAGATCTTGGTGAGGGTTAGAACTTAGAAGAGATTGATCACTCACCGTTGATAATGTTTCACCCTCTTCTCTTCTTCTCCTTAGCTAGGGTTTCCTTTTATGTACTATTGTAAATAAATTATAAAATATAAATATTGATATTCCCGTGATATTTAATTGGAAAAAGTGAAAAGGATTGTGAGTGTGTTTAGTTTGGATATAAAGTAGGGGGAAAGGGAGAAAGCAAATCAAATTAAAGGTATTAGTATATATTTGAAGTTCCCAATGCAAAAGGAAAAATAAGGGCTGTTTGGCATTGGATGCTAGCTAGGTATGTTAATTATTAAACAAACATGGTATATATGAAGCAGGGAAAGAGAGATTTGCCTTTGAGTTGGTTGTTGCTGGAAAGAGGATAGTTAGACAACAGCAACCTGGGCAGTGATGATCTCTGACATATATATTGACTAGGGTTTGAAAGGAGTGAGGAAGTGTGTATGTGTGTGTTTAGTTACTACTCCTCTCAGAAAGGGTGAGCAGTAATTGGTGGAAATGGAATGAATGATTCCTGGGTAAAAGCTTAAAGGGTGAGAATCAGATCAGAGAGAGAGATGATTATGAGATATATTTCTTTCCAGAAAAGTGAAAGCAACTGAGAGTTATATTATATTATATGGTACTATTGAGAGTGGTGAAGAACCAAGGGTTAAATGGAAGAGATGGAAAGAGAAGAGTGTCATGTTGCGCCAAAACAGGACAAAGTTTGGCATCGACTTATGTCACTCTACAGTACGCTACAGTGACATTTTTGACGCGATACACTAGTAATACAGTTTATTTTTTAAATTCAATTTTAAAAAAAACTAATTTTTTAAAATAAAATTTTATACACTATTTTTTAAAAAAAACGGTTGTCAATATTTTTATAAAAATAATTAGTCACTATAAATCAATTTTCACTATTTTTATAATCTACTCAAACTACTAAAATTAATAAAATAATTAGTCACTATAAATCAATTAACGACTATCCATTGTCAAAAAAAGAATTGTAAAAAAACTTTAACCCCTACCAAAAATTACAAAATAACTACTAAAACTAATCAATTTAACTACTTTTGTTAAAATCAATCAATTTAACCACTACAAAAATTACCAAATAACTATTTTATAATTACTAAAAAAGAGTAAAATGTCAACGAGAATGCCAACGGGAGTGGCAACGAGAGCGCCAATGGGAGTGGCAACGAGAGCGCCAATGGGAGTGGCAACGAGAGCGCCAACGGGAGAGGCCACGGGAGTGACAACAATAGAGGGACAAAAAAGTGAGGGACAAAAAACTGATTGAAAACTGCAATCAGAAGCTGCAACTGACCCAGCAAAAGGACAAAAAACAACAAATTTTAAAACCAACTTTTTTTTCAGTTTTTTTTTCCATTTTTTTCTTCAGTTTTTCGTTCCATAAAAATCACTTTTTTGTCGGTTTTTTTTTACTAAAAACATAATTTTTTTTAACTATTTCTATAATTTACTCAATCTAGTAAAATTAATCAATTTAACTACTACCAATTGTCAAAAAAAAAAAACCATACCTCTAACAATAGTTTCAAAATTATTTATTCCAAAAAAATAAATTATTAAATTAATATCACACTCAATAATGAAAGAATTTAAAATTTACTATTTACTATAATCTCTCTATTAAAACTACTAAAATCAATTAATTTTTCATGTAATAAATAAAATCAATCAATTTAACAACTAACAATTGTAATATTGAATCATATAGAAAAAAGGAGAAAACATGTGGGAACGGGAGCGGCAACGAGAGACTGACAACAAGATCGGCAACGAGAGCAGCAACGGGAGTGCCAACAAGAGAGGGAATGAGAGCGCCAACGAGAGTGCCAACGGAAGTGCCAACAAGAGAGGGAACGAGAGCGACTGGGACTGCATATTTTACCTTTTACTTCATTATTAATATTATAAAAAGATACCGATTTTGTTTTAACTTTTTGCAACACAACAATTTTAGTAAATTCACCGCTAAAAGACAAAATTTGCAACACAACGAGAGCGGCAATGCGAGACTGGCAATGGAATCGACAACAAGAGTGACAATGAGAACATGAGTGGGAACAAGAGAGGCAAGGAGAGCGCAACAGAGCGCCAACGTGGATGCATATTTTAAAAAATCTTATTTTCTTTTTTCTTCATTTTTACTCCATCTAAAATTTATTATTTACTATAATCTCTCTATTCAAACTATTAAAATCAATCAATTTAACCACTAAGAATTATAAAAATACAACTTTAGCCACTACCAAAGTTTACAAAATAACTTACTTATAATTAAACGAATATGATTTAATTAATATTAAACCATATAGACCAATATGAGTTATAACATGTGGCAATGTGAGCGACAACGAGATACTGGCAATGGGAGCTGCAACGGGAGTGGCAACGAGAGAGGTAACGAGAGCGCCAACGGGAGGGTCAACGAGTATGCAAACGGGAGTGTCAACAGGGATGCATATTTTACCTCTAATGTCTAAATACATTATTATGGATTAATGTAATTCTGATTGTCAATCTCCTTTATTTTCTTCGACTCAATATAATTTTCATTTGTATCTTATATGACATAATACCTATCTATTTCCAATTTGAATTTCAAATCATACATTTTGGACATTATTCACAACTTATGATTATCTTCCAAATTACTATTATGACTTCATGGCAATACACCGATCATACAGTATCACCTATGCGTATGCACGGGTAAAATACTAGTGTTGTATGTGTGTGTTTAGTTACTCCTCTCCGAAAGGGTGAGCAGTAATTGGTGGAAATGGAATGAATGATTCCTGGGTAAAAGCTTAAAGGGTGAGAATCAGATCAGAGAGAGAGAGAGGTGTTTATGAGATATATTTCTTTCCAGAAAAGTGGAAGCAACTGAGAGTTATATTATATGGTACTATTGAGAGTGGTGAAGAACCAAGGGTTAAATGGAAGCGATGGAAAGAGAAGAGTGTCATGTTGCGCCAAAACAGGACAAAGTTTGGCAGCGAGCAGTGATGATGGTAACCAAAGATGACCAGACATTTCAAATTATCATTATTCCTCACTCTATTTTTAGGCGCGTGAAAACATATATACGCATTCCTTTTTCGTATGAATGAATTGTTTGTACTATTTTTCTTTGGTTCAAATTCATATCGCTCCCCCAACATTGCCATGTGCCATGTTTGGATTTTCTTATTTCAATTATCTATTGGGATTAATACCCGTGTGAGACCGTTTACAAAAACTTAGGAAAACAGTTTATAGCATCTTAGTAAACTATTTTCAAGCCAAATTCCATAAGATTCTCGTGATAGTTTATGAAACTAGCTTATACCTTATTTATAGAAAAATAGTTCAATATTATTTTATTTTTTATTATATAAATACACAACTTGTGCATAACCTCTTATATGATAAGCGTTTATGACGAAAGTGTTTAATTAAGTTGTTTATCCAAACAGAGTTTTAGTCACTAGCTAATTTTACCCGTGCATCCGTGGTGATATTGTATTTGTTATAATTTTCTATGAATCTATAAATACTTTAAAAATTGTAAAAATTAATAAAATAAAAAGAAAAAAATCGATAAAAAGACTATATTTCAACTTGCTTAAAAACTTTGTGCTGTAGAAAGATAAAAAAATCAGTATTTTCTTCTAATATTAAAAATGAAGTAAAAATCATAAACAAGAAAATAAGATCTAATAAAATATATGCACTTCGTTGCTGCTCCTATTGTCGCTCCCCGTTGTCGCTCCCCGTTGCCTCTCCTGTTGTCTCTCTCGTTACCGCTCTCGTTGTCGATCCTGTTGCCCAGTCTGTCGTTGCTGCTCCCAGTTGTCGCTCCCGTATCATTTAATATTACTTTAATCCTTTTAATTAATTTATTTTATTATTTAAAAAAAGTTATTCTAGAATTTTTGTTAGTGGTTAATTTTTTTCGACAATTGCTAGTGGTTAATTTTTTTTCGACAAATTTTAGTAGTTGTCGCTCTTTGCTGCCTCTTCAGTTGCCGCTTTCGATGTCGATCTTGTTGCCTGTCGATCTTGTGATTTAAAAAATATTTAATACTCTAGATCATTTAATATTACTTTAACCCTTTTAGTTAAATTATTTTATTATTTTAAAAAAGTTATTCTAGAATTTTTGTTGGTGGTGTTAAATTTTTTCGACAATTGCTAGTGGTTAATTTTTTTCGACAATTGTTAGTGGTTGCCGCTCTTTGCTGCCTCTACCGTTGCCGCTTCCGTTGTCGATCTTGTTGTCTGTCGATGCCGCTCCTAGTTTCCGCTCTCATTGCTAGATGTTTATATTTTTGTATTTGTATTTAATTTGTGCTTCAAATTTAATATGAATTTAATCATTTTAATTAAATGATTTAAAAAATATCTATCATTCTAGATCATTTAATATTACTTTAATCCTTTTAATTAAATTAGTTATTACTTAAAAAAAAGTCACTTTGACTCTATTGTTTCCATCACAGGTATTAGATACACTACTCCTCTCGAAAATACATTGGTTTCCCAATGATTCATGGTAGACTTGGTAAACGAGATTATGATTTTCTGATTGACAAGATTCAACACAGACTCGCCTCTTGGAAGAATAAGCTTCTGAATAAAGCTGGTAGGCTAGCATTAGTACAGTCTGTTCTGACGTCTATCCCAACATACTATATGCAAATGTCTTGGTTACCTAGTACAACTTGTGAGCAACTTGATAGACTGTCCAGGAATTTCCTTTGGAAAGGTACTACAACTACAGGCATTCATCAGGTGGGCTAGGATATAATTACTAAACTGAGAGGGCTTAGTGGTTTGGGTATTCAGAGAGCTAGAGAAGCGAACACTTCTATGTTGGGTAAGCTGGTCTGGGATGTTCATAGTCATGCTGATAAACTTTGGGTGAATCTGTTGAGACACAAGTATATGAGTGATAATCAGTTCCTAGATGCTCCTATGAAGCCTGGATCAGTTGTTTGGAATTCCATTATGAAGGCTAAAGCTATCTTGAGAGATGGTTATGAGTATAGATTGGGGGATGGTTCCTCTTCCTTTTGGTCAACTCCCTGGAGTAGCCTTGGAAATCTCAGTGAACAAGTTTGGTATGTAGACATTTATGATATCCATTTGACAGTCTCTGATGTAGTTCAAGATGGCAAATGGCAGCTCAATCAACTTTACACTCAGCTTCCTGAAGCTGAGATTAATGTCATTCAAACTATCCCAGTCTGCTTAAATTCTAATATTCCTGATGGTTTTACTTGGAAGGGGAATGTTTATGGTATCTATACGGCCAAGGCTGGATATTCATGGCTTACAAAGAACACTCACTACAAGAAAATCGCGTATTACCGGCGGATTTTTTTTGCCGGTAAGTTCCCGGCGGAAATTTGGCGTTTCCGGCGAATTTTTTCCGTCGGTAAATTTCCGACGGATTTTTACATTTCTGGCGGATTTTTAACATTTCCGGCGGATTTTGTTTTAAAAAAATAATAAAAAATTTCAAAAAATCCGCCGGAAATGTTAAAAATCCGCTGGAACGTTTTGAAATTCTTATAAATAAAACTTTCTCCTACACTCTTCTACATTTCCCTTTTCTTCTTCCTTCTCATTCATTCTCACTTATTCATTCTTATTTCTTCTTTCTCATACTCTTCAATCTCAATAAATTTCTCTACATATCTCTTTTCTATATTTCCCATTTCTTCTTCCTTCTCACTTCTTCTTATTTCTTCATTCATATTCCTTGTCACTTCTTCATTCTTATTCTCTCCAATATTATTTTTTCATACTCTCTTTCATTTTTTTTTTGACACAACTCTATTTCATTCTAGTTTCTCTATTACTTCTCATTCTCTTCTATATAATTTTTTTCTCATATTCTATTTCATTTTTTATTACTTATTATTTAATTAAATATAAAATTCGAAGAAAAAAAATTTAAAAAAGTAATTCTTAAAAAATTAATTTCTGGTGGATTATTAAAAAAAATTAAAAAAATCCGTCGGAAACGCACATTTCCGGCGAAAAAAATCCTCCGGAAATTACCAGCGGAAATTTCGCCGGAAACCGTTACATGCGAACGAATTTCCGGCGGAAAAAATCCGCCGGTAATGACCAATATCTGGCGGATTTTGGCCTTTTCTGGCAGATTTTTTCCGCTGGTAATCCGCGAATTTCTTGTAGTGACTATCAGCTCGGGAACTACTGACTCCCATAATTCTTGGAAGCGGATTTGGAAGATTCGTGCGCCTGAAAAATTAAAATTCTTCCTTTGGACAGCGTGTCATGATTCACTCCCAACTAGAGCTATGTTATCGAAGAGAGGCTTGTTTTACTCACAATCTTGTCCTCGTTGTTCCTCTAATGATGAAAGCATTTTACACTGTCTAAGAGACTGTGACTTTCCAAAGCGGATTTGGCTAACTATGGGGTTTGATAACATCAAAATTTTCTTGGATCAGAATATCTCTTCCTGGTTGAAGAAAGGTATTGACAGTTCGAACCATTATACCTTCTTGGCGGCTTGCTGGTGGATCTGGAGAGCTAGAAACCATATTTGTATGGCAAATGAGATTGTCTCTCCTAATCAGATTAATCTTAATGTTCATCTATTTGCTAACCTTATGAAGACATCTTTCTATTTGCATGAGACAACCCATATGCATAGCACTTGGGTTTCTTGGCACCCGGATTGAGGTACATAGGTAGAGTTAAATGTGGATGGTAGCAGTATGGGCAATCCTGGTCCTTCTGGGTTCGGTGGTTCCTTTTGAGACATTCAAATGGTGATTGGATTTTTGGTTTTGCAGGTAGTGTCACTAGTGCAAAATTAGCTTTAAAAAGCACTATTTTGAATCAGTTGTTTGGATAACCGATTCCAAATGTGGACGCGGTGGCAAATTTGCAATTAAATGGAATTGTGACAGATTTTTTTTAGACATTTAGAATCGGTTGTTTAAACAACCGATTCGAAATGTGCCAATTTAGACATTTGGAATCGGTTGACTGAATAACCGATTCCGAATATCTACATTCAGAATCGGTTCTTTAAACAACCGGTTCATAATGTCTGTTTCATTACAATTTTCACGACCCCCCTTGTTATTTCAGTTTCCCTCTCACACTTTACCTCTCAAATCCTAACTTGTTCTCTCGCTCTCACACGCAGCAAATCCCTCTCACACGCCGCAAATCCCTCGCTCGCAGCTCACTCGCAGCTCACTCGTTCTCATCCCCTTCGTTCGCAGCTCACTCGCAGCAAATCCCTCTTCGTTCGCATCAAATCCCTCCTTCGTTCGCATCAAATCCCTCCTTCGTTCGCAGCTCACTCGCAGCAAATCCCTCATTCGTTCGCAGCAAATCCCCTTCGTTCGCATCTGTTCGCAGCTCCCTGCCATCTCTTTGCAGTTCATCCCTCGCTCTGTCGCATTTCAGTTTGCTCCTTCATTCTCCGTCGCATCCCCCTCACGCGATATTTCTCTTCTTCTCGGCATCTGTTCCCTTATAGCATCTGTTCTCTTTCTCAGCTCACTTCCTCAGATGCTGTCTTCAGGTGTAGAACGTTGCCGTCACACGTTTTCCTCACGTCGTTCCCGCTTCTCACTGCTACCAGGTTCGCCTCGTCTTTTCAAGAGAAAGCATTATGTTACTATTGAAATTTTAGTCTAGTTAAACATATTTTTAATTTTGGCAAAGTTGTTAGTTGGATAATTCTGTTTCATTTGATGAAACTATAATTGATATATAATACATCTAAATAGATGTTGGATAATTCTGTTTCATTTGATTTTAGGACTAGATTGTGTTATCAAGCTTACATAATTGAGTTGTTAGTTTTGAACTGGATTTCAATAATTAAGGGTGCATTTTGTTACTTTGATTTTAACTGAAATGGTTGGCTACATTGCACATAGAAAGGTGCATTTTGGGACTTTGATTGAAGTTGAAGGGTGCATTCTACATGCATTTCTTCTAGTAATGATAATCTTCAAAAACAAAAGGGACTATTATTGAATCAATAATGCTCCCTCATGGAGTTAACTAACATGAATTTTGTGTCAAGTTTGCTTTGTTGTTAGTTATTGTCACTAAACTCATAGTAAATTTAGAAGGAACTATTATTTCCATTTTAATGACCGAGTCTTATTATTTCCATTTTAATACCCAAGTCTAGTAACTGACCCTATATGTGTCTGACATGAAGCACTTACTTGGATCATAGCCATGGATCGTAGCTGGATGCAAAGTAATCGTATGAGTGATGAGTATGCGAAAGGAGTTGAAGAGTTTCTAAATTTTGCTCAAGCAAAGCTTCCCAAAACTGTTGTACAATCACTTTCCGTAATAAAGGACCATCTCTTTGTTCATGGGATCTGCATGGGTTATACCACATGGATATGGCATGGTGAATCAAGAGACACCCCAAGTGTGTCCAGAAGAGAGAAAGTCGATGAAGATATGAATGACCGAATGGAGGATATGATCCGTGACATCGGTCTTGAATCTTTTAAGCGGGTGCATGTGTATGATACTCTATGCAAATATAAAGAAGAGCCTCTGTATTTGGGATGAAAAAAATACACACGGTTGTCTGCGACGATAAGATTGATCAATCTGAAGGCAATAAATGGGTGGGCCGATAAGGGCTTCACTGAATTACTTGAGTTGTTGAAAGATATACTTCCCGAAGGTAACACATTGCCGAATTGTACCTATGATGCAAAGAAGATATTGTGTCTGATGGGTGTGGGGTATAAGAAAATACATGCATGCCCCAATGATTGCATATTGTATCGAAATGATTTTGAGAAGTTGCACAAGTGTCCCACATGCAATCTTTCGCGCTACAAAGTGATGACTGGTGAATCTAGTAGCGATGATGATGATGTCACAAAAGGTTCTCCCGCAAAGGTTTTGTGGTATCTTCCAATAATACCCAGATTCCAACGCTTATTTGCTAATGCAAAAGATTCAAAGAACATTAGATGGCATGCAGATGAGAGAAAATGTGACAGACAGCTTCGCCATCCAGCCGATTCTTTGCAGTGGAAGAAAGTTAATCGTTTGTTTCGGATTTTGGCGTCGAGCCAAGAAATCTTAGACTCGCGCTTTCTTCATATGGGATGAATCCATATGGTAACTTAAGTACAAATCATAGTTCGTGGCCCGTTCTCATTGTAATTTACAACCTTTCTCCTTGGTTGTGCATGAAACGCAAGTATGTTATGTTATCTATGATGATTTCTGGCCCAAGACAACCAGGTAATGACATAGATGTTTATCTTAGCCCGTTGGTTGAAGACTTGAGAAAAATGTGGGATCAAGGTGTGGATGTGTTTGACGGGTATTCTAATGAAACATTTAAACTACGAGCGATGCTATTTTGCACAATCAATGACTTCCCAGCATATGGGAACTTGTCTGGGTATAGTGTTAAAGGACATAAAGGTTGTCCTATTTGTGCAGAAGGCACGTACCACCATCAACTAAAACATGGAAGAAAAACTGTCTACCTTGGGCATCGTAAATTTCTAAGATGTAATCACCCATATCGTAGGTTGAAAAAAGCTTTTAACGGGTGCCAGGAAAATGACATTGCTCTGAATGCCTTCACCGGAGAAGAATTCTATCAAGTGGTTAAGGACATCAATGTTGTATTCGGAAAAAAGCAGAAGCAGTCAAAAGAGAATACCAATTGCAAGTGGAAGAAGAGGTCTGTATTCTTTGATCTTCCATATTGGTCTTGTCTTGATGTAAGACATTGTCTTGATGTCATGCACGTCGAGAAAAATGTCTGTGATAGTGTCATTGGGACGCTTCCTAACATTAAAGGCAAGACAAAGGATTGCATAAAATCTCGTTTGGATTTGCTTGAGATGGGCATAAGAGAACAGTTACATCCAGTGGCAAGAGGTAAAGGCACATATTTGCCTCCAGCATGTCATACCTTGTCAAAAAAAGAGAAAATAAGCTTTTGCGAGTGCCTAAGGGGAATCAAAGTGCCACAGGGTTACTCTTCAAATGTAAAGAGTCTTGTCTCAATGAAAGATCTCAAATTAGTTGGCTTGAAGTCTCATGACTGCCACGTGTTGATGCAGCAACTACTACCTGTTGCTATACGCGGCATCCTGCCAAAAGATGTCCGACATACCATAACTAGGCTGTGCTTATTCTTCAATACTATATGTGGTAAAGTCATTGACCCTCAAAAATTGGACGAGTTGGAAAATGAGGCCGCTATTATCTTGTGTCAGTTGGAGATGTTTTTTCCGCCCTCATTCTTTGATATCATGGTTCACTTAATTGTTCATCTAGTGAGGGAGATTAGATTATGTGGTCCCGTTTATTTAAGGTGGATGTACCCAATCGAGCGATACATGAAGATCTTGAAAGGATATGTGAAGAACCAATATCGTCCTGAAGCATCCATTGTCGAAAGATACGTCACAGAAGAAGCTATTGAGTTTTGTTCAGACTACTTATCAGAAGCAAAACATGTAGGGCTACCAAAGTCTCGATATGCATGGAGATGTCAGGGTAAGGGTAGAGGTATAAACATTAAGAGCATGGGTCGAGAGGAAGTGCTCCAAGCACTTTTTTTTATTTTGAATAACACAGATGAAGTACTACCTTACTTGTCTTCTCATCAAAAGCTAGTAAAGGCCAAAAACCCTCGAAGGGATGAATTATGGTTATTGAAAGAGCATAACAAGACATTCATCGAATGGTTTAAATCAGAGATTAATAAAGATGCAAGCGCCTCTAATACTTTGAGATTGCTAGCAAATTACCCTAACTTTGATGTCTTTTGTTGGAACGGGTACAACATAAATAATTTTTCCTTTTCCACAAAGTCGCAAGATGACAAGAGTACTGTGCAAAATAGTGGTGTTATGGTCATGGCTTCTTCAATGCACTTTTCTAGTTCAAAAGATAAAAACCCCGTAGTCGCCTCTGTTGCTTACTTTGGTGTTATCGAAGAGATTTGGGAGCTTGATTACTGTAAATTTAAAGTGCCCATTTTTAAATGTAATTGGGTAAACAGCAATGGTGGCGTACGTACCGATGAAATGGGATTTACACTAGTGGACCTTGACAAGGTAGGTCATAAGAATGAGCCTTTCATCATGGCTGACCATGCAAAACAAGTTTTCTATATCAAAGATCCTTCTAACAAAAAGTGGTCGGTGGTCCTACAAGGAAAAATAGGTAGTGATGAAATTGAAGATTCAACTCTTGTAATTTCTGAGACACCTTCTTTCTTAACACAAGTGCCTGCTTTAATGGATGATAATGAAGTTGATGATGTACATGCCAGTCGCAATGATCATAATGAAGGGATTTTATGCGAATGAGTTTTAATTAACCCATGAATGAGTATGGGTACATATATTTGGTTCTTTAATTTATATTTATACTTGGTTATCTGATTCATATTTATTCATGGTTATATGATTTATATTTATATTTGGTTATATGATTTATATTTATATTTGGTTATCTAATTTATATTTATACTTGCTTACCTAATTCATATTTATATTTGTGTTTTTTCCTTTGTTCAACAGATATCATGGGTGACTCCAACACTGACATTCCCAAAAAGAAGATGACTAGGCGTCCGACATCATTAAAGTGGTTCCTTGCTAGGCGTCCGATTGGTCAAAGGTTTAGAATGGAGTTTGATAGTGACGGCGAACCTATTGGTCCGTATGGTGACAAATTCAGGAGCTATTTAGGGATGGTTGCGCGGACAAAAGTAAGCATATTGCCCATGGCTTGGGATGAAGTGGATGAGCAGACAAAGAAGATTGTTTGGGATAGTGTTTTGGTATGTATATACACTAATGAAAGAAATCTTGGGTTTATTCATCTTTCCTTATTTCTTGTGCTAACACCACCTTATTCTTGTGTTAAGGAAACATTTGATGTTCCCGATGATGAGGAATTCAAGAAAACTTGGATGGTTTATATAGGTCTCTGTTGGAAACAGTTCAAGACAACACTCACGGCCAAATATGTCTTTGGCAAGGGGGATAAGTCTGGCGAAACAACCCCATTTCACAAGTATCCTAGTATATCTACTGAGACATGGACCGCATTTGTTAAAAGTCGCCTTACTTCAGAATTTGTGGTATTGTTTTCACCACAACTATTTTTGTTTCTTAAATATTATTCATTTATTATATATGATGGTGTGTGTTCTTTGTAACAGGTGAAAAGAGAATCTTCTCAGAAAAATCAAAGTAATAATAAATACTATCACACAATAGGGGGCAGTTATAAAAAGTTGAAGCAAAATATGAAGGAAGAGCAAGTACAAAAATTGCGGGAGGAGTCCGGTGATCCTAATTTGGAGGTGGTGCCTACATTTCCAGAGCGACATGATCTATGGAAGACTGCCCATAAAAAGAAATTGGGATCTTATGTAACTGAGGAGTCAGAATCAATTGCATCTAAGATTGTAAGTAAAAATTTCAATTAATCACATAATTGAGGATGATATTGTGGATTTGAGCAGCCAAGGATCCTTTGTTTTGAGAGGAAAAAATGATATTTTAGCCACTGCCATCGGAAAACCTGACCATCCCGGTCGTGTTCGAACAGTTGGAAGAGGAGTTGGGCTAAAAAAATACTTTGGAGGTGTTGCTCGGACGAGCTCGAGCAGTTCACAATTTGATCCAACGCAGATGATGAAACAAATGGAGCAATTGTTCGAGAAGAAAATGGAAGAACGAGTTAGCCAGGAGGTGGAAAAGGTATATGTTATCCTTGGTTGTGGTTATGATTGTGGTTTCGCCGTATTGTTAACTGCAATTTAAAACCATAGTTCCGATATAAAGATGAAATCAAGTGAACAATGCATATTATGTTTGGTTCTATTGGTGTGTGAAACATTAGCATTTGGTAGTTGTTACACTGATCAAACTGTAAAGATAAGTCTATTCTGTTGTCCTAATAACTTTGGTTGTTTCTTTAGAGAAAGTGGAATTAAAAATATCACTTTTTCTCAATATGTCTTACTTTTGTTTTACTTTCAAAATGCATATCACATAAAATCAAATTCATATGTTATGTTCTGTTTTAACCCTAAATGCGGTTTGCTCATGAACTATATAGAATGTAATGTCCTATTTTGTTATGCAGTGTTCTCCACGGTTCTACGTTTGTAGTTGAACCAAAGGATACTATGAAAATTGAAAAATTCCCTTCCATATACATGACTTAGGCAACATTGGTCTTTGAATATATTATATATGTCAGTGGGGGTTCATTTTGCAATTAAGGCATTGCTCTTTTTATGAAATGTCACTTCTATTCATGAGCCAGAGAGACGGGGATTTGTTTGTACCAAAAATGCTAACTGGTTATTTTCAATGTTGTTATGAAGCTAAGTTTGTATATGTGTAGGTGGCACGACAACAAAATAGGTATCATTGTGGGTACTTTGTGATGAAGTATATGATGACGATTGTGAATGCCAGGAGGTATATAATAGTTTTAAAGTACATTTTATTTATCTTTAACATATTCGTTCATGTTGGTGTTAACCATTAGCTATTGAACAAACTCTAACTGTGAATTTGGTCCTCAGTTCTTGTTAGAGTTTGTTCATGTGGGTACGCATTTAGCTAAAAATTAGAAGGGTGTGGGGTATTTTTGAACACTCCCAAAGCTCTCATTTTGTCATTTCTCATAGCTCCACAAATTGGGATTTCAGTGTAAAAACATACGCATTTACCAATTTTCTCTTGATAGAATTTAATATTACTTTGTTGGAAAGCTGATGAATTTCTTTGTTCTTCCGTATTTCTCGTATGATATTTTCATCTCCAACATGTTCTTTTCAGATTTTCATTGTTTTCTTTACCTGTAAATTTCAAATTTACATCAAAGAGTAAAACAAGTTGAACAAAAGAAACTGACTTTGATTTAATCTTTAGAATCAGTCAAGGTGTCAATCCGATCAGCAGGTGTATACCCGTGTTTTAGTCCTGAACTGCTGAGTCTTTTTACCAGTTTTTATGCTTAATCTACCTATATAAAGAGTGGAAGACAGGAAGATTATCAAAACAAACGAAGACAGGAATGTAAAATAGATCTGATAGCTCCTGATGTCTTTGATTGAAATTTCAGAGCTTTATTTGGTTGAAATTTCGTCTTGTTTTTTGTTTACTTTTCTCTCTTTGTCTGAGTTCAAACTGTGGATTAGATGCATAATTTGGTTGTTTCAGTAGTTGGGTTACTGCTAATTGTTTGTTTGAGTGGTTAAGTTACTGCTTATTGTTGTATTTCATGCTCTATGCTTAGGTTTAACTTTTTAGGTTGATCCTATTTTTCTGTGTCTCTTTCTGTGAGTTTGCAAGTAATCTAGTTTTGTTGCATCCCAGAGTTAGAGTTTGTTCATGTTGGTGTTGCTCTACTGTTTCTACTATATTTGGTTCTATTCACCATTGTTTTAGTTCTATTCAAGCATTGCTTCTGTTCTTATATTCATTTCAATTTCATTGTTGTCATTGACACTGTACTCTGCTTGTTATATACTGCTCTGCCTCTGTTTGTACAGACCTCTTTGTGTCTTTTGGTTCTCATTGTGCTGAGTTTTTTTATGGACCTTTTGTAGGTATTTGATAACCAAAAGGCATACACTAATAAGGAAATTTTGGAGGTCCGCAAGCTTTGGGCGGAATTTTATTTGAAGATTCGTCCAACAGGAAATATATAATTGGCTAACAAGTTTGATTTTTTTTTTTTGTGGAAAGCTAACAAGTTTGATATATATATATATATATATATATATATATATATATATTTGTTATAGTACATGTATTAGTTGCTGAAAGAAACATTTAGTTGCTGAATTAGTTGCTCCCACCTGTATTTGTTATAGTACATGTATTTAGTTCCATGTTTTAGTTGATGGTGTGTAGTTGCTGAATTGAAAGAAACATGTAATTGTTGAACTGAATTGAAAGAAACAAATTTATGTATTATTATGAGTTGCTGTAAAAAATTTATTAGGTGATTGCAAAAAAAAAGAGAAGAAAATAAACAGAAACTAGCTTCTAGACATTTAGAATCGGTTATATAAACAACCAATTCAAAATGTCTATTTATTAACAGACATTTGGAATCGGTTGTTTATAAAACCGATTCTAAATGGCTATTTATTAAAAGACATTTTGAATCGGTTGTTTATATAACCGATTCAAAATCTCCCTGTTTGGCATGTTCATATTTGTTGTCTGAGTTAGCATTTGGAATCGGGTTTTACAACAACCGATTCGGAATTACCCATTTTGAATCGGTTATTTAATCGATTCGAAATGTTATCACCTTTAGAATCGGGGGTATTCGAATCGGCAACTAACCGACTCCAAATGTGCCAAACAACCGATTCAAAAAGCCTTTTTTGCTGTAGTGTGTTGGTATTTCAACGGTGCTTCACGTGGAGTTACTTGCAATCTACCATGGATTACGTTTGGCTTGGGATAAAGGCTTTAGAGACATTGTGTGTTACTCTGATTCTACCCTTGCTATCCAGTTAATTAGTGAGGAGGTTAACCCTTGGCATCATTTTGCTCCTATCATGGCAAACATCAAGCAATTTGTGGAGAATCAATGGAGGATCCGGTTTACTCATACTCTGAGAGAAACAAATTCAGTTGCTGATTTTTTAACAAAAAGTGGAGCTGTTGGTGCTGCTGCGTGGTCTGAGTTTTTGGAGTCCCCTGATGCTACTCTTCCGCTCTTGCAGTTGGACGCCTCACGGGCCTTGTTTGAAAGGCGCTAGTTTTTAGTTTTTATTTTCTGTTCTGTTTCCCTTTTCTTTTTCTTTATTTACCAAAAAAAAAACAAAGACGAAGGGACAAAAAGAGAGGAGAGAAGGGACTTTAGGAGAGAGAAGGAGGAGAATAGAAGAAAAAAAAAGAGATTGAAAAGAGAGAGGGGGAAAGAGGAAGGAAATAAAGAAATGAGGGGTAAAAAGTAGATAGGAGGGAGAAAAAGCAAACATAAAAAGTTGCCACTTTTTGTCATTTTGTGGGTCATTTACAATTTTTACCCCAAAATGTTACACATGGCAAATATTGTGGGTGTCTATTTTTGTCAATTTGCTGACACATGATTTAATGATATAGATAGATAGATAGATTCATTATATAGATTATATATATAGATAGATAGATAGATAGATTCATTAAAAGTTTCGATTTTGGAGCTTTATGAATGGAAAAAACGTAATTGACAGGAAATAAATTCTATTATAAAATAAAGATTTAATGAGCATATTTGAAATACTTGATCATTTGAAAAATCCCAAGTAGGTAGCTCAGTTGGCGAGCTAAGGGATACGAAGGAGTGCACCAAAGGAGGTCTTCAAATCCCGGAAACTAACATTTCCCTCACCCCCACTAAAATTGCTTATCAAAATATTAATAATAATAATAATAATAATAAAGTTTTGGTACTTAAATTGAATAAATACATCATTCAAGCTTAAAAGTTCATTCGCAATTTGAATAAAGAAGATAAATTAGATTTAGCATGAATTTTTAGAATAATTAAAACTACAACTATAATAAAAAACAAAATTATATTATGTTAGACACACTTTTTAAAAAAAAATAATATATATGCCATGTCAGTGCGTTGAGCTCATGAGTTCGCGAGTTCAAAATGTCAAATTTGCTATCCGAACCAATCAACTCTGGGTTTGAATGGGAAGGTTTGGGTTGAACCTAAACTTGATTGAATTGGGTTAAAATGCGATTTGGGTTAGTTTGGATAGGCATGTTAGCGGGTTGACTAGTACCTGATAGATACACATACTCTTTTTTGGGGTTCTTACTATAAATAACGATAAATTAAAGGGTAAAATGTGAAATTTTAAAAATAAGGAGAGAAGTGTATACCCATGAATTATGATTTAATGCACTTGACTCTTTTTCTTTTAAAAAATATATCCTTTTTATTTCTTTTTAACTAAAAAATAACCTAGAATTAGAGTGGACGGCTGGGTTACTATAAATAAGAATACTGGGTTAATTAGAGAAAATAAATTTTAACTGATACCTTGGCTAAATTTTTAGATCACCTTGACACTAGAGTGACGATGATTTCTTTTTTAAAAAAATAATAATCAGATCACATTAAGTAATAGAAAACATGTCTACAAAACATATTTGTGATATGCAAATAAGGGTCTCCTCAATCCAGGTGATATTTGGATTAGCAAGAGCAAAATGGGTCAAAGTGTGTAGTCTTATTAGTCTCTCTAGAAACATCCTTAACCAGCATTCGAAATTGCCAATAACCACTGGCAAGCTGCCATGCCGGTGCGTAGTTTCAAAAATTCTGAATAAGTTCCCGTTGAGCTCTGCTAGGGTTTCTTGGGTTTTGTTCCCTCTAGGGTTTTGTTTCCAACCAGAGTTACCACTGCTACTCTCATTTTCCTCACCCGTTTATCCATCCCTCAACCACAACCTAAATCACTCACGCAACAAACACCCACCCACCGCACCTTAACACGAACCCGTACTGGCCAAAATACCAACCATTCATAAACATATCCATAAACATATAACCTAGCTACTTACAAAACCAGTAAACACGACCAGATATCACAGAACCAGTTAACACCATAGCCAAATCATAGTAAACCTAGCCTGCAAATACAACATCAAGTTTTACATATCAACAACCCCCAACCAAATATCACTATACAAAAACCCTAACCCTCAAAATATCCAACCAGATCCTTCTCTACTCCAATCCACCCAAATGGCAGCTAGTTCATCTCGTTCCAAAGCACCAGCAACTGAAAACCCAGAGGAACTTGAGGAAATTCTTATACCTGCAAGTCAAAATAACACCCAGTTAGCCAAAAGAACATTTGTAGGGAAGCTGCTAGCAGATAGAGCTCAAAACAAGACTGTAGCTAAAGAAATTATATCAAAAGCATGGGCTTGGTATGAAAATATGCATATCTCAGATTTGGGAAAAAACAAATTTCTGTTCACTTTCTCATATGAGAAACACAGCAAGGAGATAATGAACAAGGCTCCTTGGTTTTTTATGAACCACCTCATGTGCCTACAATACTGGATCCCCTCAGTCACCCCCCATGAAATCAACTTTGATACTAATCCCTTTTGGATACAAGTCCATAACCTCCCAATGGAACTGCTAAATAGCACTAATGCTACTACCTTTCTCCAGAAAATGGGAAGGGTAGCAGAAACAGAAAATTCTATACAAGAAGGGCCTATCCTAAGAACTTTCTTCAGAGCCAAAGTCTACTTGGATGTGACTAAACCACTTCCAATAGGTTGTTGGATCCCTACAAAGAATCTTCCTAAAATATGGGCTATCTACAAGTATGAGAGCTTACAAGATAATTGCTTTAACGGTGGAATACTAGGGCATGATCAGAGAGGCTGCAAAATCCCTAGAGTTATGTCCTCCTACTGCCCCTCAATACCTAAGTATGACCAACATCAGACTACCCAAGCAGCTAAACCTATTGCAACTGTTCTGAAAGAGCACCAAAGGAGGTATGAAGACTCCACTAAAAATACGGCTCATAAATTCCACAAGAACCAGGATAATGAGTACACATACACTGATCAACAACAACAATCAGCTAATACAGATAAGGAGAGTGGGGAGGAACTGCGAGCCAGGGTTAGAAGAGCCTGGGAGGAATTACTTGCTAATTGTTCTTATGGAACTAGTACGGTTCCCACAAGAATGGGTAGCACTTATAAACACCCATGGGATAAAGAGGAGGACTACCCTATGCCATTTGAAGCTCACCTATCAGACAGTGAGATAGCAGAGTACAGAAAACAAAAACAGTAGGAACAATCATCTGACAGAATTCCAACAGTGGCCAGCCAGATTGACCTTGGTGACAATCTAGACCCTAAGGAGAAAGGTACCCAAGCAGATCATATTGACAACTGTTGCGCCCGAAAAAGTCCCCGAGGGAGAACCTTCCTCGTTCACAACTTTTCTTAAGACAATGAAGCCGCCACCAATATTTATTAAGGAAAATATTAGGAAAACCTTTTTTGGAAAGCGATTGGTCTTGCGAAACTAGAGAACAGGGTTCGGGGGTCGGTTACGCGCAGGGAAGGTGTTAGCACCCCACACGTTCTCTCTACTGAGAGGGAACCTTTAATTAAATGTGTGGTTTTTAGTGTATTGACTTGAAAATACTTAATTTTGCCTCTCTACTTCTCATTGAAAAAACTCTTTATGAAAATCTTTATTTATTATGAAAAAAGGGGGAAAAGTGGTTTTTTAGAAAAAACGCTTGACGGGACATGGCCCGCTCCTACGTATCTCCCGGTGCGATGTAGAACTCAAAGCTACGTAGTTCTTCTTTGTTTGGAAAACGGTTTTTGTTTTTTATCTTGTTTAATTGTGAGAATTGAGCTTTCATGATGACCAATTGAGCAAAGGCTCCAAGTGACCACCATTAGCACTCCATTGTTAATAATCATGCAAGCAAAGGCTTCGCAAGACTACTAACAAAGTTTTTGATTTAGTGAAAATCTTTAGGAAAATTAGGCGTTCATGATGATCAATTGAGCAAAGGCTCCAAGTGATCGCCACTGGTACCTCATTGTTAATAATCATGCAAGCAAAGGCTTCGCAAGACTACTTAACAAAGTTTGATTTTGAAGAGTTTTCGCAATTGGATTGATTCTCGTTTAGGGAAAAGAAAATCTGTTATTTTAAAAAAAAGGTTGGTGAGAAAAAGGTTTACCTAGGGGAAAGAAGTATGTTTGTATTTATTTTAATTTAGAAATTGTTTGTTTTAAATAGGGATTTTAGGACATGATCCGTAACGGTTCATTTGTAGTCCTAAAAAGCTAACTAATCCGACTGTACAGTCGACTTAATCCCCTATTTATATTTTTGAAATTTTTATAAAATAATTTGTGTATTTAAAAAAAAATTAATGACGACACTAACAATTAATAAAGCGTAAAGTTAATAAATAAATAACTATACATATAAATAAATAAATGAATAAATAATAAATAATTATTTACATAGATAAATAAACAATATAAATAATAAATAAGTATGTACATAAATAAACAGTATACATAATAAATAAATATATACAAAAAATAAATAAATAAATTAAATAAATAAATGCAAAACTAACCTCCAGCTGATCAATGCGATCAACGCCGAAACGGACCGAGCAATCTGACCATATCAACCGCGAACCGGACTCCTATCTGGTCCGTTTTCACCCGAAAACCACCAAGTAAAAGACCTCAACGGCCATCCCAAAAATAACTAAAGACGGGCTTTCAATCTAACGGACTGCAAAAGCTAGTCCAAAAGAATTAAATACAGGCTTTTAATCTAATGGACTGCAAATGCTAGCCCAAAAGATCACTTACCCCATCAATCACCCATGTCCATAGCCTTTGCATCTCCATCTCTTTTATAACCAAAGGCTAGGTAGTTCTTGTTTCTCCCAAGCAATGTGGGACTAAAACAACATAGAAAAGCAATTTTCGTTTTTCTCAAACCAGCCATATTGACAATGCGATTTCGGATTCGTTAACCGTTGGATCATCGTTGTTTTTTGACACCAGGTTCATGAGACATCCATCTTCACTTCTACCGTTTGGATCGTCGAAACGAGGTCTGAGGAGAGAGAAATTGCCTTCACAAAAAGTAGAAAAAACAACTCCCGTTTTTCTCAAACCAGCCACCGTACAAGTGCGATTCTGGATTCGTTAACCGTTGGATCATCGTTGTTTTTTGACACCAAGTTCATGAGACATCCATCTTAACTTTCACCGGTCGGATCATCGAAATGATGTCCGAAGAGAGAGAAATCACCTTTGCAAAGTAGCTGCAGTTTTGGGTACTTGGTTTATTTTAGTATTTTTGTAACTTTGGCATTCTTGGGCCAAGTCATGTACATGGACATTCTCCTTTTTTGTAATAATAATCTTTTATTGCACCTCCCCTTTTTTATTTTCTTTTGTAATTTGTATTATTTCTTATCTATTTTATTTTTTATTTTCGTTTTTTTATTTAAAGATATTGTAACAAGAAAAATAAATTAAATCTACTATGTAATTTTTGTGTTGAAAGTTAGGGTTTGGACCTAAGCCGGACAAAATTGGGGTATGACAGCTGCCCCTCTTTATTTGGATTTTACCAAGAAATATGAATTGCGCGAGACATATTTCGAAGGTAAAATAGAAATAAAGAATTCAGAAATTATACCAATTTTGTCCATTTGGAGAAATCCGAATTTTCTTTCTTCTTTTTTTTTTTTTTTGGAAAGATAGACACTTTCGTGTTGGTGCGAAAATAGTAAATGAACACTGACGTGCGGACTGAAAGGTAAAATGGGCACTTGGCGTGCAGACAGAAAAGTAAAATGGGCACTTGGCGTGCAGACAGAAAAGTAAAATGGGCACTTGGCGTGCAGACAGAAAAGTAAAATGGGCACTGGGCGTGCAGACAGAAAAGTAAAATGGGCACTTGGCGTGCAGACAGAAAAGTAAAATGGGCACTTGGCGTGCAGAAAGCGGTAAATGGGCACTTGGCGTGCAGAAAGCGGTAAATGGGCACTTGGCGTGCAGAAAGCGGTAAATTGCCCAGGCTGCCTAAAACCTGTAATCCTTAAACGGACTCTTGGTGAATCCGAGTTTGCACGTGGCTTTGAGGAGCACGCTTCCTGTTGGCCTTTTCGAGCGACCGGGGGGATCGTCATCAGCTCCAGAACTGATATACAGATCAATGCACGGCGTCCACTGTATCTTAGGCTGATACAACTATTCCGTTGAACCTCACATGGGGCTGCGGTCCATCGCGTTGCTCGTACGCGACGTGAGACCTGGGTAGAAGGGAGCGATGATCTCTGTGCTCCAATCCGCAATGCGCGCTTGAGCGCTCTCTTTTCTATTCTCTCTTTCTTTTCTATTTCTCTCTTTTCTCTTTTCTTTCTGAACTCCCAATTTGGGGGAACATTTTCTGGAATCTGGGGGCGAGGGCTAACACCGAAGTGCTCATCCTCTCTTTGTACCTGTAGCTGAAAATGAACAAATGCATGCCGTGCAAATGCCATGATTGCTGTTTTCTTTGAATGATGAGTTTCTTATTTCCTTTGTCTATGTTGGATGAATGCATGATCTTCTACTGTTCCTATATGCTTGATGAATGCAATGATTTTCCTTTTCTTCTCTTGTCTGTACGCAATGCATGATTTTCTTTTTCTTTTGCTTATGTCTGATGAATGCATGATTTTCTCTTGTTCTTATATGTCTTTTTCTCTTTCTCTAGCTTCTCTTTTTTCTTTTTCTTTCTTTTCTTTTCTTTTTGTTGCTCTCTTGGCTCTTCTCTTTTCTCTCTTTTGGCTTCTCTTTTTGCTCTTTTAAGAATCATGGGTATGTGAATGCAAAGTTTTGATGAATGCTCATGTATTTTAATGGAATGACAGATGACATGTAATGGAAAATTTTTCTTCTTTGCCTTTTTTCTATGAAGTGTGAATATTGCTGATGAATAACATGAAATGATGAATGACATGGGACGCTTTAGCTTTCTTTTCTTCTATGAGATGCAAGTATTGATGTGATGCAACTGTATTGCTTTGATGTTTGAATGCAAATGTATGCGGTGATTGATGTTTTGATGAATGAAATGCTCCTGTTCTAACTTCTGTTTGTTTCTCTTTGCTTCTTCTATGAAATGCAAACATTAATATGATGCAATGCTCTGATGTTTGATGCATTGATTCTTGTTCTTTTTTCTTTTATGGAAATGCTAACGTTAATATGATGCATATGCACTACTTTAATGTTTGATGATTGAATGACAAAGGAATGCTTGTGAAATGATGAATGATATGGAATGCTGGATGACAGGGAATGTTTTTGTGTTGCTTTTGTGGTTTCTTTTCTTTGTTTTCTTTTTGCTTTCTTTGCTTTTTCTATAAAATATCTGATGCAAAATGTAATGCTCTAATGATGAATGACATGCAATGATTTTGTTCTTTTCCCTTTTTTATGAAGTGCGAACATTAATATGATGCCAATGCAATGAAAAGATTTCTGTTTTTTCTTCTTTACTATTTTCTTCTATGAAATGCAAGTATTAATATGGTGCAACTGATGTGTAACGCTTTCTCTTTTTACTATGTGATGAATGCACAAAATGTGAAGATGCAAATGTAATGCTTTGATGCAAATGCTATAATGAATAGATTGAGATGCCTAGATGCGTGAGGTAGACATTTTTGTGATGATGAGATGCGAGACTTTGAATGCAAGGAATTGAGATAACTATTGCCCATTCTGTTGAAAAATTGAATTTGATTCAAACTCTGGTGTTCTCAAAGTTTTTATTTACAAACAACCTCATTTGTTTTCTCCTTCTTTCCATGATGACTGAATTTTAGATATCACGTAAACAACTGGTATTCTCTCTTTTTGAAGCATTGTCTAGTAAGCATGCATAAGAGTGCAAATGTTAATGAATGAGTCAGTTAACTTGGAATTGGTTTAGGGCATGGACTTTTATGGCAAGTGAAGGAATGACAGACATGGTTATTGCCGAAGCTTATGAGGGACCAAGAGATACAAGATTGCCCCAATTCAGGTCTTTGACGAGTGAATAACTCGCCCCTGTCTAGTGGTTACAACAACTAGGGGTGTAGAAGATGATGAATTGGGAACGTTTCGGCTCTTGGGATGAAAGCTGGAATGAAAGGGGTTTTGCTTCAACCCACAGAATTTGATGTTGCCCCAGTCATAACAAGGACAAGGCTGCCCCAATCAGAATGACAAGGTCTTGCTTGGGATAGTGAGTTGAGAGATTGCCCCGGTGAGGTTTTTATGGGAATGAATGAGGTGAAGGAATGGGAATGCACTTGCCCCACTTTGGAATGACATTGACAACTGGAGTGACATGGGATGGGCGTTGAATAGACTTTCCCAGGACTAGGGTGTGTGGGTGGTGAAGAGAATGCCCCAACTTTTGGGTCTGAGTGGTATTCTCAGTGCAAATCTTTGGTTCTCTACTGATGTCTTGACTTTTGGTGCGAAAGAATCCTTACCTGGTGATCACTAAACCTTGTTTTAATGCATCTTGAATGTGTTTTGGAGTGCAAGTCCCTCTTTTTTTATTTTGTCAGCTTTCTTTTTTCTGACTGTTCGTTTTTGTTTCCTCAGCTCTCTTTTTTTTCTGAGGGTTTATTCTTTCTTGATCAGCTTTCTTTTTTCTGATCGTTTGTTTTTCTTTTGAGCAAACACATTGTACATAGATAAGCTTGTTCGTCCTAAGATTAGAATTCGAGTGAACAAAAGCAACCGGTCATTGATCGGAATGGACTTTTCGGGATTGTGGTGTTTTGTGGAGGAAAGAGGGTTAGGCTTAATGAAGTGTTTGAGGCTAAAGGGAGGATGAGTTTTGTTTGGCGTTGATTGACGGTTAATGGTCTATGAGGAAGATGGTTATTGGGCTTGTTTGGGCTCTGTTAAAGCAAATTCGTGTCTCATGGTAGAATGACTAAGGGGTTTGATGTTGAGGCCAAAGGAAGTGTTTGAAGGTTTATGGAATCAGGTGTTGGAATGATGAAGTGTTTGAAGGTTTATTTAGACAAGGATCTCTTGTGTTTTGTGGTAACATGTACCAGCTCACCACTCACATTTCTTTTGTATTTTCTTTTGTTTTGGGATTTTCATTTTTGAATCCCCCTTTTTGTTGATTTTCTCTTTTCCCCTTTTTTTTTCTTCTTTTTTTTTTGTTTTATGATTCTTTTCCTTCTTTGACTCGGGTGAGCTGATAAAAAGTGATGCACTATTTTTTTATTTGGGGTGATCCTTGCCTAGGGTGATCTTTGGATTTTGGTTTTCCTTGGCTCAAGGTGGGTAGGAAAGGGACTTTCTGGGATTTTGGGGTTTTTGAGGAGATGGCCAAACTTCATTTCAAATCCCGATTGCTTATTTCTATGAGACTTAACTTTAGAACAATAATTTATCTATCTTCATGTGTTTGCTCTTTTTTCCTTTTTTGTGCCCTAATTTTTGCCTGGACCGCTCTTTGCGAGTTTTCGGTCCACCGGCCGCTCCTTTTTGCCTAGGCCGCCCTTTGCGGGTTTTCAACCTAGCGAGCTTGTTTTCTTATTTATTATTTTATTATTATTATTATTTTTTGAGAGACTTGCACTGAAGGAATATGATCTTAATCAAGGGGAATTAATGATCACAGACTTGCCCCAGCATGGAGGACTTGAACCAAAAGTCAAATACGCACTGATGGGGAGAATATGCACTTTATGGGTGGACGGGGCGGGACTAGACTTGGACGGGAAACTGTAGTAAGGGAGGAAAACCAACGGACTCAAACAAGAGAATGTACTCATAGCATGCACGCTCATTAGAAAAATGCTTCACAGAGAGTTAACATCAGTTAAAAAATTGTTTTTTCTTTGATACACTATTTCAGTCTTTTGTCATAGAATGGATGGGATGCAGTGCTTTTGAAAGAAATGCAAATGAGCTATTGAAAAACTGAGTGCTTTGGAACACCTTGAGTTTGCAACCAAGTAAGGATAAACTTTTTCAATAGGGTTTGGACCTAAGCCGGACAAAATTGGGGTATGACAACAACAGTAAGAATAAAGGAGCAAATACCTCTATTCCCGAGGGTGATCTAGCATGGAGACAACCAGCTAAGAAGCCACCATCTCCCACTCCAAGTTTCCTAGTTGAGTTCCCCCCGGAGGAGACTAACCCCACTCATGAGCTTTTGACTATTAGAGGTGAAGAGGAGGATGCTCTATCCCTTACCTTAATAACTGGCCTGCAAATCAAGAAAAGAAAGGCAGAAGAATCTCATGATCATGAAACATCATCCGGCAACAAACACACTAAAATAAGTGACAATGGCAAGAACAAAACTGCTTTTTTGGTGAAACCTTTGGCTCATTCAATGTTGGTTCCTGCACAAAGAAAGAGGCGGCAGGCAAGTCCCTACCCCCTCCAGCACAATCACTTGTATAAGCTGGAATTGTCGTGACTTGGCGGCGGCCACGACAAATAGGGAACTAAATGACCTCATAAGAGGTCATAAGCCGGCCATTGTGTTCCTTATGGAGACCACGGCTCACAAGGAACGCGTAGAAAGGGTTAAGAGAAGGTTTAGATATCAACAGTGTTCTGTGTGGAAGCTGTTGGTACCTCAGGTGGTCTATGTTTGCTGTGGAATGACCATTATGAACTACAAATCATTGATTTTTGTTCTAATTTTATTCATGTTGCTGCCAAAGAAAGAAGGTCAAGAGCTCTCTTTGACATTTCCTTTGTGTATGGGAACCCATCTTTCTCCTCTAGACGTAATCTGTGGCCTAGATTGTCAAGACTTAAACCCTCTAATGATGGGGCATGGCTATGTATGGGAGATTTCAATGAAATGATTCAAACAGCTGACAAAGATGGTATTAGGGGGGTGGAACCTATCAGAATGAACCTTTTCAGGAATTTCCTTGACTCTATAATAACTTGATGGATCTGGCATTACATGGTTGCAAATTCACTTGGCTTAGCAATCCTAGAGATGGGTTAGTCACTAGACAGAAAATTGATAGAGTTTTGGCAAACCCTTCTTGTAGAAATTTATACCCTCATGCCCTGATCACTGCCATTCCTATTGTCAATTCTGACCACTCTCTAATTTTACTAAGACCAAAACCCTCTCTCACTAGTGGGCACTCTTTTAAATATGAAGCTTTTTGGGAAGAAAATGATGAATGCAGGAATGTGGTTTCTGAGGGGTGGAATGCCACTGGCTCTAATGATCCATGGGGAAATTGGTCTTCCAAAGTGTCCTCTTGCACTAACCACTTGAAAAAATGGAAGACTCATACCTTTAAGAATGTTGCTAGAGAAATAGGAGTGCTAAAACAGAAGCTCCAGGCTATGTTAAATGAGACTCAAGCTCATGTTGACTAGGTGGAAATAAAGAACATAAGAGTGTAAATTGACAAACTTTGGAAACAAGAAGAGCAATATTGGGCCCAAAGATCCAGAGTGAAATGGCTTAGAGGAGGGGACAAAAATACAAGTTTCTTTCATGCCTCAACCATTCAAAGGAGAGACAGAAATAAACTCTTCAGAATCAAAGATGATAACAACAACTGGTTAGAGGGACACACTGCTGTCTCTTTGGGTATTTGGAACTTCTACAATAACTTATATACTGCAGAATCTATCTCTAATGTTTCTGAATGTCTTAGTGTTATTCCCATTTGTATCACAGATGCTATGAACAGTTCCCTTACTAGTCCTATCTTATTTAAAGAGGTTGAAAATGCTGTGTTTGATCTGGGAATTTATAAACCCTCTGGGCCTGATGGGCTCAATGGGCTATTTTTCCAGAAGAATTGGCCTACTATTCAATCTGATGTGTTTAATGCAGTCAACTACTTCTTCACAGAAAGCAAGTTGGATGCAACTGTTAATTTCACCTTTGTTGCTCTTGTAACACCTTAAATTTTCACAATATAGTTATAAAAGGCATTAACTTAATAGCATATTTCAGAGTATAACTTGTTCGTATAATTGGACCAAAACTAACATAAGCTGAATAAATCCACTTTCTTTTAATTTGAGATAAAAAATTTCTCAAACATAACTCCGACATAAGTACTTAAGAGTACATATTCGTTATACAAAACATAACTACGGTTCAACTACGAAACACAATTATATATACTTACATAACCTTGACTAAATTTCAAGGATTTAAATCCAAAAATACAAAAGTAGGGAAAGGTAGATAATATACATCAAGATCTCAGAATGATCTTCTGTCAGCTAAGTAGCTCAACCGCTGCTACTTCTCCTCAGTTTGCTTGCCTTTTCCCTGTGAATCTGAAAAACACCACTTAAACATATAATGAGATTACAAATCTCAGTGAGTCCTTCCGTACCCTTCACTCTTCCTCTCTCGGTGTTTTCCTTTTTCTGTGAGTCAACCTTATCTTATGAACTATTCTTGTTCATATCTGTCTTTTATTCTTATCTTTGGCTTAACACAATCCGTAATATAATGCCACGTATTCAAGAATACCCAATACCAACGGAAACCCCAATCCGTATAGCTATACGAATAATGCCAGGGCCTTAGCTTCGGATTCATGACTCCCCTCAGCTAGGTATGCTACATAACTCGGGATCGTCATCCCCCTCAATATCTTTTATTATTATCTCGGACATTAAGTCTGTTACTCGACACGAGGTCGCCTCCTTTCTTATTAAGAATTGAACTTAAACTATTAAGTCTATAACCTGACATTTAGTCGCATTTTCTCTCTCGATACAAAACAATACGGTTTGTACCTAAACATAGCCTTAACATTTTTCTCGTTTTATGACATAAAACATAACCGATTCGGGGTGTAAAACATTCAACTAACATTGAGAAGGGTTAAGGAAGGGATTGGGGAAGGATTGGAACCAAAAGGAATAGCCTAAGACATGTTTTAAAACTTGGGGACAGAAACATGCGCACGGGTCGTGCGCACACGGGTCATGCGTCTATGACAGCACTTTTGTTTGTCCCGATTTTGCGTTTTTCGCTATTCCGATCAATTCCGATACCTGTCCCAGTCAATTCCCAACATAACAGCAGTCCCAAAACAACAATCAAACAACCAATCAATCATCAATTCATCAATCAAAAACTCAAACCTCAACAATTCTAGTTTATGTCAAAATACGTAAAACTTCAAACTAACGATTTTAACGACTCGAACTCGACATAAAACCAGAAAGGACTTCACATAACACTTAAAGTCGTGAAGAACTCACCTTAAACGGCGAGACCACACTTTGATCGAAATGCCCGATTCTTAAAAAAACCCAATTCAAACCTAAAATCACCAACTCGCGTCCAATCGCGGAATCGAACTTCAAGCGTTGCTTAATCTTCCTCGGGTTGGCTTCTATATACACATAAACCATCAAAATCATCACAAACTCGAAATCACTATTCATCATATCTTTCAAACTCTCAAAATCGAAAGTCAGAGGGAAGAGAGAAATTAGAGATGAGCTTACCTAGCTATGGAACTTGAAAAGGGAAGGGAAAATGATGAGGAAATTCAAAGCTTAAGGTTTAGGTGATGGTTGATCTTCTTCTTCCTCTCTTCATTCCTTCTTTTCTTATTTTTCCTCTCTTTCTTCTCTTTCTTTCGATTCCTATCTCTCTTTTCTCACTTTCTTTTGTTTTATAAATATCTCAATTAACCTTAATGGGTGAAAACCCTAAAATAACCTCACCCTTTCCTCTATTTCCTAATAACTCCTAATTAACTCAAAATCTCATTATCTCTTAATTCAATTCCTAAAACCTCACTCATAAATTAATTATGAATAATTAATTTACTCAAACTTCAAAATAATTTTGATAATTATTTTAGGGATGTTACAGCTCTCATTCCCAAAGTTCCCCACCCAGAATCTCTTAGCCAACTTAGACCCATTATTTGTTGCTCCTTTCTCTATAAGGTCATAGTCAAAATCTTTGTGAATAGACTGAAACCTCTCCTATCTAGTGTTATCACCCCACAACAAAGTGCCTTTGTTGGGGGAGAATGATTCAAGATAATCTTGATTTCGTTTGTAAAAAATTTCCTGAAGATCCATTTATATGGGCCAAAATGTTTGTCGAATTTGAAGCTGGATGGAATCGGATTAATTGGCTGAGATATGACCCTGTTTCGGATTTATTATATTTTTGGGAATTTTTAATTTGTCTGACATTAATGGGAATGATTTGATAACTTGCAATTAATTATTGATTTTTTTAATTGTTTTTAAATCGAAATAAGAGTTGGTAATGACGTTGAAAGACTTAGGCTTGGAAGCAATTATTATTGAGATGGCCGAACAACACAAACTTTAGTGTTTTAATATCTCATTGTAATGATTTACTCTCACAATATTTTTTTATGGTACAAATACATTCACAATGTTTAAGCTATAATATTAACTATGTACGGAGGCGGGCGAATGTTGTAGCATGTGTTATTGCACGAACCTCAGAACTATATGCTAGCTCCCAAGTTCATTATTTCAGTCAAACCTGCATTGAAAATATTATTGCTAATGAAATGAACTAGTGTATATGACCCGTGCGATGCACGGGTATACAATATATTGTGAAATTCTATAATTTTTAAATATCATATATATATATATATATATATATATATATATATAAAACTTGGTAACAAAAAAATATGATATATATATATATATATATATATATATATAAATTGTTAAAAATCTAACCAAGCTTTACATATTAATATATTCGAGTGACAATATGTGTTTTAAAGAATTGGATTACTATTTAAATATTTTGGTATTCCAATTTTTACAATTGGTGACGCAATGTCAAATTATGGTTAATTTAGATGTCTCTTAAAACTTTGGATCCAACTAATGTATGTTGTGGTGCCGTAAAACTAATGGCTACTTGCAAAAATTTATCAAATGTTCGCGGTGCACGTGTTATAAAGAAAAAATTTAATATAATAGTATTTACTATCTTTTAATTATATAAAAATAGTGTTTATTTTTATAAAGTTGTATATTATCTAATTCTACTATTTAGGTATTTTTGATTAAAAAACCAATTACGGTATTTGGTTGAATGTCCGAAATAGATAAAAAAATATGGCTTAAAAATATATAAAAATATAATTTAATATCATTTTATAAAATTTATGTGAAATATTGTTATTCAAAATGTTAAACTAAAAATATAATTTAATATCATTTTATAAATTTTGAAATATTATATTGTATACATATTGTTTTTACACATATATTAAGTTTTCCAATGTTAATATCTAAACATATGCTAACTTACTTATTTAAGTAGTATTAGTAAAATTATGTATTAAATATAATTTATTTGTTTATTTTGACCAAAATTAAATATAATTTATTAACTTTCACTATGTAGCTACTTTTATGGCATTGTTAAAAAAATCTATTTTTATTGCAATCGATATTAGATTTAGGGAAGACAATGGTACAGGCTGAGGCCGGGAGTACTCCGCCGCTCCCCGATCCCCGCCCCCCAAACTTTCCCTGTCCCTATCCTTGTTTCCATAGATCTCAAAAAATCATTAAAATTTGTCAAAACTATAAAAGGAAATCTAATAAAATTGAAAAAAAATATAAAAGTATGACTAAAAAATAATAGTTTAATTTCTAGTGAATCAAAACATATAAGTGAGCACATTTTAATATTTTTATATTATAAAAGATTGTCTTCTTTTTATATTTTGATATTAAGAAAATATAAAAATGAATAAAAACATATAAGTGAGCACATTTTAATATTTTACTAATATTTTTAATTAAAAAAATGTATGAAAAAAATATATGAAAAGACTAAAAAATCAATTACTAATAATATAATATACATGTCTGATTCCTCTAAGAAAGAGCATCAATGATCAAAGAGTAAATCCATGAGATGAATGTCCATACAATTCCTGTAGGGCACTCAGAGGAGGAGCCATCAAATAAGTGGCAACGACAATACGTCGATTTGAGCTTTGGTTGACTACAACAATTGCAAAAGAAAATACGAAAGAAGAGAAATAATGAGTCAAAAAAATTGATTGAAATAAAAGTGATGGAGAAAAGAGGTTCTCTTTGATATCATAAACCCCAACTACTAAGGTATTTGAATTATTGTTTGAATTTCGTATTAGTATTAACGTATCTGGACGCAAATATGGTTCTTTTTGTGAATTTGAATTCTGGCATAGTTATTGTATTATCATATTAATTAGGCTAACAGGATATGTATTTTGGCTTGTATGACTCCTTTATTAAATATACAGCTTTTTATAATCGGATACCATTTGAAATAGTATTGTGTGAATTAGTAATTATTTGCTTATGGAAATTACTGTCTTTATTTTACTGTTTCATATACCAATTAATGTCGAAATCGCAATGTATGATCACAAAGGAAAATGATTGAAAACATTTTCTTTTTCAGTAAGAACATGAATTTAAATGTCATGAATTACATGCCGACGAGCACCACGTAATTTAATGAAACCGAACACGTATGTCATGGATCTGTGAACGAAATCGAGATATTTCGAATGATCTCAATGTGCGTTTGGAACTCCATATGGAACGTATGCCATGGATCCGTGAACGGAATCAAAATATTTAGAATGATCTCAATGAACGGAATCAAGATATTTCATTTCCTTGATTTTTTTTTTATTATGGTTGTGGCTAAACAGCCAAAAAAGAAGAACACGAGTTATCCTGGAATCATTCTTGGAGTAAAAACTCCATTACAATCAGCATGCAACAATTGCACAATGCTAGCAGGGGGATCCTCCAAGTCCTGCGAACTAATACTCCCATCACAAGCCAAACTAGCCAAATGATCTGCTACTGAGTTCGCTTCACGGTAAACATGAGTAACAGTAATAGTCCATTAATCCAAACTAAGCAACCGCTTGATACGCATTAGAAGACTCGTGCCTTCCCTGTGGCCGGAACCAGCGCTTGTGAGAGACGCAACCACCACTTGAGAGTCCACTTGAAGCTCCACATTAGCATAGCCTTTACTTCTAGCAAGATTTAACCCTTCCAAGACTCCCCAAAGCTCTGCAATATAAGCGCTAGCCTCACCTAAAAACCGAACAAAACCACCCAGCCGATTCCCTCGAGGATCACGCAACACACCTCCACAACCCCCGCGTCTATGACCTTCTTTTGAAGCACCATTTGTATTGACAACAATAGCCCCATCCACCGAAGCTTTCCAACAAACATTGATTTGAGTCCGCGGCCTCTCTATCGATGGGTTAAACAACACCTTACTCTTAAAATAGTTCTCTACATATTGTCTAATGAACTCGTCGGGAGCATGAGTAGCAACATAATTTGGATCATGCATGCTCTTGTTCCTCCAAAACCACAAGAAATAGCAAGCACTTGCCCAAATAGCCCTCCAACGAGGGCCCGCAGTGGTTGAAATATTCAACATAATCCAATCTTCAAAAGGAAAACCATAGAAATCAAAACGTAGGGGACTAGGCACAAGCCTCCGCCAAATAGACATAGCCAGGGGACAATCTCTCATGACATGCAAAATAGTTTCTGTAGTTCCTGCACAATAACAATAGTCTGCGATACCACCATTCCACTTGCTACAATAACTTCTAGTTGGCAGCCTCCCAAGAAGGAGTTGCCACACAAAACACCGAACACGCTCCGGAGCCTCAACACACCACACATCTTTCCAACGATTGTCAAACAGACCAGCAGCACAGTCATGTAAATAATGATAAGCACTGGCAACTGAGAACATACCTGAACTTTCTTCAGGCCAAAACACAATGTCAGATCCCAGGGAGGGATGAGGAACCGGGTACGCAAGCAGCTTGCTCAGAATATGAGGAGGAAGCACATCGTTTAACACATCCCACCGCCAGTTGATACCGTCATCCACTAAATCCACCACTTTCAGCTCCTTCATATGATCATGAATCACATCAACAAACTCAGCCAAAATCTTATTATTATCAAGCCAACGATCCCACCAAAAACTAGTGCGCACCCCATCACCCAAAGCCCAAACTTCTTGGCTCTTAATCTCATCCCAGCATTGATGAATAGCTTTCCAAAGATAAGAATCAGAGGGTTTACACTCCACTCCGCCCATACGCCACAAACTCCGACCATATTTACCAATAAGAACTTGACTCCATAACTTACTCTCTTCAGGCTTGAGATTCCAAGCTAGCTTCATAAGACAAGCCTTATTCATGTCAACCAAAGAACGGACCCCTAAACCTCTGTGGGCTTTTGGAAGCGTCAAGGTATCCCAGGAAACGAGATGAAGTTTATGCGCCTCATCAGTCTCACCCCAAATAAATTTCCTCTGCAGCTTCTCAATCTCTCTCAAACAAGCTTTTGGAATTGGTGTTGTCATCATGGTGTAAATGGGTAAAGCTTGAATTACTGACTTGGCTAAGGTTACACGCCCGGCGAAGGAAAGCTGGGTCGCCTTCCAACCGGAGAATCGATGATGAACTTTCTCCAACAAATAATTGAAGTCTTGATGCTTCGGTGCACGCCCAAGGAGGGGAATGCCAAGATACTTGCCCATATCAGTGGTGGTTCTATAACCTGAAATTGCACCAAGTCTTCGTCTCATACGCGTTGCAACATTCTTGGAGAAGAATATGCTAGTCTTCTCCATACTCACCATTTACCCAGACATGTCACAAAACCTACTAAGAGCATCCATAACACTTGCCAAACTATCTTCCGTGGCCTTTCCAAACAAAAGAAAATCATCGGCGAACATAAGGTGCGAAATATTAGGCCCATTCCTACCACCCCGAATAGGGATCCAACGCTTGTGCTCAACTTCCTCTGCAATAAGATGGGTGAGTTTATCCATGCATAAGACGAAGAGATAAGGGGAGATGGGGTCCCCTTGCCGAATGCCCCTCTGGGGGAGGAACGTATCAGACCGCCTACCATTCCAAAGAACATTAGTTGAGACCGTAGAAATGCACTGCATGATAAGAGCTTGAAGATTCGGGGGAAGACTAAGCTCCGAAAGCACCAGGTCAATGAAGCTCCAACGGATTCTATCATAAGCTTTTGCAAGGTCCACTTTAATAGCAAAAAAACTCGTTTGACCTCGCATGCAATGCATAGAGTGCAACAATTCCTGAGACACAACAATATTCTCATGGATGCTCCTGGTTGGAATGAATCCTGTTTGATAAGGAGAGATAATTTGAGGCATGAAGGGATTTAGTCTACTCATAATAACTTTGGTGATAATCTTGTAATTCACATTGCAAAGAGAGATAGGCCAGAACTGAGTGACAAACTCAGGCTTGGGAACCTTTGGGACTAGGAAAATATCAGTGTGATTTACTCGGCTAACCAACTCCGGATTAGCCCACACAGCCTTCACAAAAGAATAACAATCACTACGGACATGCTCCCAATTTGAATGATAGAAACCTGCCTGAAAACCATCAGGCCCCGGTGCCTTCCACGGTTGCATACTAAACATTGCATTATCAATTTCTGTAGCCACAACATCATCATCTAGGCGTGCAAAAGTGTAATGCATGCTATAGTTTGAAATCAGCGCACCCCCTTCTATGAATAACTCTTGAAAAAATGAACTTACATGGGTTCAAATTTGGTGCTCGTCCTCCATCCAGCGCCTGTTGTTATCTCTCAACATAATAATTCTATTTTTCCTTTTACGGTTGGTTGCCTTGAGATGATAGTATCTTGTGTTGCGATCACCATCTTGCATCCAATTAGCTCTACTTCTTTGAAACCATATGAGCTCTTCTTGGTAGAGTATGTGATGGAGCTCATCTTGAAGCTTCTTTTCAAGTTTATATAGCCCATGGTTCATCGTACCCGCATACTGACGCTTTTGAATCCCCTCAATTCTAGCCAACAACTGAGATTTTTTCTTCCGCACTGAGCCAAAAACATTAGTATTCCAGTCAACAAGCTGAGTCTTCATAGATTGGAGATTACCCTCTAAACCTTTACCAGATTCCCAATGCTGAGTCATAACCCTCTGAAAATCTGAGTGTGTCAACCAAGCACTCTCAAAACAGAAGGGCTTCACCGCCCTACGAACCCGCCCAACCAAGTTGATTAAGATTGGATGATGATCTGAAAAATCAACCCGAGCCAAGACTTTCACAAAGGCATCCGGGAAGGCAACTCGCCATTGCGCATTACACATATGCCCCTATCAAGCCGAGCATAATGCCGATTATAAGTACCATACACTGCTCCTTTCCAAGTGAATTTGGATCCCACAGCCCCTAAGTCAATGAAGCTACATTGATGGATCCTTGTTTGAAATAATTGGCACTTATGGATATTCAAAGGGCCTCCACCTTTCCTCTCTGAGCTATCCACAATATCATTAAAATCCCCGGCAACCAGCCACTCGCCCTGCATACGTCCTGCCAAGTCAGCGAATTGGTGCCACAACTCAGCACGCAACTCATCCACTGGGCTAGCGTACACTGTGGAGAAATACCACATTCTATTATCATGTGTAACTTGAAAGTGCAAAAACTGAAAATCATTAATCAGCTCTATCAAAGTAACACGATCAGTTCTCCAACCTGTAGCAATTCCACCAACAAAGCCTCTGTTCTCAGCAAACTTGAATCCATCATACCCTTACAGACGAAAAGTATTCTGAATCCTAGCTGGATGACATCTGATTTCAATAATGACAAAAATCTCAGGATGGTGAATATCAAGAAACTACTTACAATTCCGGAACAAGTCCGTACTAGCTGCCCCACGGCAATTCCAAAGAATAATTTGTTGTAAATCCATAAAAAACTTTGGGAAGGTGAGAGAAACTACTCAAACAACTTAGAGAACACGGGTCTCCACAACCATATCAATATCAGAGTCACTGTAGACATGACCCTGATCATGAGCATCCATAAATCCATCTACATCCAAAGTGGCATTGTTACTATTTTGCGTATTAGTGGAAGTGGGGGTGTCAATCCTCATTCCTCCTTGCGTATCTGGTGGTCGAGGGGAATGCTACATCCCAAAGGCCATTAGGCTATTAGAAACACCGATGTGATGTTCCGGCCCAGAGCCTTTTCTACTATCACTATTACGAGCTCCACGTGCATTGCCGAGGGCTGCGTCTTTAGTTGACACGTGCCTGGAGAGGTGGCGTAGCTGAGATTCGAGGCGTTAATCCAGTCTTAGGAATGTTCACATGTTGATTCTCGTCACTACTCATTGTCTTTTCACGCGGGGCTTCAACTTCTAAAACTATTGCTGCGCTGACTTCTTTCTCAATATTATTCTCATGGGACCCAGTAGCCTTGACAGCTCTTTTCTCCTTTGGTTTCTCCCTCACGTAACGGAAGTGGGACCTACTCTCCATATTTGTTGCATGAGTGATAACTCATGTTTATATGAGTTATTTATACTTATTCAAAGTTAAATCATGCAAGTTCTCTGGCAATAGTAGGTTGTTTCTATTAAGTTTCTGTTAGTTTATTGCTTTTCAGTTAGAAAGGGGCTAAATTACAAATTCTATGCATTTTGGCACCAATTGGCGCCTTTGTGAGCGTTTTGATGCTTCTTGTGTTTGTGCAGTAAACTGAACGTAGCAACGTCCCTCATCACGTCTGACGAAGGGCAGCAGAGCAAGAAAGAAATATCTTATTTTTGGCGCACAAGAAATGATGGTCAAAGATCTAGAAGTGCAGAAGATCTTCTCTCTCCTCATCGCTGACGCGGCTGACGCACTGTAGCAGTGCAGTGTCATTTCAGAACAGAATTAATTTACAAGCAAGCTTGGAAGGTGGGGAATGACATCAGCAAGCATGTGACCTTCTGTTTTTTTTGGCTATTTAAACAAAGCTTATCTCTCTCTACGAAAGAGAAGGGGGGAATCCATTCATCATCCACCTTCCTCCACTTCCAGAGGAGTTTTCTAAAAGAAGTTCTGGACACAGACTTCTTCATTCGAACTCTCCTCAAGCTCCATTTTTATTTCCATTCGCACCCATTACTGTGAAGCTCAGACGTTGCAACGTCTCTACAGCGTGCATGAAGGAAGGCTTCTTAGGCGTATCTTTTGCGTTTAGTCTCCTTTTCTCTATGTACGGTATTTGGATTTTAACTCCTCTTCTTTCTGTAAAGATGCTCAGCATGAGCTAAACATTTGTAGTTGGGTTGTTGTTTTGCATGTAATGAACCTCTAGTTTAATGCTATGAAGTATTGATGTTTATGCGTTTTAAATCTTTGCATGTTAATATTTCCAAACTTGTTTTGAACTGGCCACTTAAAATAAGTAGATTCATAGGTACAGAAATGGTCTATGAAAAGAACTCAAAGATTTATGTGAATGAAAAGGTGCACTAAAGACATTTAGGCATTTTTATCTAAGTCTAGACATAGAATGGATAATAGTTCATAGGACATTGCTGTGGGTACTTAAAATACAGGAGTAGGCCTACTTAGAACCTAGACATAGGAATTCTAGTACTTGAAGCTCTGACGTTTTGTGACTGAAAAGCACAGCTCTTTTGCAACAGCGTTCAAACGTTATAACGTCTATGCAACATAGCATTTGTACGTATTAACGTGTAAACGTTATAACGTCTGACTAGAGGAGATTTATTTGCATGCAGCAATCCAACTCATACTCTTCCATATTCACACCCACTTCTCATTCACTTGCTTTATTTATGTTCTTAGTCTTAATATCAACTTTTAGTGCCGAATTGTTACTTGTTTCACTTGTGTTTTAAAGACTTGAGCTTTGGAAGTAAAACAATCCTCGTGGGAACGATCTCTTACTTTTATCCACTTTATTACTTGTACGACGTGTATACTTGCACTGATATTGCGACTAGAACACACGGACGCAACAAGTTTTTGGCGCCGTTGCCGGGGATTGAATTTAACTTTTATGGTTCAAAAGTATTAAAGCACTAGGTGAAAGAGTTTTACTGTGTTGTTCGTTGTTTCTGTATGTGAACAGGTAAACGTTACAGCGTATGCTTAGTTCCAATTCAAGCTCTAATTCAACTGAATCAGGGAGTGAATTTGCATTGTGCTTTATGTCTGTAGTGTGTTTTCTTTGTTGTTATTACTATTATTGTTTGTGTTTAGTGTTTTAAAAAAAAAAAAAAAGAGAAAAATCCACTTTTATGCCATGGACCATTGGAGTTTTTACTTTATGCAAGAAATGAATGAATTGAATGCTCAACAAGAATGTTTCAATTATGATTTCCATGAGAGTAAATATCAAAGGGGCTGTTATGAGACAAATTTCATGCCCATGACTGCCCAAAATATGGATTATGGAATGGGAAATTATGTGTGTGAGCAAGATTCATATCCTCAAGCTCAAACCGTAGGATTACATGAGGACAACTTTGAATTAAAAGAACTCTTAGCTCATTCCATTGAGTATATGAAGGTGTATCGTGACAACTCTGAAGCTTCATGTAAGAATGTAGAGGCTCACATTAAGACAATTATGGAGCATCTAAAAGAAGAGAGTTGTATTGGAAAAGTGGTTGAGCTAGAAGAAAAGAGTTGTATTGGATATGTGGTTGAGCAAGAGGAAGAAAAAGAGAGTGTAAAGTATGAGCTTGAGTGTGGTCATTTGGAAATGGTGGAAGAAAAACAAAAAAATCGTGTAGTTATAGAAAAAGAAAAATTCAAAAATAGTGACAAGGAAGAAAATCCAAAGTTGAGGTATGAAGAGAGTCATGAGAAAATTCAGATTCAACCTTTGGTAATTGAAGAAAAGAATCCTCCGCAAAATGAGCTTAATTTTTTTCAAGAAAGGAGAAATTCATATCCCAAATGCTTATTGGTTGGTGCATGGGAACACTTGCTTCCATATGCCAAATACATGGGATCTCTGACCAAAAAGAGAAAGCGGAAGGATGATGTTTTCTTTTTGTCCTATTATCCACCCTAACTTGGGTTTGAATTCCAAGTCTGGCTGAGGACTCTTAAACCAAGCGCTACTGGGAGGCAGCCCAGAGTTTTTATTCTAATCCTTGTTGTTTTTGTTTCTATTTTTTGTTTTGTGCAGGAATGGAAGCTGAAGGTAGGAGAGATTCAAGACTCAAGTTATTGAAGTGTGGTAGACGTTATAACGTCTCTGTGTGTCTAGGACGTTGTCACGTTTGCTTCCTGGGTGAAGTTTTAAAAGAAAAAGAAGACTGCTGAAGCAGGCATCCCAGCCAGACAGAGTGGAAGGCTCAGGTCAGGTGTTCTGAACAAGTAGTTTAGCCCTCTTTTTAGCAGTAGAATAGTTGTAGTTTTTAGTTAGTAGTCAGTAGTTTGTTTGCTGGTGTTGTGTTTGAGTGTTCCTCTCCCATTTTTGAAGATCAGTGAGCAGTGAGGACACTGCTCATCTTTGTGTCTGGGGGGGGAGGATCATTTTTATGTTTTGTATTTGCATAAAAAAAAACAAATAATAATAATAATAATCAGTTTACTTTTCTACTCTATTAATCATCAAAAATGTTTCTCTTTGGGCTAAATCTAGTAATGACTATGTGTGACTTTGTGTGAGTAGCTGATGCATGCTTAGATGAATAGAATTGATTACTGCTTCCACACAAACTCTGTTTTGAGGAAAACCTAGTTAGCTAGGGACTATGTGATGCAAAAGCTAGTTTTGGTTGACTATGGTGATGGCAAAACTTGATTAAAAACTTAGAGTAGCAGTAGAAACTAAGTTTGGGGGTATATCAGGTTGTGCTAAGGCTGGGTGCAAAGACTGTAGGATGATTAGTGCATGTGTAGTGTGAGTGCAACGTTGTAACGTCTACCCATAACGTTATAACGTATGCCGTGTGTGTTTGTGTGTTGTGTTCTGTGTTATCAAACGTTATAACGTCTACTCCAAAAAGACCAAAAAGTGTGTGTTGTTTCAAATAAGTGGAAAAATCCACATGTCCTATGTGTTTGCTGCAATTTCCCGAAACAAATACTGGGTACCCCAAATATCTCAATCCAAAATTGTCAAATCCAAAGGATCAAAAAGGAGAAAATCACAAAAACTCCAAACCAAAAGTGAAGTGAATCAAATGAAAGTTGCTCAGTAATGAGGGGTTGCAGTCCTCTGTGTGTTTTACGTTGTGTGAGTCAGAAAAGTAGTTTGCACTAATCTAGTCCTAGCACCCAAATTAAGACCCTTTGTCGTGCTTAAAATAACCCTCAAGTCTTATGTGGAAATGTTAGCCTACTCTCTGTTTTGAAAGATGTTATACTCTCACCATATGGAAACCACTCTTTCATAGGCTAGGGTAGCTTCTGAACCTAGCTAGGAATAGAATTGATACAGAGATCACACACTCACTTTGGGCAGTAATGAATCTAGAATGTAATTGTGCATTGGTGCGTGAGTGTGTAGTGTAAGTCTGAAGGAATTAGCCCCTTGAGGAAAATTTTTTGATCAAATGGATGAGCAGGGTGTAAACTGCTGGTGTATTTAATTTCTTTCATCTTTTCATATGCAGTGTTTCGATTGCTTGAGGACAAGCATTGGTTTAAGTTTGGGGGTGTGATAACTCATGTTTATATGAGTTATTTATACTTATTCAAAGTTAAATCATGCAAGTTCTCTGGCAATAGTAGGTTGTTTCTATTAAGTTTCTGTTAGTTTATTGCTTTTCAGTTAGAAATGGGCTAAATTACAAATTCTATGCATTTTGGCACCAATTGGCGCCTTTGTGAGCGTTTTGATGCTTCTTGTGTTTGTGCAGTAAACTGAACGTAGCAACGTCCCTCATCACGTCTGACGAAGGGCAGCAGAGCAAGAAAGAAATATCTTATTTTTGGCGCACAAGAAATGATGGTCAAAGATCTAGAAGTGCAGAAGATCTTCTCTCTCCTCATCGCTGACGCGGCTGACGCACTGTAGCAGTGCAGTGTCATTTCAGAACAGAATTAATTTACAAGCAAGCTTGGAAGGTGGGGAATGACATCAGCAAGCATGTGACCTTCTGTTTTTTTTGGCTATTTAAACAAAGCTTATCTCTCTCTACGAAAGAGAAGGGGGGAATCCATTCATCATCCACCTTCCTCCACTTCCAGAGGAGTTTTCTAAAAGAAGTTCTGGACACAGACTTCTTCATTCGAACTCTCCTCAAGCTCCATTTTTATTTCCATTCGCACCCATTACTGTGAAGCTCAGACGTTGCAACGTCTCTACAGCGTGCATGAAGGAAGGCTTCTTCGGCGTATCTTTTGCGTTTAGTCTCCTTTTCTCTATGTACGGTATTTGGATTTTAACTCCTCTTCTTTCTGTAAAGATGCTCAGCATGAGCTAAACATTTGTAGTTGGGTTGTTGTTTTGCATGTAATGAACCTCTAGTTTAATGCTATGAAGTATTGATGTTTATGCGTTTTAAATCTTTGCATGTTAATATTTCCAAACTTGTTTTGAACTGGCCACTTAAAATAAGTAGATTCATAGGTACAGAAATGGTCTATGAAAAGAACTCAAAGATTTATGTGAATGAAAAGGTGCACTAAAGACATTTAGGCATTTTTATCTAAGTCTAGACATAGAATGGATAATAGTTCATAGGACATTGCTGTGGGTACTTAAAATACAGGAGTAGGCCTACTTAGAACCTAGACATAGGAATTCTAGTACTTGAAGCTCTGACGTTTTGTGACTGAAAAGCACAGCTCTTTTGCAACAGCGTTCCAACGTTATAACGTCTATGCAACATAGCATTTGTACGTATTAACGTGTAAACGTTATAACGTCTGACTAGAGGAGATTTATTTGCATGCAGCAATCCAACTCATACTCTTCCATATTCACACCCACTTCTCATTCACTTGCTTTATTTATGTTCTTAGTCTTAATATCAACTTTTAGTGCCGAATTGTTACTTGTTTCACTTGTGTTTTAAAGACTTGAGCTTTGGAAGTAAAACAATCCTCGTGGGAACGATCTCTTACTTTTATCCACTTTATTACTTGTACGACGTGTATACTTGCACTGATATTGCGACTAGAACACACGGACGCAACAATGAGTTTCGGCCAAAACTTGCCCATTTCCACGGGAATCATGCATGACTTGATCCTCATAATGAGGACATCAAAACGAGATCCCGTTCCTCCCGCTCCACCATTAATGTTACCGGGAGCAGCCCTGCCATGGGTAACAACCACCGGACCACCCTTATCCCTACCCTTCCGAGAACACCGTGGTTTCTCCACCACCTTCCATGGCCCATCCTCCTTAACCCCACTCTGATCACCTCCTGTACCTGTAGCATGCTTAGTAGTTCCATTCACAACACTTGTATGATCCTCAGCAGCTTTGACCACACATTGATCTTTGTAATGCCCATATGTACCACATGCCACACATAGTAAGTGGAGACCTTCGTACTCTATCTTGTAGACGTGTTTTTTGATTTCAAACAATGGTAGCAACGATTGATCCAGGTCCACCTCAACACAAAGTCTGGCGTACTTGCCTCTTGCCATCTGTTGTGTAGTCTCATCCACTTTGACAGTTCTCCCTATACGGTTTCCCAAAAAGAATAAGAAATCAGGATCATAGTATTCGATAGGGAGCTCCAGAAGACGAACCCATACAGTGACACGATCAATAGTTTCATTTTCCGGCCTAAAATTTGGCTTCCATTCCCTCACCGTTAGGTAATGATCATAGATGAGCCAAGGTCCGTTCGTTAATGCCTTCTCATGATCCTCCGAGCTAGTAAGATAGACCAAGAAGAATCCACACCCCAAATCAATGATACTCACCGTACCTTTCTTCACCCACAACTGATTGAGCCTAGTTTCAAGAGCTTTGAAGCCTATTCTTCTTCCTAGTAGCTTAATGATTAACCCTTGCTTCCATGGCTGACACAAGCGTGCTTCAGCACTAGGCGTGATAACAATCTCAGTGTGCAGTGGCGGCACCGCAGTCTTGCCTAACTCCATTTCCTTGATTTTTAATTTTTACTAAACGGAATCATGATATTTCGAATGATCTCAATGTGCGTTTTGTACTCTCAAGTGAGAGTGAAGCATTTAACGCTTGGAGGAAGAGTTGGTTTGGAGCAAATTTGAAAAATTGATAACATATATAAAACATTTGAATTTATGCAATTGTTGTTACGGAAATAATTTAATTTCCATATATACATTGGTTTACCACATTTATGGACATTGGTTCTGAATATTTACTATTTCATAGTGTCTTTAATTAGAAATTAATTGAGGAATGCCCATCAGGTTAATTCGAATAAGACTATGCTGTAGACCAAATCCTTCATGGTTATGACATATGCAGCACAAGACCTCTTTGAAGAAGTATTTCCACAAACTTTTTTTATGCTTTCGTATACTGTATTGCTTTCACAGTTTGATGTAGGAGGTGAGTATCTTCTTGGGTATGTCTAAGTTCTGCAAGTGTTAGCGTGTTAGAGGAAAAAGATGAGACACCCACAAAACTATAAACTGGTCCTGAGGCAAAAAAAGGAAGAATCGAGAGAAAGGAGACACGTACCATTATCAAAGAGTGAGAATGGGGTTGATCACAATGACGCTATATGTTGAAAAACATGGTATCCATGGATATTAGGGAGAAAACCCTTAAAAGTTTATTATATTGAAAGTATTGAGATATTATAAAGTGAGAAGAGATGATTACAAATGAATCTACCATCTACCTTATATACTAACCAGCTAATAGGCCTTACTACTAACTAATGAGCTTACTATCTATATTTTAACAATAGTAGATTTTCAGATTCTGCAAATGTGATAGGCGAAGTTAGAGCAACCTTTTATATTAATAATAACTGCCGCACAATGAAGGATGTGAGATATGTTACCTGGAGGGATGTGTGGTGTTGAAGGCTGATTTCGCGAAGGCATACGATTCTGTTAATTGGACGTATCTTGACTATATGCTGGGGAAACTGGGGTTCAATGAGAGGTGGAGGAGATGGATGAAGCTATGTGTCTCGTCTAACTCTATTGAGGTCTTGGTGAATGGTAGTCCATCGGGAGAGTTTGTGGCCAAAAAAGGTTTAAAGCAAGGTGACCCTTTATCCCCTTTTTTGTTTCTTGTGGCGGCGGAAGGTTTGGCGGATTTAGTTCGCAAGGGTGAAGAATCTAATTGCCTAAAAGGTTTCCAGGTAAGTGAACAACTCTCGGTTTCATTATTACAGTTTGCGGATGACACAATCTTTTTTTGTGATGGAAAAGACAAGAGTATTTGGAGCATCAAATCAATATTGAGAAGCTTTGAGTTGGTTTCGGGCCTGAAAGTAAATTTTGCAAAGAGTAATGTCATTGGCATCAACATTGAAAGAAGAGTGTTAGATGGCATCTCACATTTTCTTGCATGCAAGGTGGGATCGGTTCCTTTCAAATTTTTGGGTGTACCGGTTGGCGCTAACTCGAGAAGGGTGGCCACATGGCAACCTATAATCGAAGCTATCAAGGCTAGACTGACTAGTTGGAAAAAGGCTTGGTATTAAAAATCTAGAGGCCTTTAATTTGGCCCTTCTAGCAAAGTGGGGGTGGAGATATCTAGTAGATGAAGAGGGCTTTTTGTGGAAGAAAATTCTGGTGCACAGGTATGGTACTATAAGTGGTTGGAACGGTGAAGTGGGAAACATGAATAGGTGGAGGCGTACTTCATTATGGTGGCGGGACTTGAAAATAATGGGCAACGGTAACGGCATTGGTGGGGACTGGTTTATGGAGTTGGGTAGGAAGAAGTTAGGAGGAGGAACAACGATATGTTTTTGGACGGATGTGTGGCTGGGTAGGGATTCTTTAGCTAAACTCTTCCCTGCCCTCTTACAACGAGCTGGTAACATAAATGCGAAGGTTGCTGACATGGGGGAATGGAGATCGTCAGGGTGGGTGTGGAGGGCGCTACCGGAGGAAACATTGCTGACAGAGGAAATGCAATACGCTGAGGAACTCGCAACCATTCTGCGGGGGGTGCAACCAGAAAGAAACAACGTCGACAGATGGATATGGCTGCGTGACGCAGCTGCTGGTTTTTCGGTGAAAAGCTGCTATGACTGGTTGGTTTCTTCTTTTGCAGGTACCCGAGAACTGTTGGAGGACCGTAAGATGAAGGCATGCACGAGATTGTGGAAAAATGACGCTCCATCAAATATTCTAATTTTTTCATGGAGATTATTGCTAAACAGGCTGGCCACTCGGGATGCTTTAACAAGAAAGGGTATCCTGACGTCGGCCCATGATCGGTGTTGTGTCCTATGTTTCAAGGAAGATGAATCAGTAGCTCGTGTATTTTTGGAGTGTGATGTTACTAAAGAAGTGTGGAGACTTGTGAGTCAATGGATGGGGGTCCCCAGGACTGAGACCATGGATGTGGTGGAGAACTTTATGGAATTTGGGAAACTAGTGAAGGGAAAGAAGACGAAAAGAGTCAGACACTTGATTTGGATGGCGGTAACGTGGAACATTTGGAGAACCAGGAACAATATTATGTTTAGAGGGGAGGTGGCTGCGATTCCATCTATTCTTTACAACGTGAAGTTCAGCGCTTGGAGTTGTTTCATGGCTAGGAAGGGCCGAAACTGTGGAGTTACATGGTCGGATTGGTTACATTGCCCGCTGGGCTGTTTTCTCTCATTGTAACACTTTAATGGCATTTGCCTTGTTCGTTCTTTCGAGGGTACTCTTTTTCCTCATTGGGTTTTTTCCCATGGGGTTTTGGCCCTTGGAGGTTTTAACGAGACCCCGTGGTTGTAAGGGTTGGTGCACCCCTTGTGCCCCATTTTAATATCAAATTATTTATCTAAAAAAAATAGTACACGTCTAGGATGTAGTACATATTGTGTGCACTCCAATATCACCAATTATAGGGATAATTTGAATTTTGAATAGGAAATTATTATGTTTTAAGCGTACGGGGTTGGAGAAATGTTTGCCATTAAATTAAAATGTTATTGAATTTCTATATTTCAATATTTCTATATTCTATATATGGTGAAGTTCAGATTTCAATTATGCAATTTTTAAAATTCAAAATGTCTACGATTATAGGTTATTGCTTATGAACCTCGATATTCAATTGTGGGATTTTCAAAATTCATAATATTTCCAAATTTGCCACATTCAAAATATCAGGAAGTTTATTTTTTCAATGTCTATTAAATAATAATTGGTATTTATATTAATGCATATTTTTTTTATTAATACTAATTAGTATTGATTGTAATGCATTTTTTTCATATGAGTTTTTAGCGAGATTTTTTTTAATGAACGAAATGCCGACCGTACACATACACTACATGTCAATTAATGAGTGCACTTGATGATCAAATTGGCAAAATTAGCTGTTGTTTTAAAGACTCTCATTAAATTCGTTGATTATGATTTGATTTCAAATTTTGAATTATGAGATGCATTTTGAAAGAAATTATTGCCGAGACAAATTAGAATTAATGTAATTGAAGTACTCTAACTTGAATAGAGTTAAAACGATGCAATTTAAGGTTGATTTCGGATACCAAGTTGAATTCTTGATTTCGTTTGTAATAAATTTCCTGAAGAGCCATTTATATGGGCCAAAATGTTTGTTGAATTTGAAGCTATTGTAATAAATTTGAGGCTTAAATATATGTTACCCTCTGTAAATATACTCATTTTCAATTTACCCCCGTGCAAATTTTTTTAAAAAAAAAACACCTTGCAAATATTATGTGTTTCTAGTTACCTCCTGCTGTTAACTTTTCTGTTAAAAAAAATGACGTGGCAAACTGAGATGACGTCAGCACTGACGTCAGTGCCACATGTCACCATATAATTGGACCTTTGTGCACGTGGCACTGACACTCCACGTCAGCATCCAATGTCACCATGGCCACGTGGCTCTGATATGTGCCACGTCAGCAACCACTGGATGGCTGCCACACGTGGCACTAGCTTGGCTAAGTGGAGGCACATTTGTTACTAAAAAAATTATGTTTTGAGTTGAATGGGTATTGAACTCGTGACCAGGTGGTGATTGGGGCGTCCAAGTACCACTAGGCCACAACATGATTTGTGTTTTTTTACACAACTACATATATATATTGCATAACTAGAAAACGAAATCATCGTCATCAACGCAAATGGCTGCAATCTGGAATCATCATCATCATCATGAATACAATGTGGAAAACGAAATCGAATTGGTTCTTAGATCTCGTTTGTGAGTTTCGTTTTTGGAATCATCATCATCATCATCAATACAAACTGGATTTACGTTTTTGAAAACAAACTGGAAAACGAAATCCAAGATCTGAAATCAATAAACGAAATTGATTTTAATCCCAGTAGAATTTTGTTCTTATTTCGTTCTGCAAAAACCCAAAAATTCATCCCCAAATTCATCATCATCATTCCTCATCATCATCATCCTCAACAACAATAATAAATCTAGAGTACATGAAGAACAGATTCGATTTCAGAAACCCATTTTGTTCGTCTTCTCAAAGCAAGCCATCAGCTTCGGTTTCAGATTCGATTTCATAAACCCATTTTCGTTCATTTTCATTCATCGATTTTAAGGTCTCAGATTCAATTTCAGAAACCCACAATTTTCAATTTGCGTTCATCTTCTCAAAATCGAAACCCATTTTCCTATCTCGATTTCAGATTTGATTTGTCCATAAACGAAACCCAGGAACGATTTAATCTTTATTTTCGTTTTGAATATAAAGATTTGTTAAACTGTTAAAATGATTCAATCACCACGAACCCAGGAAGATTCGATTGGATTTCGTTTTTTTCATTTTTGGGGTGTTCAAGGTTGAAGATGAAAATCTGTATTTTTCCAGATTTTTTTAAAAAAATTAAGTGGCAATTATGTATTATATATTTGTAGGTGAGTCAATAATCTTAAATACTCATGTGGTTCAGTTGTTAGGAGGGGTTTGTGCCACTTGGGGGGTCATGGGTTTAATCCCCATTGGCCACCAAAATCTCTATTTTTTTAAGTAAGCATTTACCTCCACTTAGCCAAGCTAGTGCCACGTGGCAGCCATCCATTGGTTGCTGACGTGGCGCATGTCAGAGCCACATGGCCATGGTGAAATAGGATGCTGATATGGCGTGTCAGTTCCGCACAAAGGTCCAATAATATGGTGACACGTGGCACTGACGTCAGTGGTGACGTCATCTCAGTTTGCCACGTCATTTTTTTAACAAGAAAGTTAACAGCATGGGGGTAACTAGAAACACATAATATTTGCAATGTGTTTTTTTAGAAAAAAATTGCAGGGGGTAAATAGAAATATTTGCAGGGGGGTAACTTATATTTAAGCCTAAATTTGAAGCTGGATGGAATCTGATTAATTGGCTGAGATATGGCCCTGTTTCAGATTTGTTATATTTTTGGGAAATTTTAATTTGTCTGACATTAGAATGGTTTGATAACTTACAATTAATTATTGATTATTGATTTTTTTAAGTATTTTTAAATCGAAATAAGAGTTGGTAATGACGTGTCAGTTGAGAAGGCTAGGTGGACCAATAATGAGTTGACATAAGTGAGATTCTTATTTGAGATTATTCTCAATTGTATATTTAATAGATAGATTAAGTTTGTTTGTATAAAAAAATATTTTTTTTACAAAAGTTAACATACCATGTAGCATCAATAAAAAAGACACCATAGTTGGTCTCGGGCATATGATGAGTATATCTCGCAATTAGTTTTTTTCTGCAAAACCTTTTTATTGTTAAATAAGTAAGCTAGTTCGACTGTCTAGTTCGACTATGTTAAATTAGGCTAGTTCGACTAAGCTAGATTCGACAAGTAAATTAGTTCGACTTTCATAACTGAGCTGTCGAAAGATAGTTTGTTTGTGTCGAAGTTTCACTTTGATTTGATTGTATGTTTTCTATTAGTTGCTGACTCAGCATGATGTCATGGACTGAGTATATAAGTAACATCCACAGTGATGCAATGTAGAAAGTGTGAATAATACACAGTGCATATTCAGGTTTTCTATAACAGAATTCAGTTATACTTTCTCTCACTCTCTCTCTCTCTCTCTCTCTCTCTCTCTCTCTCTCTCTCTCTCTCTCTCTCTCTCTCTCTATCTATCTATCTATCTATCTATCTATCTATCTCTCGTGTGTGTGTGTGTGTGTGTGTGTGTGTGTGTGTGTGAGTGAGTGTAGTGACTCAAAACTTCCAACAAATGGTATTCAGAGCGTGATTATTGAAGTTTCTGAGAGTGAATCCAGTGTGAGAAGACGAGTGAATTCTCAACGATGAGAGTAAACTGTGATGACGACGAACGACCATTTTCCGGCGAACTTTCTGATCCTCAACGGAAGAAACTACGATCAGTGGAGTATGAAGATGAAGGCGATCCTTGGTTATCAGGATGTGTGGGATTTGGTGCAGAACGGACTAGCTCCGTTACCGGTGAACGCAACCGTTGCGCAACAAGCAACTTACAGAGAAGCGAAGAAGAAGGACTGAAAAGGACTGTGTATCCTCCATCAGTGTGTGAGTCCTGCAATTTTTGAGAAAATTGTTAGATCGGAGACAAGCAAAGCAGCGTGGGACATTCTTGCGAGTTCCTACGTCGGAGATCAGAAATTGAAGAAGGTGCGACTTCAAACTCTGAGAAGACAGTATGAGCTGCTAGGAATGGAGGAGAGTGAATCGATTGCTGCGTATTTCACGAGAGTGCAAACGATGACGAATCAGATGACGTATTGCGGTGAAACGATGTCTGATGAATCAGTAGTGGAGAAGATTTTGCGATCTGTGTCTTCGCGTTTCGATCACATCACTGTGGCGATCGAACAGGCAAAAGATCTATCAACAATGACGATAGAAGAACTTCAAGGATCACTTGAAACGCATGAGCAGAGGATGAATGAGAAGAAAGTCGTGAAGCCTGGCACTGAGCAAGCTTTAGCAGTGCAAACAGGTAACAAAACAGGGGGAAACCAAAGAGGACGTGGTAGAGGCAGAAACAATTACAGAGGAGGAAGAGGAAGAGGTAATTCTTATAACTCAAACTCTGCAAAATCAAACACTAGTGATAATAGTAACAGTAATGAGCAGGGAAGTAGTAGTGGTGATAGTTATAGAGGAAGAGGGAGTAGAGGTGGCAGAGGATTTAGAGGAAGAGGGAGAAGATTCGACAAGAGCCATATACAGTGTTATAGCTGTGAGAAATATGGACATTTTTCTAATGAGTGCTACACCAATGTTGATGGCAATGATGCTAAAATGGCTGAAGAAGAAGAAGAGAAGGAGGAATCTCTGTTGATGGTGATTGAGGAGACAGAGAGCAGTGATGAACTGATTGAGGAGACAGAGAGCTGTGATGAAATAGTGCAAATGGTGACAACTAAGGAGGAAGGTGAGAGTGGTGAGCACTGGTTTCTCGACACAGGTTGTTCGACACACATGACAGGGAGGAGAGACTGGTTTGTCGAACTTGATTTTTCAATCAAGAGTAGAGTAAGGTTTGCTGATGATAGAACCGTGAAGGTGGAAGGTGTGGGGAAGGTGATGATAAGAAAGAAGGATGGTTCACTGTGCTTCATTTCTGGTGTACTGTATGTGCCAGGGATGAATAGCAATTTACTGAGTATTGGACAGCTATTGGAGAAGGGATATAGGATGGTGTTGGAAGACAATACTATGAAGGTGTATGACACTGAACAGAGGCTGTTGATAAAGGCAACTCTCTCCAAGAACAGGACATTTAAGGTCGAATTGGGTGTGCTGATGCAACAGTGCTTAGCGACAGTAGTAGACAAGGAAGAGTGGCTGTGGCATTTCAGATATGGACACTTGAATTTTGGTGATCTGAACTGGATGCAGAGCAAGACAGTTGTGAAAGGTCTGCCTCATATCCATATTCCAAAGGATGTATGTGCAGAGTGTGTGGAGAGCAAGATGCCTAGAGGCTCCTTCAATCCAAGTGTGACCAATAGAGCAAATAGGAAGCTGCAGGTGATTTTCTCAGATGTGTGTGGCCCCATAGTGCATGAAACTCCTGCAGGTAACAAGTATTTTGTTACATTCATTGATGAATTCACTAGGAAGCTTTGGATTTATTTGATTAGGAGGAAGAATGATGTGTTAGGAGTATTCAAAAAATTCAAAGTTCTAGTCGAAAAACAGTGTGGACAGAACATAGAAGTGCTAAGAAGATGAAGGAATAAAACATGAGATCACACCTCCATACACTCCTCAACATAATGGAGTGGCTGAGAGGAAAAACAGGACATTGCTTAATATGGTGAGAAGCATGTTAAAAAGTAAGAATATGCCTAAGAGATGGTGGGGAGAGGCTGTTAATACTGCTGCATATATCATTAATAGAAGTCCAACAAAGAGAATGGAGAACATCACCCCTGAGGAGGCTTGGACAGGTGTCAAGCCAAATGTATCACACTTCAGAATATTTGGGTCTGTTTGCTATAGACACGTGCCTGACCAGCAGAGAACAAAGTTAGATGATAAAGGAGAAGTGATGGTTATGATAGGCTATCATTCGACTGGAGGTTACAAGTTAGTGAATCCTGTGAATAATAAAATTGTGATAAGTAGAGATGTGGTGTTTGATGAGGGGAAGACATGGAAGTGGAGTGATTCCACTGCTGTCGAAAGTGATTCCACTGCTGTCGAACAGAATCTGTTTGAGGTGTCTGCTGGTGAAACAGAGTTAGAACTGGAAGGTGAAACTGAGCCTGTCAAAGAGAATGATGGTGAAGAAGGTAGTCCAGAGATACTAAGAAGCTCACTGAGACAAAGGCAGGTTCCTGGAAGGCTAAGTGATTGTGAGGTAATGACTGATAGTGCAGTCAATGACGAAGGTGATATAGTGCACTTTGCACTTCTTGCTGAGACAGAACCAGTAACTTGGCAGGAAGCAATGAAAAATTCTAAGTGACTGGAAGCTATGCAAGAGGAGATCAGATCTATAGAGAAGAACATGACTTGGGAATTGGTCGAATTGCCCAAAGGAAAGAAAGCAATAGGTGTGAAATGGATATACAAAGTGAAAGTAAATCCTAAAGGTGAAGTGGTGAAGCACAACGCAAGATTGGTGGCTAAAGGTTTCCTACAAAGATATGGTGTCGACTATGAATAGGTCTTTGCACCCGTTGCAAGACTCGAAACTGTGAGAGTTGTGGTAGCTCATGCAAGTATGCAAGGGTGGAAGATACATCAACTTGATGTAAAATCTGCCTTCTTAAATGGAGAATTGGAAGGGGAGGTTTATGTCGAACAACCAGCAGGTTTTGTGAAACAAGGAAGTGAGAACAAAGTCTTGAAATTGAGAAAGGCTAAGGAGCATGCTGAATGTGGTTGATTGTAATAAGTTTACTTAGATAGATTTTGCTGTATCTTGTTGTTTGTTTGTGATAGAAACTAGCTTCAGGGGGTGTGTTAAATAAGTAAGCTAGTTCGACTGTCTAGTTCGACTATGTTAAATTAGGCTAGTTCGGCTAAGCTAGATTCGACAAGTAAATTAGTTCGACTTTCAGAACTGAGCTGTCGAAAGATAGTTTGTTTGTGTCGAAGTTTCACTTTGATTTGATTGTATGTTTTCTATTAGTTGCTGACTCAGCATGATGTCATGGACTGAGTATATAAGTAACATTCACAGTGATGCAATGTAGAAAATGTAAATAATACACAGTGCATATTCAGTTTTTCTATAACTGAATTCAGTTATACTTTCTCTCTCTGTCTCTCTCTCGTGTGTGTGTGTGAGTGAGTGCAGTGACTCAAAACTTCCAACATTTATGACTTATGAGGATAAAATTATATAAATTAGGCTTAAATATGTTTTGGGCCCCTGCAAATATAGGGTGTTTTGGTTTAAGTCCATGTAAAAAATTTTTTTTGTTAAAATCCCTTGCAAAATGACATCTTTTGTTATAAGCCCTTCTATGACTAAAATGTTAGCCGTAACATGGAATGCTATGATTGCTGGATATGTTGAGAATGGCTTATAACAAAATATTTCGTTTTGCAAGGGCTTTTAACAAAAAAAAAATTTGCAGGGGCTTAAACCAAAACACCCTATATTTGCAGGGGCCTAAAACATATTTAAGCCTATAAATTATAAACGATTTTGAAGTGATAAGACAAATTTGAAAATGAATCTAATAACATGCAAAGTTTTTATTATTACTCAGTAATAAAAGTTCCTTATCTTTTCAAAACAAATAAAAATTCTTTTTCTTTTATTTGAAAAGACAATTTTTTTTACCCTTAGTCTTTTTCTTTTTAAAAACAAAGAATTTTTACTAATCACACAGAGATCGAGGTAGTGAGATAATTAAAGTGTTTTAGATTATCCCAAGTAGGTAGCTCAATTGGCGAGTTAAGAGACGTGAAAAATTTGCAAAAAGGAGGTAGGAAACTAACATTCCTCCATCCCCTAACTAATTACTAACAACTAACATTTGCTTATAGAAAAAAGCCTTTTAAATTAAATAAGAGGTACTCAAAGTCTCAAACCTTTAGATTTGAGTGTGTGCAATCAATACAAGGTGCATTTAGTGTATTGGAAAATATTTTTAATTGAAAGAAAGTTGAAATGACAATTCGATTTTTTTTAATGACAATTCGATTATTTTATCTAACAAGTGAATAAAAACTTGACAGTATTGACTACACCTAATAGTATTTGCACTGACCGCACCTAATAGTGACTGCACTACATCCAAATCCCAAACCCTTAGGGTCTGTTTGGGGTGGTTGTGAGTTTTTGTTTTTGAAAGTCAATTTCAAGACAAAAACATGTTTGAGTAAAATGGTGTTGAATTGATTTTTTCCTTATTTTCGAAACAGTTTTCCATCAAAACACAAAATCAAAAAAAGAGGTTTTCTAATTTCAGTTTTTACCAACCGTCACTTCAACAACCATCGACCACCACTCTGACCACCACTCCGGCCACCACCAACCACCACTCTGGCCACCATCGACCACCGCAACGACCACTGTCAACTACCACTTTGACCACCACTGACCACCATTTCGACCATCGATCACCACTCTGACCACCACCGACCACCACTCCAACCACTGCTGACCACCGCTCCCGCCATCACCGACCACCACTCCGGCCATCGCCGACCACCACTCCGACTACCGTCAACTACAACTCTAACCACCGCTGACCACCATTTCAACCATCGATCACCTCCTCGACCACCGCTGACCACCACTCCGCGCATCACCGACCACCGTCAACTACCACTTTGATACCACTTTTATGTTAATGTTTTAAACTATAATTTTGATTTTTGAAAGTTTCTTAACTCAAAAGTGAATCTGGTTTTGGTTTCTGAAATTTTTAAAACTCAAAACAGAAACTTATTTTGGTTTTTGAAAATTTCAAAACAGAAAACCACCGCAAAATAGGGCCTTAACATCAAATACAAATTCAAGACTTAAACTGTCCGAAGACACTCCAAAGTCTAAAGGGATGCTACACCAATCAGAATATTGTAACTTGTGTGTCTTCTTACCATAATAATAAGCTATCTCATGCTTTTATATAAGCCAACATCCCCAAGTTAATGCTTTTTATACCATAATGGTATTTGTTAATTAGCTAGTTATGTAACTTGATTCAATGTGAAGCAAACATGTAAAGATTGGAGTGATTTTTTTATTTCTCTTGTGAAACAATGTTTTGATAAAGATTTAACTTTAAAACTTCCCTCAATACAAATGCACCATCATCCTAACTTACTTGCTCAATCCTAATCGGATCGTGATCCCAAATTTCAACTTCAATAATAAAATGAGATATTTTTGAGAATTAAAATATCAATCATTTTCTTATGGTGGGTTAAATTGGCATTGCCAATACCAAGAGCACTTGGATGAGATAGTAGGGGTTTCTTTCAGCTTAACCAAATTTTGGGGTTTCGAATCTAGACTTGGGCATGCAGCAATTTTAAATCTCATGAGGAAGAGTTTTGCCACCCATTATAATCATATTCAACTCGATGAATTAGTCTCTGCAGTTGTGCGTAAAAGATACATAATTTATAAAAAAAAGTGGCATTGCCAATGTTGTTATAAATGGTACAAGTCTTGGCATCTGTTGTGCTCCACTTAGAGTAAGAAACCTACGAATAGGTGCAGGACCGCATGGGTGATTTTGGGGATATCCAATTAATTCGCTCTATAGGCTAGTGTGGATATTGTAGGAACCAATAAATAGAATGATCTACGTTCTATAGCCTTCTACCGTAAAAGGAAAGAATTAGACATTAATTTAAATACTTATACAGATCAGTAATTCTATGGTCCCTGCCTTCGTCTCTAGGGAACAAAAAGGCTCCCCAAATATCATGTCCTCTGTTTCATATTGTTACTACATTTGCTTTGAAGGATGGTAAAAACTAAAAAGTATTAGTGTCTCATGTATCCAACCAAAATCTTTCTCCTTCTCTAGATAATTTGTATTTTTTGGGGTACTTAGTATCTCGATATGTTGTATGTCAAGCTGAAAACCAAGAAAACTGTGAATATATAAAGATTAGGCACGAGGCTATTTATTTATTATAAATTAAATATATAAACTATATACTAAGGCATAAGTTTTTTTTTGACAAAACTAAGACATAAGTTTCACTAATTATAGAATATGATAAAATAATAAAAGTTTGTTACACTATGAAATATTGTATTTTTTTTGACAAAAGTATCAAATGTATTTTTTTTTGTGTGGTTCTCATAAATAAGGTTGGTAGGTTCACATGTTGTACTTAATTAGATAGGTGGCAAGATCAACTAAAATGTCTAAATAGTTATTGATTTTATTTTTGTTTGTATAGGATTGGAGTACTCCGGTACTTCGTGATTAATCAAATTGCTTATAAAAAAGAGAGAAAAAATATTTTATGCAAAATACTTATGTAGTTTATGTATTTTCATCATACTTGTCAATATTATTGTCAAAAAGGAAAATCATACTTGTTAATACTAATAATCTTATCTTAAAAATATAAATCCATGGAAGTCTCCAGTGGACCCCTCCCACTTTTTGGCGCCAAACCCCCGTCCCCCCACCCCCCCTCTTTTTTTTAATCGCTCGTCCCCATTTTTAATTCCTCATCCTTTCTTTTTTTTTCTTCATATTTTTATCTAAAGTGTGATGTTAGGCGGCGTGTTTTGAGATACTTTAAAGTCCGAAAAAAAGTTAATTGTTCACATATGCAAAATGTGTTTCTCAGTAACCGGTTTGTTGAAATAAAATAGTAATTTCGCAATAAAGTACCTAAAGTGAAATACTTAACTGTTCAAACACGCAAGTTTTGTTCCTCAGTAACCGGTTCAGTGAATAAAAATAATTTAATAACAAAATATGTAAATTACGATGTTAAGTTGTGTGGTTTCGGATGCTTTTGTGTTTGCAAAAAAAAAATCAACTATTCAAATATGCGAAATTTGTGCCTCAATAACCAGCGTGTTTTGGAGTCTTTTAGTGCTCGGAAAAAAAATTAACCGTTAAAATACTCAAAGTTCATTCCTCAATAACCGATTTGGTAAAAAAAATCGTGACAAGTATATAAAGAGCGATTTTAAGCAGCGTGTTTTGGAGTCTTTTCGTATTGCAATTTTAAAAATAAATTTTAACAAGACAAATTCTGCATTAACTGAAGTTGTTGCCTCGTGCGAATGCACGGGTGCACACACTAGTAATAGTAAAATCTTATGATTGTTGGGAAATGACCTCCATAATTTCCTCCTCTGTGAACCTCAAAATAGACACTAGCGGAAACGTGATAAATAAGCACAACGACACAAAGAGAATTTTAGCATGGAAAACCTTCTCAATGTGAGGAAAGGGAAAAACCACGGGACCCGTAGGCCTCTTAAACTCTCACTATAATTATAAGGCTAAATAGCACTTTTGGTCCTTTATCTTTGCTCCAGATTTCACTTTGGTCCTTTATCTTTTTTTTGGTCCGTTTTGGTCCTTTATCTTTTATTTTCGTTTCACTTTGGTCCTTTATCTTTTTTTGGTCCGTTTTGGTCCTTTATGTTTCATTTTCGTTTCATTTTGGTCCCTCACGTTATTATTTAATTCAATTAAAACATTAAAACAATTAAAACAATTAAAACAATTAAAACAATTACAACAAAATTATTTTAAAACAATTAAAACAATATTTTGGTCCCCCACCGTGAACCCCTCCCCCCCCCCACTGTGAACCACCCGTCAGCCACCAACGACCACCACCCACCATTCATCATCTTCAACCATTCATATCCCCACCATTAAAACAATATGTGTGTGTGTGAGAATTAAAGAATAGAAAGAAAGAAAGAAAAGGAAGGTACGCGAGAAAGAAGAGAAACAGAGAGAAAGGAGAGAAAAGGAAAAAAGAAGAGAAAAGAATGGGTGAAGGAGAAGAAGAGGAAAAACGAAGTCCAAAGGCTCATCAAAACGACTTCCTTCCAACACGAAAAACGTTCAGCATTACTTCCTCTTCGATTTGGTACCAACATCATCATCATCAAATCACTCAACACAAATTCACCATTTTCGAATATTGTGAAGAAATGAGGAATGTTGAGTTTCTTGGCTCATTCTTGTCTTGAAAGCTTAGGGATATGCCATTGAGTGATTGATTGCAAGCTTGGAGTGAAGAAATTAGAGTTTGGTTGGGTTAAGGTGAGTGGAACAAAAATTGGGGTTTATGTATGAATAGTGATTTGAGGTTGAAGGTGATGAATAGTGGGGGGGGGGGGGAGGGGTTCACGGTGGGGGACCAAAATATTGTTTTAATTGTTTTAAAATAATTTTGTTTTAATTGTTTTAATTGTTTTAATGTTTTAATTGAATTAAATAATAATGTGAGGGACCAAAATGAAACGAAAATGAAACATAAAGGACCAAAACGGAACAAAAAAAAGATAAAGGACCAAAGTGAAACGAAAATGAAAGATAAAGGACCAAAACGGACCAAAAAAAAGATAAAGGACCAAAGTGAAATCTGGAGCAAAGATAAAAGACCAAATGTGCTATTTAGCCTAATTATAATGGGAACTAGGACATACACCCGTGCTATGCACGGGGTGGTAACAATAACGCGGCTAAGTTAATTCACCAAAAAATACCTGTGTACTATTGGTGTTACAACATAGAATAAGAAAGGAGGAAGAAGAATTGGCACAAAATGATATTTTGAGTATTTGAACGGTTAAAATTTTTTCGAACACCGAAGTGTCTCAAAACACGCTGATTAGCATCACACTTTATGTATTTTGTAACGAAATTATATTTTTTCCCACTAAACTGGTTAAAGGTACAAATTTTGCATATTTGAATAGTTGGATTTTTTGGGAACACTAAAGGAAAAAAAACACACTATTGTGAATACTGAAGCATCCCAAAACATACTACTAAGCATTGTACTTTACTGATTTCGTTATGATTTTTTTCACCAAACAGGTTACTGATTTGTCACGAAATTTTGAACCATCCCAAAACATACTACTTAGCATTGTACTTTACTCATTTTGTTATGATTTTTTTTCACCAAACAGGTTACTGAGGAACAAACTTTACATAATTTATCACGAAATTTATTTTCATTTTTCACCTATTCGATTATCGAGGAACAAACCTAATATATTTATAGATCAATTTTTTTCCTAAATTTTTATATATTCCAAAAAAAATGAAAAAAAGAAGAAGAGGGGGGTAGGGGGGAGGGGGTAAGGGGGGAGGGGGTGTTTTTGGCGTTCAATTGATGTAAAGTAGATAGTGTATTAATATGTAGGGTTAGCATTGTACTTTACTCATTTCGTTATGATTTTTTTCACCAAACAGGTTACTGAGGAACAAACTTTACATAATTTATCAGGAAATTTATTTTCATTTTCCACCTATTCAATTATCGAGGAACAAACCTAATATATTTATAGTAAAAAAAAATTTCTTAATTTTTATGTATTTCAAAAAAAAATGAAAAAAAGAATAAGAGGGGGGTAGGGGGGATAGTGGGTGGGGGTAGGGGAGGGGGTAGGGGGATTTGGCGCTAAAATGGCAAAAGTAGATATTGCATTAATATATAGGGATACAACAACTCCACCCTTAGGTGGATCTCACTACAATTTACCTCTCAATTTGTAAGGAACACTCTCACAAATTGGCTCACTATTTCTCTCACAAAGAATCTCTCTATGAGGATCATTCTTCTCTCTTGAGCAAGGCTCTCTTTCTCTCTTGCTTCTTGTTGTGTTTCTCTTGTGGTGTGTTGAGAATGCTTGCTCATGGTCCTATTTATAGGAGAGGCAAGCCAAAGTTGTCTTACATGCATGAAGACACTTGTCATTTTCCTTCCATGCAAAATGCATGCACTACACCATGTGTCTCTTGCAATGCATGCACCACAACATGTGTTACTCATGCACTACACCATGTGTACACCATACACCTTGCTACTTGTCATCACATGCAACCTTCCAATATGTTGGCCATGTGATGGCTGGACCCCACATTTCTCCCCCTCCAGTCATAGGGGAATGGCCTTGATTAGTTTGGGGCTGCTGCCAATCCGACAGCTTCTTTGCAAAACTCTATCTTTTTTTTTTGTAGAGCTTTTGTCATCATGTCTGCCCCATTCTCATTGGTGTGAACTTTCTCCATTTTCAACAGTTTACCCTCCAACATATCACGAATCCAGTGATACCTCACGTCAATGTGTTTCGATCTGGAATGGTATGTCGAGTTCTTGTTGAGATGAATTGCGCTCTGACTGTCGCAATATAGAACATAACTTTCTTGATTCTGGCCTAACTCTTGCAGGAACTTCTTCATCACGTGATCTCCTTGCAACCTTCTGTGATTGCGATGTATTCAGTTTCCGTGGTACTCAGGGCAATGCACTTTTGTAATCGTGGTTGCCATGAGACTGCTCCCGCTGCAAAAGTAATTAAATATCCGGAAGTAGATTTTCTTGAATCTACATCTCCTGCCATATCTGCATCTACATACCCAATGAGTAATTGCTTTCCATTGCCAAAGCACACGCATTGTTTGGCAGTTCCTCTTAGATACCTTAGTATCCATTTTACAGCATTCCAATGCTCCTTTCCTGGATTCGATAAGAATCTACTCACAACTCCAACCGCATAAGCAGTGTCTGGTCTTGTGCAAACCATTGCATGCATAAGGATACCCACAACTGAAGAATAGGGAACCTTGCCCATTTCTTCTTTTTCTTCTTCATTGCTTGGACATTGTGTATTACTGAGTTTCAGATGACCAAGGTAGTGGGACATGCACAGGTTTAGCATTATGCATGTTGAACCTCTCGAGGACTTTCTTGATATAATCTTCTTGTGACATCCACAACATTCTTTTAGGACGATCTCGAATGATCTTTATTCCAAGAATCTTCTTTACAACACCCAAATCTTTCATGGCGAAAGATTTGCTCAATGCCTTATTTAGAGCAACTATCTTTGTCCTGTCTTTCCCAACAATGAGCATATCATCAACATACAACAAAAGTATGATGGATTCACCATTCTCATATTTCTTCACAAACACACAGTTGTCTGCGGACGTCTTTTCAAATTTATGTTGAGTCATAAAGAGTTCAAACTTCTTGTACCATTGCCTTGGAGCTTGCTTCAACCCATATAGACTTTTCTTCAAGCGACACACAAGGTGTTCTTTGTTTGGTTCTGCAAATCCTTCGAGTTGCTCCATGTATATTTCTTCCTCTAAGTCTCCATGTAAAAATGCTGTTTTAACATCAAGTTGCTCTATCTCCAAGTCTAGTGTTGCAGCTAGACCAATGATTGCTCTTATGGATGTCATCTTCACCACTGGTGAGAATATCTCTTCAGAGTCTATGCCTTTCTTTTGATGGCACCCCTTCACGACAATTCGTGCTTTGTATATGGGTTTTGGGTTGTTCTCTTCTGATTTGAGTTTGACCACCCACTTGTTTTTCAACGCCCTTCTTCCCTTTGGTAATTTCACCAAGTCATACGTCTGGCTCTCCTTCAGTGACAGTAATTATTCTTGCATGGCTTGCATCCATTTGTCCTTGTCATCAATCTCAATGGCTTCCATGAAGCTTTGAGGTTCTCCTTCATCAGTGAGAGTGACACACTCATCTGAGGAATATCTTTTTGATGGTTGTCTAACTCGCATTGATCTTCTCACTTGAGGTTCTTGGTCTGTCTGATTAGTCTCTATCATTTGCTCTCCCTGTGTTCCCTAGCCTTGTTCTGTTTGATCAGGTTGCTCCGTCTGACGAGGTCGTGCTGTCTGATCAGGTTCAATATCTCTTTGAGGAATCTCTCCCCCTGAGTTGTGTACCACAATGGTCTTTGGCTTCTTAGATTGAATATCATGGATTGTCTGATCTTCATAGAATACCACATCTCTGCTTCGAACAATCTTCTTGTTTACAGGATCCCATAATCTGAAGCCAAGTTCATCTCTTGGTGAACCAAGGTATATGCACTCCTTCGTCTTAGCATCGAGTTTTGCTCTTTCATCTTTAGGAATGTGGACAAATGTGATAACTCTATTTTATATAGAGTTATTTACGCTTTCAAATCTAAATAATTGTGAGAATCTCGTAATAATGTTTTGTTAAGTAAAGAAATACAAAAGAAATACAATTTTTAGAGTTAAGAAAGGTTTAGTCACACTTCATGACTATCTTATATGAATTGTGGTATTTTATGTGTTTGTTCAATTGCTACAGCAATCAATTGCTACAGCAATCAATTGCCCCAGTAATGGGTGCCCCGACAATAAAAGCAGAAGCATTGCCCCAACATCAATTGCCCCGGCAATATTCACAACACAGAATGCTCCAGCATCCTAGTGATGACGTCATGATGCGTCAAAAGTAAGGCAAGTGGCCATGTGGGAGAATTTCGGCGCTTACCACAGACTTCATAGCCCACAAGAGTCACCATTCTAATTGACACTTGTCCTCTCATCAATGGACCTATTCTTTTTACATGATGGGTGATCACATGGAAGCTTTGAAAATAAAATTAAAAAAGGAAAACCTAACTTCATCTCAAGGTAACCTTGGTGCTCAAGACAACATCCAAAGAAGCCTATAAATACATCTCCTCATCTTCATTTAAAATAATCTCAAATTTTAGGAAGTAGTCTTAGATAAAATATTTTGGGTCGAAGGAGAGGAAGAAATTGACAACTTCTCTCTCTACTTTTTACCATCTTGTATTGTTGTTTCATTGCTCCAGCATTGCTAGGCAGAATATCCAAAGGAACTCCAATTGTGTATTTTTTATCTTATTTTCTTCCTTTGTATTTTCAATCATATGAATATGACTTGTTATATTTATCTGAGCTTAGTTATGACAAGTATGAACTGAATACATTAGTTGGGATGCCTTAACTTCGTAATGAATTTTTAAATAGTATTATGTTATATTGATGCTTGCAATTTAGTTCTTGTACTATAATTCTTTCAAACTTACTTTAAGGTTGATCACTTAGAATAAGTAGGGTCACGAATAGAGACATGGTTTGTGATTTGAACTCAAGAACTAATATGGGTAAGTGTTTTAATAGAAGGAAACTTTGTTAAAACCATACTAATACCTAGACATAGGATAGTATAGTCCATAGGGTGATGCTGTGGGGATTTCATATACAGAGGTGAACTTATTTAGAGCTTAGACATAAGACTTATAATGAAACCCTGACGTTAGTTCCTGAAAAGCACGCATCACTTGCTACAGCACCTATTGCAGGAGCAATTCATTGCCGGAGCAATCCGTAGCAATCATTGCCCCAGCAATCAATTGCCCCAGCATTACATATATCATAATTGCTATTAAAAGTAAATTACTTAGCAAAGGGCATTTCAACTATTTTCTCTTAACTGATTTATAATCAATCTCTATCTTACTTACTTTAAATCCTGTTTCACACACACCAATCATATTTTATTTTATTTTTGATTTCTACTTCTCACTAGTTTTATTACCATTTTAAACTTTCAAAAATTAATTCAATCCCTGTGGGTACGATCTCTACTTTCATTATATTACTTGTTAAATATTGTGTATACTTGCACACCTTTTCTTACAACAAAATGCCCTACACCCAAATACTCTCAATTGATCGTAGGAGGATTTCTCTCCATACCATACATCATCTGGTATCTCTCCATTTAGTGGTCTTGAAGGAGACAAGTTTATCAACTCAACCGCAGTTCTCACTGCTTCAGCCCAAAATGATTTGGGAAGTTTAGCATGAGAAAGCATGATTCTGACTTTCTCTACAATCGTTCTATTCATCCTTTCAGCTATTCCATTCATCTGGGGAGTCTTCAGAGGTGTCTTTTTATGCCTTATCCCATGAGCTTTACAATATGCTTCAAATGGGCGTATGTATTCACCTCCATTGTCAATCCTCAAGCATTTCAGCTTCCTTCCAGATGCTCGTTCTACAGAGGCGTGAAACTTCTTGAAAGATTGTAGAACTTGATCCTTCGTCTTCAATGGATACACCCACACCTTTCTGGAGTGATCGTAAATGAAGGTAATAAAGTATTGTGCGCCACCAAGGGGCCTTTCATATGTGGAGCAAACATCTGAGTGAATAAGATCTAGGATTTGCTTCCGTCTTCTTGCATCATCTGATCTTTGAAAGGATACTTTGTGTTGTTTGCCTGCTAGACAGTCTTCACAGGATTCAAGTGGTTGTCCCTTGATATTTGAAATATGGGCTTTAGCAAGAATCTCCAATCCTTTTTTGTTCATGTGGCCAAGTCGTTTGTGCCACAATTTCTTTGGTTGCATCTTGAGAAACATTAGTCTCTCCCTTGTTTATCTTTCCTTACATGATGTACAAGGAGCCTTCCTTTTTACCACGAGCAACCGTCATGCTTCCTTTGCTAAGCTTCCATCCACCACCACTGAACTGGTTTATCATCCCCAGATCAATTAACTTTCCTGCTGATATAAGATTTAGACGCATTTCTGAAACATGTCTTACTTCCTTCAGTACAAGCTTATTGCCATTCTATGTGATCAGAGTCACTTCACCAATACCAACAATCTTGCTTGTGACATGGTTTCCCATCTTCACTGTACCAAATTCTCCTCTTTGGTATGATGAGAAGAATTCTTCACGAGGTGTAACGTGGAAAGATGCTCTTGTGTCAACTATCCAAGTGCAGTCATCGAATGCAACATTTAGATAATTGTCTTCTCCGATAAGGAAAATATTCTCGTCATTCGAGGCTACTGCAGTTGTAGTTCCATTTTCCTTATTCTTCTTTGGGTTAATCAGATCAGGATGGACTGTTCCAGCCTGTTGATCTCTCTTCAAGAATCTGCACTCAGGTCTTCTGTGGCCTGGTTTGCCACAATAATAACAACTTAGTCTTGCGCGAGACTTGGATCTAGCTTGTGATCTCCCACGACCTCCTCTTTCACGATTCTTACTCCTTCTTCTATTATCAACAACGTTGGCTTCAAACTGGTTGTTGAAACCTCTTTCCCTCCGTCTTGACTCTTCATTTAGCAAGGAATCTGTAACAGGATCCATGACAAGTTTTCCGTCTGGAGCAGAGTTACTGAGAGTGACGACTAGAGTGTCCCAACTCTCAGGTAGAGAACTTAGGAGTAGAAGAGTTTGCAACTCATCATCTATCTTGATGTCAGCTTTCGTCAATTGATTCACAATACCTTTGAAGGTATTCAGATGCTCGGTCATATTTTGGCCGCCTGAGTACTCCAACTTCACCAGTCGTCTAACAAGGTGGGCTTTGTTCCTAGGAAAGAGAGGTGGGTCAATATTGACACACTTAAATACCAAGTCTTTCCTTAGCCAGAACTTACCAAGAAACACTTTCGCAACACTATGATTTAATTCCAACAATAATAGTTCTTTTCTGATGTGGAAGATCAAACAATATTGCAACCACATAGCAAACTAAGAACTTTCTTATGAGTACAACACCGTAGTATCCCAGAGCTCAGGCCGAGCTCTGATACCACTGTTGGGAAATGACCTCCATAATGATAATGGGAATACAACAACTTCACCCTTTGGTGGATCTCACTACAATGTATCTCTCAATTTGTAAGGAACACTCTCACAAATTGGCTCACTATTTCTCTCACAAAGAAATTCTCTATGAGGATCACTCTTCTCTGTTTCTCTCTTGCTTCTTGTTGTGTTTCTCTTGTGGTGTGTTGAGAATGCTTGCTCATGGTCCTATTTATAGGAGAGGCAAGCCAAAGTTGCCTTACATGCATGGAGACACTTGTCCTTTGCCTTCCATGCAAAACACCAAGTGTCCCTTGCAATGCATGCACCACAACATACTCATGCACTACACTATGTGTACACCATACACCTCGCTACTTGTCATCACATGTAACCTTCCAATATGTTGGCCATGTGGCAATGGCCGGACCCCACAATGATGAGGTTAGTCATTAAAAATATAAGAAGACAAAATATAGATTATTTCAAAAAAGATTATATTTTTAACACAGGTATGAAAGTTTATTAAATTTTTTAAGATAGATTACTTTTTAAAATAATCTAATGACATGTTATAATTTAACAGTAGCGACATATTTTTAATTTTATTTATTGAGAATATCGCCTCTCACACTAAAAAATGATAAATAGTAGGGGGTTCATATTTTTTTACAAGTAGTGGGGGTTCTTTGGGGAGGTTTTGGAAATCCTTTCAAATTAATTTAAAAATAACACTTCCTTCTTCCTTGTGCATATAAATGTTATATAACTTGAAGGGGCTTACAAATCCCTTTAATTTGCGATTTCATTTCCCTCAATGTTCCTCTCTCTTTCTATTATTATTTCCTCTCGAAAACATTCTATCTCATCTAATCTCATCTCTCGGCACTGCCACAAACCCTAATCTTCAATCTCAAATCACGCTTCTCGCCTCTTTTGTCTCCCACGAGCTTCTCAAATTGATTCGATCAAGTTATTCGTGTTGAGATGATGAAACTTCTCAAATCCATGAACCAATGTGTCGCAAACGGGTTCGCGGCGACGAAGAGCCTCGATTGTATTAAATGGATCGAATTTATGTAATTCTTAAACTATGAACTATAATGTTTAGTATTGTAATATTCATTGCTTATTCACTACAAGAAAAGATTGAAATTAAGACGGAAATTTGCGACACATTTATGTCACAAATTATTTTATAAATATTTATTCATTATTTTGGGACGGAATATAGTTTCTGTTGCTACTTTGGGATAGAATATACGCGTCTGTCACCAATTTGGGACGCACATTGTCTTTCCGTCACAATTTTGGAACGAAGTTTTATTTCCGTCTCAAACTCGAGATAAAATTAAATTACGTCAAAAATATCTGTTTAAAATATTTTAGGGAATCAAAATAATTTTAGTTAATACTCTCCTAATATTTTTTTTGGTTACACTTCTAATATTAATGTTTTTTTTTTTAAACAAATGCCTCATATTATTAAGAGCCCAAAGAGGGAGAAAAATCAGATATAACAATATCCCTAAGGGTTTTTTTTTGGTACCCTCACCTATCCCCCCTATACCCCCACACAATTTGATATTCCCATAATGCCCCTCAGTATTATAACTAACGGATTTATCTAAATAAAATATAAATCCGTTTTTATAAAAAATCAAAACGGATTTATCTAGTTAGTAGATAAATCCGTAGTTAAAAAATACACTACGGATTTATCTACTAAATAGATAAATCCGTTTCCAATTTTTTTGGTTCCAACGGAATTACATCAACCCAATATACTTCCGTTTGTAATGTTATTTCTGTTTCCTATAATTCACATGATATATGCACTTCCGTTTCCCATTGTTATATTCCGTTTTTAATTCCATCAACACATTATACTTCCGTTTATAATTTATGTACTTCCGTTTTTTTTTTCAACTTAATTCCGTTTGTAATGTTAGATAATTTAGGTACTTCCGGTTTGAGAAATAAGAAAACGGATTTATCTATTTAGTAGATAAACCCCTAGTGTAATTTTTAACTACGGATTTATCTACTAAATAGATAAATCAGTTTCTGTTTTTTTGTACAAACGGATTTACCTATTAAACAGGTAATTCCGTTAAATTCAAATTATCAGGGGTATTTTTGGAATAATTTTTTTTTGTGGGGGTATAAAATGAAGGTGTGGGGGTACAAAAAAAAGACCCTATCCCTAATCATATAATCATTCGTGGGATGGATTCCATTCACACATGATTAGGATGATTAATAGCCCATTTAGCTAACAAGTGGGCTGCTCGATAATAATTCCTACTAGGCCCATGCTTTTCCCAATCCCCCTATTACTCACCACACACCGCCAAACCCTACAAAATCTCAAAAATACCCTTAATGAATAAAAATGTTCCCACCACGTCCTTATTTTTTTCTGGGATTTTCCCCGGTTCGGCGCCCCTTAACCGAACCGGTACAGTTGCCTGGTGTCGTGGCATATGTCTTGTGACAGACCCCCTACTACATAAGTTTTAACAGGTCCGACAGTATGTCACCGGACCAGTACAGTTCCATACTGCCGTACTTGAATTTTGGAACCAGCATCAATGTATTTCCCAACAATGATGACAAAGATATGAGTAAAATGAATTTAGATCTGGTAGTTTTTATCTCCCACGGTTTTTATCTCTTTTTTTTCCTTTGCAGCAAAATGAATTTAGTTTTTCCTTTTTATCTCTAAGCAAAGTAACATGGTGATGTTCCGTAATAACGTAAAACTATTAGAGAATTACAATGATGAACTATTTATATTTCATATCATAGCAATAAAATGAAAATTACATCAAAATGAAACTAGCTAATCTGCATTAGCAACTAAAACAAATGTACTTAACCAGACTTGTAACTGAATACGGTACTTTGTTGTACAACATTAACCGATCTAACAAAGTGAAGCAATTCTGAGTTTTTACATCAGCAACTAAAAGAGATTGGGTTGTACCGGCATTAACCCAGATAATTTCTGATCTTTCACAGGTTTGGCCCCTGGCACCGAACCGGTCCGGTGAGAAGCTGCCGTCGCTAATTGGTTGGACACCCCATTTTGTTGGATATTTTACAGGTCCGGTGGGTGTTCGCCGAACCTCCGTTCAAGCTCTATCGAATCGAAAGCAATTGCGAAAAAAAAGGGATGAGGAGATGAAGTGATTTGAAGGTAGGGGTATTTTTGGGATTTATGAGGTTAATGGGTGTATGGTGAGTAGGAGGGGGGTTCAGAAAAGCATGGCCCTTCCTACTAATATGAGAAATGTGGGCCGAAGAAAAAGGAAGCCCAATACTCTTCCTTCAGCCAGCGAACGGCCCAAGTAGGAGACATTGGGGATAGGGTTCGATGCAATTAGATTTGTACGCCACACAAAAGCTAATCTTTTCAAGAAGAGAATTGCAAATTCCCCAATTTGCCCTATATGTGAAGAAGCTGAAGAAACTCTAGAGCATGTGCTACTCCTTTGCCCATGAACTACCCCCATTTGGTTTACACTTAATGTATGTCCGGTCCCCAATCTGGGAAATATTAATAGTGTGACTAAATGGTTGGATTTGTTCCTGGAGCCCTCAAACCCAGTATGCTCAACAACTATTGAAGGTGGTGAGATAGCCTTCATGGCCCTATGGTCAATTTGGAAAGGAAGGAACCACAAACTGTTTGAAGGAAAGAACCCTAACCCTATGGAAGTTATTCTTTCAGTTAAGCACAACTTTCAAGAAATCACCAACAGTAACAAAACCCAGCAGCTACAACCCAATTTACCCCCCCCCCCCCCCCAATTTAGAGGTCCAAAGTTTATTGGAGACCCCCTGTAACACCCCACTTTTTATAAATAGTTATTAGAATATGTTTAGAAATTGTTTTATTTTAATTCTGTGTTTTTAAGACTTGGAGAGAAATTTAGATTAACACCCAATTTCTCTAAGTTAAAGCTATATAACTACTTATTAACATAAGCTATAGAAAAAAATTATATTATAACTCTTATTATTTATGTGTCTTTGAGAAGTCTACATTAAATATATATTATATATTGACATAGTATTATTATTATTATATATGCTTGGTTGCTATCCATATCTTGATATATATATATATATATATATATATATATATATATATATATATATATATATATATATATATATATATATATATATATATATATGCATAAGTATATGTCTTGACAAGGAAAAAGAAGAGAAAACAAAATTGTTCATCTCATGTTTACAAAGTTTATGTGTTGGTTTAGTAAGATTTGGCCACATGAAAGGCTATTTGATGACTCACTCTTAATACCTTAGATTCATGCCACCATAAAAGTATAATTACACCCCATGCTTCTTTAAATTATGTGTTGGATGTATTAAAATAGAACACCTCATGCTTGTTTTGATGAGTCACTCTTTTAACCTCTATTATCATGCCACTCAAAAAGTATGTATCATTGTCATCATTGCTTAACTCACCACATGGACAAGTAAATGCATGACACCTAAAACAGAAAGTCAACCTCATGCTTGATTAGCATGCATAGGAGATGGATCTTTGAGTATAAATAGCTAAGCCATTTCCTCAGTTCTTCCACCATTCAAAGCTACCATTTCTTCATTTCCTTAAAAACCATCGACCATATATACCATCCTATACATCATTTTTATTTTAAAGCTTTATCACCTCAAAAACACTTAAACCAACTCTAGCCGATCATACCGTTGAGTTTGTAGTTTCGTAGCGGTATTAGTATTCGAGTACGTGTCGGTGTTGTGGAGCAAGTGTTACGTTCGTACTATATTTCAGGTGGGGGCAATATACCGTATTCGTCGGGACGGTTAGTGTAAAGTTTTAATTTAAATATGTGTAGAGTGACCAAGCTCTACTAGAGTTAAATAGTCAGCGATACCTAAAGATCATTTGACTACTCTTCGGAGTTAAGGTTAAGTGAAGTTTAGGGCGTCGAGGACTGGTTAACACATATGATATTTTTATATTATTATTTGATTGATTGATTGAGTGATTGATTAATTGTTTGGGATATTGTTATTGATTGCTTTGATTGTTTAAATTTAAATGTTATAAAATGCTTATGTGCTAATTGTGGTTATTTGTTGAATTGCTGAAATGTCTTATTGATATAGTTATGACTTTATTTCATAATAATAATGAAGTTAAGATTTCATAATGAACCTAGGTGTGGAAAATGAATTAAGAGTCATATAGAGATATAAAGTGGAATGAATACTTAACCGTAGTGCAAAAGATAGTACGAGGTACTGATCAACAAGATAAATAAGGTATACGAATTAAGATGTAATTAAATAAAATCATATAGACTGCATATAGGGATGTCAAAACGGGCGGCCCGGCCCGTTAACGCCTTCAGCCCGCTAAAAATAGGGCGGCCTGGCCCGTTAACGGACGCGGGCGCAATATTCATGCCTGCCCGCGAAATGATGGACAGGCGGGCCAGCGGGCTAGCGGGCTGGCGGGCTGGCCCGTTAATTTACACTGAATTTTAAAAAAAGCGCTAACGAGCGATTTGGCCCGCCACAGTGTTTAGCCCGCGGGCTGGCGGGCCGGGCAACGCGGGCTGGCGGGCAACAATACCTTAGCCCTGCCCGCCTTTTTTTGGTGGGCCAACGGGCTGGCCCAGTGGGCCAAGCCATTTTGACATCCCTAACTGCATATGTGTTGTAAGTCCACAGCTGTGTGGTATGAGACATACGAGGTCAAGTACCGGGCCTGGTCCTTAGTAGGACATATCTATATCGACCGGATGGGGTAATGTTAGGTTTAGATTACTCTGATCAGTTTTTGGCAGGGAACGACTTATAAACACTCAGACTCCATTGTGACAGTCGGGTGGGCGTCTGCGAAGTACAATAGGGACGAATATGGCCAGAGTCAGCATATAGGATTAATACATACTTATAGATCAAGTCTGGAAAATAAGATATTAATAATGGATAGAAGATCAGAATTAAATTGATGTGCTTGTGATATGTTTAAATTAAGCTTTACCGTATCATCCCATTTTTTTGACTTATACATGTATCTTAGCCCTGTGTATTTTCTTTTGTATATTTGTTTGTATCGTTTAGATCCAATCGAGGAGCCACTTGTAGCAGAAGGAGACATTTTTCCTTCCACGATGGACGTTGAAGGCACTGAGGATGTCGATGTGATATGATGGAGCCGTCAGGTGTCTCATTAAGAGAACCTGAGTTATGTTTAGCCAGTGCGCCAGTCTTTTGAGTCTCGTCACATTTGTTATTTAGCTGGTTTTGTTTTAAGTTTTTATGTTCTGCTGTTTTGTATTACTCTGATATATATTTGAGTGGCTTTAGTATTGCCACATGTTTTGTAAAATTCGTAATAACTGTGTTTTTATCTATGATACATGTTCAGTTATATATGTTTTAAGATTTAAATTTATTCACTTTTGAATTTAAGAAATTAAATGTAAATGGTTACTATGATGAGGACGAGGGTCGTCTCACCCACAATATCATATTTCATGAAATTCAACACTGATGCACATTTTGATGTACATTCAGGTCGTGGTATTACTGGTGTCGTATGCACGGATGGTGAAGGGAAGCTTATAATAGGGATAACATCAAGGATCATTACCTATTCAGCTCTTGCTGCAGAAACCCTAGGCCTTCGTGAAGCGGTGTCACTTGCCATCAATCTGAATTGCTCCAAAGTCTTGTTTGAATCTGACAATTTGATTCTCATCGAAGCATGCAGAGGTAATATAGTTAGACAGGAGCTTCAAAACTTGATCTTAGATGTAAAAGAAATGGCAAAGAAGTTTACCTCGTGTGGTTTCCTTTGGGTCAAGCGAGATGGGAACTCGGTTGTGGATGGAGTCGTTAAACTAGCCAAGATCAATCTTTTACCCGTTAATTGGACTCGCACTCCTCCGACAAACATTCAAGAGCTTCTAAATGCGGATCGAGAACACTGTGGGCAAGGAAACTGATAAATGAAGGTTCTGAAGAAGAATTGGTATATGATTTGCGATCAGGTTCATCGGGTTGAAGATGGTAACTGTAGAAGAAGCAATTGTGAGAGTTGAGATCTGAGATAGCAATGGAGAGCAATAGTTTCGTTGTTTAGCCGTCTAGGGTTTGGTGGTTGTGTGTAGATGGTTCCCTCAATTATTTTGTTTCCTCTTTAAGTAGTTGGGTGGGGTTAATGTAATGGGCTGGGTAGTGGAATGTTGGATCTAGATCCAATAAGTATTTGGATTTTTTTTATTTACCCCCATCACATCCCGTATACCCCCATCACATCCCATATACCCGAAAATACCCCTGCCCAAATAACAAAGCGGTTACCTCAAATGGGGGTACCTAATAGGTAAATCCGACTTTAAAAATAACAAAGCGGATTTACCTCAGATGGGGGTACATCCGCTTTGTTATTTTTAAAACCGGATTTACCTAGTGGGTAGATAAACCCGATTTCCCTAAAAAAAGGAATTCGGATTTACCCCACCTAAGGTAAATCCGATTTTGTTATTAAAAATAATTGTTTTTTATTTAAATTTTTAAAAAAGGTTATAAAAATGCTACTAAAAAACCATTAAAGAGTCAAAACTAATCCAAAAATTATAAAAACACCACTAAAAATCTAATAAAACGAAAATAAGTTTATGCAATTTTTTTTAGGTTTTTTGGAAATTATGAAAAATTTACAAATTTAATAAAAAATAGTAAACGATGGAATTTGAGATTTTGAGGTCCCCTGTCCTAAACAAAGTCATTTCTTTAGGAGTTTTGATTCTTGATTTTTTTTTTTCGGATTTAATGGCTGTGGTTTCATTACAATTTGAGTAGGTTGCCCGAAAACCGATTTTTTAGCCTAAATTATTCGCTCGACGTACAACATCGTCACGTGTTAACGAACTACACACTAAACAGAACCAAAAGACGGTCGAAATCCGTATCTAGTTTTTTAACTGATTTATTTATTTATTAATTAGGTTAACAAAGCGGATTTACCTTAAGTGGGGGTAACAAAATCGGATTTACTCCCACCTAAGGTAAAAATAACAAAATCGGATTTACTCCCACCTAAGGTAAACCCGCTTTATTATTTTTAAAAGCAGATCTACCCCCATCTTAAATAAATCCGCTTTTAATTTTTTAAAATTTTTAGTGAAAATCGGATTTACCTCACAGATACATAAATCCGATTTCCAAAAAAAATTGAAATCAGGATACGTTCGGGTTTTTTAAATTTTGTGAAGGGAAATTACGTCTTTTCGCAGGGTCGATGGGGTAGATTGTCATCTGATGGGGGTAAAAAAAAATCCCTAAGTATTTCGGTGCTGTATTTGTGGACCTTGTTTGTATCGGTTTTTGGCCTGGCCCAGCTTTTATGGAATATAACCCGATCGTTTCGATCAAAAAAAAAAAAAGATTTGTACACCACAGTGAGGGATGAGGATTGGGTGCAGTCATGCAGCCATCTAATTCCGTCACCCTTAGATTGACTTTAAAATAAATCTCGACCTTTGATTATTTTGATTTAAAAAAATAAATGAAAACTAAGGGAGAAGAGATGAGGACACTGGTGAATGCACCAGATCCAAATCCCAGTGAGAGAGTCTGTTTCGAGAGGGAGAAGCAGTCGAGAGCAAATCGGAGATCCAGGTTCACCGCCTCCGCCTCTGCCACCACCAAGCAAGCATCGTCAAGACCCCGGTTAGACCATTCACTCTACTAGAACCCATTCAGTTTGGTAACCCTTCACCTTCCATCACTCATCTTTGCGTTCCCTCATTCCCATTGGCCACGGAAGATCACGACCAATACCACTGAGCGGCTTCACCGAAGCGAGATAGTTTGGTAACCCTGTACCTTCCATCACTCATCTTCTTGATTTCGTTTTTTATGGTTTGTATGATTTGGGAATTGGGAACCGAATTTGGATATTTATAACTTCGATATTTGTTTTATGGATATTTTTAAGTTTTTTTTGTTTTCTTTACTCATTCAGTTGAATTTCTGTTTGGATCGTTAGGTTTTGTTCACACTGTTTAATCTTGTCTTGTTATAGTATTGGAGTTCCTCGACTGCGTTCCTCTGCTACAGAGGCTTCCTAGTTCGTCTGTACAGAAGACATCTCAACTTGTGATTGTTTACGGTAATGAGATTTGAGTTTTTAAAATTTAACCTCGTTTTGCTATTGAATTGGACTCAATGCAATGAACGCAGACATCAATCTAGAGTGTGGGTTGGTGCTACATAGTGTTGAAATATGTTTGGAATTGAAAATTTGGTTATATAGCAGTAGCTTTTTGTTTTTGTTGTTATTGCCTTTAGCCAAAAGGAAAAGAAGCTTCTATAGCTTGAACTAAATGCACGGCTCATACTCAGAGTGAAGCATAGATCTCTGTCGTAAAGACTAAAGAAATGGAATACAGGAAAATCAAAGACGAGGTGACTGCATTGATGCTGATATTTCATTCATCACTTGATTGTTTTTTCAATTGATAATAAAACATTGTTGGTTTTGATGCATTGTTTAGGATATAGGTAGGGATATGGAGGTTGAGGACATTGAAAAATCATTTTTACTGTCAGGTGCCGGTATGCTTTTTATTCTCTTCTCTTCTATTTCTAGGTTGGATGTACAACTGTTATTTCACTTTTCTCAATAAGCCATTTCATTTTGGTTTTCTACTCTTGCACTTGCAGTCCCAGATAACAATTCAGCCTCCATCGGAGAACCCAAAATTGACAGTCACAGAACAAAAGCACAGTGGAAGCGCAAGTATGATGATCGGCATAAATATAGTAAGATAGTAATAAGGGAATTTTTTTGTTTGATTTCTTATTTGTTTGTTGTCCCTGTTGATATAGGTCGGTCATTACATTTGCATTGACTGTTCTCACTAGTTCGCAAGCCATTCTAATCGTTTGGTCTAAGAGAGCTGGCAAGTATGAGTATAGTGTCACCACTGCTAACTTTTTGGTGAGAATATATCACATCCTACGATCTCTCTTCTACTTGTTTGGACTTTCTGTATCTTTCGTAATAACTTATAGTCACAATCCTTTAAATTTGAACCTTCTTTATTAGTTTATTTTATACTCTTATGCTTATAGGTGGAGACTTTAAAATGTGCTATATCCCTGGTGGCATTGGGAAGAATATGGAAAACCGAAGGTGTCACCGAGGACAACAGGTGATATATCTTTTTTTTGTATTGTTTACATTTGTCTCATACTAGCAATAACGAGGAGCAATGATTGGAGTATTTTAAAGCAGTATATTGGATCTTTATCAATGGTTTTGAAATTATTCAATCCAGTCTTTTTTGAGTTTTTTTCAACTGGATTGATTTGACTGTGAATTGCATTTTCAAAATCTCGGGCTTCCTTGTTACCTCCCAAAAGAAAAAAAAAACTTGGATAGGTAATTTGTAGAAGGAAAAAGGTAGTTGTTCACCTATGAATCTGATAGATAACTTACTTCTTACCACATACTAGTTTGCACAACTGCAAAATCAAAGCATATGGTTGTATGATCTTTCAAGATAACTTTTGAGGCCAAAACTTATATTAATGGAATTTTGGACTATATTCCCCATGACATTCCATTTGTGATATTTGAGTTTTGCAAAACAACACAAAAATTCTTTCATATGGTGTGATTTTTTTTTTTATGGAGAGGGGGGCGGGGGTTCTCACCAGTGGTCTTTTAGGAGGGGAGGTTTTCACGAGGCTAGAACCTACATTTTTGGGAGTGTTTTCAGTAGGCAAAAGCGAGTGTGTTCACTCTAATTGTACTGTTGGTCTTCAGCTACTTGCAACTTCATTTTAATATTTTTCCTTGTTAATTGTTTATGGAAAATGAATTGAAATAACTTGATGTGGATTTGCCTTGAACCTAGGTTGACTACAACATTAGATGAAGTTATAGTGTATCCTATCCCAGCAGCACTTTACCTTGTCAAAAATTTGCTTCAGGTTGGTGATGAATGGATATGTTTGTTATCATGACAATGTGATTACTCTTCAACCTTTTTTGCAACAAATATTTTAATGCTCTGTGAAATCTGATTGTATTTCATTTTAAATTTTATGGCAGTATTACATTTTTGCCTATGTAGATGCTCCAGGCTATCAAATATTAAAGAACTTAAATATTATCAGTACAGGTGTGCTATACAGAATTATACTCAAGAAAAGGTAAGACCTGTATTCTTTTATTTTTCCTTCTTAAAATTAAAAAAAATGTTTTCAATTCTCCTTTCATCATAGTTACTGTTGGTGAAAGCTGAGGCCATGTCATATCTTCTAAAATATAGTTTTGATGGGGACCACAAATGAAAAGATCTTTTCACCCTTTTTTTATAGGCAAATGTTAGTGGTTAGTAGTTTGTTAGGGGTGGGGAAAATGTTATTTTCTAGGATTTGAACCTTGGACCTCCTTCTTCATACTCCTTCTTTTCCCTTAGCTTGCAAACTGAGCTACCTTCTTGGAACAACTCTTTTCACCCTTGTTAGTTGTTGATGTCATTAATTCTTTTTGCTCCTTGTGTTATGGAGTGTTCTATGAACATAACTATTGCTACTATTCTCTCTTTTGGGGATTAAACTATTTTAATCCCAAAGACTAAGAGACATTGGCACAGTTGATTACATCATGTAAAGTCTTGGTTCCCGAGGCTGTTTGGCATTGTGTTCTTATTACATTTCAGGTTAAGTGAGATTCAGTGGGCTGCTTTTGTTCTACTCAGTGCTGGGTGCACTACAGCTCAGTTGAATTCAAAGTAAGTTGATAGAAACCAATTTTTCTATAGAATAAATTGACCAATTCTGCCTTACTAATTTGGACAGAACCTGAATTACTGTAACATTTACAGGAACACACTATTTTCTAGAGAATATATGAGAGTCTCTACTCTCTCCCAATGCCTAAAAAGGCCCCAATCCTCTTACACATTCATCAGATAATCCCTCCATGCCCCCTATTCCCTATTTATATTCTATAATAACACTGTCAAACAAGAAAATTGCCGTACATCAGTTACCATGACAGTTACTGCACTAATATAATCAATAACTAAATAATAATACATAGAGCCCCTAAATAATAATAATACACAATGACAGTTATTTAATAATAAAACTGCCTATAATATTAACTAACAAAGCCCATTATTTGTTATATCCTAATTAAGACCAATATCTAACAATACTCCCCCCCTAAACTTTCACCTTGTCCTCAAGGTGAACAATAAATTTTCCCGGGTCCCATTGTTTGAAGGACAAATAGGCAAATATTTTGAAAGAAGTTACACTCTTAATATTCTAACCGTTAAGCTCCTAGAAAGGCGACTAGGCGAGAGCTTTTGTTTGGACTGTGGGACTAGATAAAATTCATATCAGCAATCTGTTTATGTACTTGTAGGCTCCAGCTCATTGGCCTTAGAAGATTTTCTATTGATTATATGTAATGTGTTTTAGTACTAAACAGATTACTGTCTTGTTTAATATTATGCACTGTTAAAATATGGGATTAATAGTCATCCTTGTGTCAATTTGGTATCCTATTAGTCTAAGTATCCGCCCTATCCGTTACCCCCCCTCCCTATTTAAGCACTTCTTTTACCAAAATAAAATATGGTAAACGTTTTTTTATAATTATTTGTTAAATTTGTCTGAATTGGTTTTTCAGTTCAGATCATGTTCTTCAAACTCCCTTTCAAGGTTGGGTGATGGCAATCGTGAGTTCTTCGTGGCGCTTTTACAGTTTTACATTAGAAATTAGAAATATATAGTAAAGTCTAAATTTATGGCTTAAAAATGATCACATTGAGCTTTTCCTTTTCAGGTCATGGCTCTCCTAAGTGGTTTTGCAGGAGTATACACTGAGGTGATTTTAATTTAGAGTAGTTACATAAATGTTAAATGATCTGCTATTAGATATGGCTCATGAATTTTTTGAAAGGACGTGACTATGCAACATAATTTGGATGTTCAAGGATTAACCGATAATTATTCTTATTCAAAGTAGGGACCTCAAATTTGGAATGAGACCCGGTGCAGATGAACCAAGAGATAATTGTGGAGTTTGTTTGTGTAATGAGTGGTGTATTTTCTACTTCATTCCCTCACCATATAATGATGAGTTTGTGACACAATTTGGCAGAGAATATCCTAATAACCGACTCATGCACTACCTACCAATTTGCCAACTCAGCAACAATCAGAAATGTTAATAGCTAAAATTGAAATGCATTCAAGGCACACCCTCAAGTGACCAGCTCACCTAAAGATAAAACATAGTGAAATAAGAATAAAAGGACTCCCAACAAAAACTATGTGCTAAATTTTATTAATGCTATTGTAATTTCCTTTGACAGGTTCATAATTGAATATTATGTCATCTTTTGATGCATGTAGCCGACTACACCTGATGAGAAAATATTATGGTTGTTGTATATAATCCCCCGAGGTTTCTTGAAATGACAGCCCATTCCAATCTACTGCAAAATTGTACCACGTACTGTTAACTTTTTTCAAATGATGCAATGTGTTAAAATTCGATGGTATATTCTGATTAAAATTGTTTAAACTGGAACTCTTTTTCTACAAAGTTAAAATTATTTAGTTTGTTTATCTAAATTCATTATTGCTTGACCTAAATTTGATTAGTCTATGCCTCAATGGATACGTCTGGTTAGACTAAAGTTTTTGAGCTCAATTACTGTAGCATTGAGTAAGGAATTCTTAGCGATCAATCATGGCTTATTATTTTATTTTATTTAAAAAATTGGCAGGCCATTATGAAAAAGCGTCCTTCACGGAATATAAATGTTCAAAACTTCTGGTTGTATGTTTTCGGTATGGGCTTCAATGCTGTTGCAATATTGGTTCAAGATTTTGATGCAGTGATGAACAAGTAATTCAAGTTCTTCTTTCGGATTTTAGTTAAGGCCTCATTTGTTCTGCCAATGATATATTTCTTATTTCCTATGTTGTGTATATTCAGGGGATTCTTTCATGGATATTCATTCATTACTGTTCTCATGATTTTCAACCATGCACTCAGGTAAATGTCAACTGATGAGATTTATAAAAGCTGTATTGTGATTTAGTCATTTATCCCCCTCCCCCCTCTAGGATGCTTCTTCTTTTTCTTCTTGAAATGATTGTTACTTGTGAGGTGGAATATGAGAGGAAAAAGAGAAAAAACAACAGTAAGTTTTGATGGCTGATGAAACTGTGAATATGTAAATCTCAGAAGGGCCAATTGCCAAACTACCAACTATCCCAGTTTTTTTTCCTTATTCCAGTTGTATCGGTAGATATTCAATTTTCAACTATTCATTTATAAGCTATTTTCGTCTTACTTTGCATGTTCTCTTTCTCTTTTCTTTGTGCCTCTTTCTGTGTCAATCTCGTGAAATCAAGCTGAAGTACTCATTGTTTTATCATCTGAAGTTTTTGATTTCTTCTTGTGCTTTACTATAATGTGTATACATGGTTGTTTCTTTTTGCAGTGGAATTGCTGTATCAATGGTAATGAAGTATGCTGACAACATTGTCAAGGTAAGACTTGGGTTTATGACTGTATATTTCGATATTTGTACCACTGAATATGCACACACGTGAGTAAAACAATGATGGAACAACACATTAACACAAAAGGGATTGGAGTTTTGAAAATCATCTTTTGGGTAACAAAGAAGTGGAAATGGAGGAAAATTTGTGGGAGGCGTGATGGAGAAGCAACGAGGGAAAAAGACAGTGACTACCATTTGAAGTTTCGCATGCCATTACTCATGCAACTGCTTCCGAAACCATCCCATGTCACCCATGGAGGGGGGATGGGTTTTCAATGATGAAGCCATTGATTTTTTGGCAAGTTGGCCTAACTTCTGTTGCCGGATCGCAAGCCCAGGCCACCACTTTGCGTTGGACTACACTGTCTGCCAGAATAGAAGTTGGATCATCCTCTTCTCTTGATCTCCCTGAACAAATCCATGACATTTTTCATCGACCATATCACATATGAACTGTGGCAGATAGGTAGATTGCATGATAAAACAAGGAGTAGCAGCAAGCACCGATTTGGTAAAAGTTAGCCTTCTCACTATGGAAAGCTCTTCATTTTCCTAGAGCCGATTCTAGAGGAGATTTTTCAGAATGTTGTTGTAGGTTCTTTTGTCCACTCTTTTGTGATGGAGGGGCACCTCTCGGTACTTCCCTAGGTCTTCAGCTCTAGTAAACCCAAATCGACTTTGATTTGGTTGAAGACAGTCCACTTTCAGGAGAAACAAATGTGTCTTCTTTGTGCTAATCTTCTGGCTCGAACGATCACAAAAGAAGTTGAGGACAGTTTTAATGATTCCAACCTACTCAGTACTGGCCTCTGCAAACAACATTAAGTCATCAACAAATGTTAGATGGGAAAGCTTTGGATCCACACTCAGCCTACTGGATCGGCTTCCAAAGACCCTGATCTACAGCTACCTGACCTCAATAAGCTGGGAGAGCTTTTCCATGCATAAAACAAAGAGAGGTAAGATGATAGGGGTCACCTTACTTTATTCCTCTAGACGACCTAAAACCATCCGGGGCTTCCCCATTCCACAAAACTTTCATGGAAGAAGTCGAAATGCAATGCAACACAATATTAATAATGCTTTCTGGTAAGCCTATATCCTCTATCGTTTCACGAATAGAGCCATTTAAGACAATCCTAAGCTTTTTCATTATCTATTTTGATCAACGTCCAACCTTTCAAGCCCTTTGCTTTAAAGAGTGACTTACCTCTTCCGCTATTATGGTGCTTACCTACTTTAAAGACAACTTGGAAGCCATCCTCCCTAGGGGCTAGGAAACTCCCTATTTGGAAAATAATACTCTTGATCTCTTCATCTGACACAACATTCAGAACAGATCGTAACTTAGTGGTTTCCAAGGTATAGAATTCCCCTTGAGTCAGAAAAGGTTAAAGGCTTAAAGCTACCTTCTCTAAAGTAGTTAGTGATCAACCTCTCCCATCCTAGTCTTGGAGGCACTAAGATAGTAGTCTTGTGGGAGGAAGTACTTTGAATTTCTATCTCCAATAGCCAGCCACTTGAATGTGACTTTTTGATGCCAAAATAATTCTTCTCTAAAGAGGACTTCCTCGCAATCACCCTAGAGCGTTAGCTCCAATTCCACCAGGTAAGGATTACATTCTCTGTAAAATTCAACTTCTTAAAGTCATTTTGGAAACTCTTCAGGCCCTTGGTCTAGCCATTCATTTCTCTTTCACAAAGGAGCCAAAGTCCTGATGGGGTAACCAGGAGGCACAAATCTCAATTTTCTCCGCAACATGGAACTTTGACAAGAGAGGGTTATGGACTTATGGTCTAATTTGAGATGGGGTAATTGGTGAACCAATGCTTGTTGAGATATAGGCCTATATAATTGTCAATCAAGGTTCTACCCAAATTCTCAAAAATATTTCCTCTTCTCCAAATGTAGGTAGGGACACCTCTGGAATCCTGCATCCAATAAGTCACACTCCACTAAGTATCTCTGAAAGCCGCCATATCTCTGGAATCCTGCATCCAATATGTGAACCTCTCATCCTTTCATACTTTTGCAGAATGCTAGAATATCAATCAGTTATAATATATTAGCTGACATATCAATTAGGTTTAACTAATCTTAATTGTAATTGATTTTTATTTTTATTTTCATTTACATTTTAAATCCATGAGTGTGCTCTATTTTGGACACACAAATGCATATTCAACATGGTATCAGAGCGGGAGGTTCTGATTTTGTGACTTTTCTTTGTGATTCACTATCGTTGTTGGTGGCATCTGTTGCTGACAACACCACCTTTCAGTTTTTTCGATTTACCCCTTTTCACTGTTACGATCAATCTGATGACAGTTTCTCACTATATTTGTCACTACTACGATAAGACGCCACCTATTCCGATTTTTGCTTTCTATTTGCCTAATCCAAAAACCGCAGAATGGAGGCGCGCTAGTCACGTTACCGACCGCCCTTTGTCAGCTAGGTCCCCTCTCCTCACCGGTTCCTGATTGGGTCTTAGTTTCTTGTTTCGGTCTATGGATACCTAGGCTACGGCACAAACACTGCTTTATCTCTCTAGCCTGCTTACTATTTTTCCTGTGGCAGCCACACACTTAATTTTTGCCATTAGATGATCACGTCTAACACCTCCCCACCATTGGGTTGTTCACGCACGTTTTCATGCAACTCTTCCAATGCATTACAAATATGTAGTTATTTTTCATATATTATGTAATTATTAGGATTCGTCGTACCAGACTAAATCTTCCAGGATATGCCGCTGGTTCTGGCTTATGAAACTAAAACTATCAAGTAATGTCACCAAAGCTGTATGAGGGTTGTAGATGTAGGATGGGTTCTACAAATGTTCTTTTGAGACACTAGCAAGGGTTTGCTGCAACATTAGCATCTTCCGTCAAAAACTTGTCTTTTAACTCTACAGTTGTTTGTAAAAACATGGTCAGATAAGAACTATGAAGCACCGACACTTTCGGTTGAAGACGTTTCCGGTGTCCGACACGTATCGTGTCGGAGACCCGATACCGACACGACACTTCAATTACTTGTAGTTTTCAATATTTTTCAAATTAAAACTGGTGTCTGCGTGTGCGTGTCTGTGTCGTGTTTGGTATCCGTGTCGGTACTTCATAGGATAAGAAGCCTGCAACGATTTGTTTCCTACTCACCGGAGTATTACCGTTGGAAATCAACAGTGAGCATTGTTGAAAGTGAAAAAGAGAGACATATAGTGAAACCGTGTGTCTCAACTACACAACGGAGACTGTTTTATATAGGCTCAAGGCAATAAATACAAATAATGACTAAAACAATAACATGATATCCTATCCATAATTAACACGATATTCTATCATTATACATATGATTCTATTCTATTTTTAACACTCCCCCTCAAGTTGGGGCATATAAATCACATGCACCGAGCTTGTTGCATATATAACTAATTCGAGGACCTCTTAGAGATTTAGTGAAGACATCCGCCAATTGGTCATTGGAGTTGACAAAACTAGTGATGTCTCCTGATTCGATCTTCTCTCTGACAAAGTGACAATCTACCTCTATATGTTTAGTCCTCTCATGAAAAACATGATTAGAAGCAATGTGTAAAGCTGCTTGATTATCACAGATTAGTGTCATTGGCATAGCCTCTTCGATGCGAAACTCTTTGAGTAATTCCTTCAACCAAATAAGTTCTTGAGTCACTAATGCCATAGCCCTGTATTCAGCTTCAGCACTAGATCTTGCAACTACATTCTGTTTCTTACTCTTCCAAGATATCAAGTTTCCTCCAACTAGTACATAATACCCAGTCGTGGATCGCCTATCAATGGGTGAGCCTGCTCAATCGGCATATGAGTAACCAATTATCTGAGTATGTCCTCTATCTTCATAAATGAGACCTTTTCCTGTAGCACTTTTAATATACTTCAGGATCCGTATCACAACATCCCAATGATCTTGGCAAGGAGAATTTAAGAATTGGCTTACCATGCTAACCGCAAAGGAAGTATCTGGACGAGTGACAGTGAGGTAGTTTAGTTTCCCAACCAATCTTCTTTATTTCCCTGGATCAGAAAGGGGCTCCCTCTGGTTAGGTAGGAGTTTGACATTTGGATCCATAGGAGTGTCTACTGGCTTGGCATTCAATAAACCGGTCTCTTCAAGAATATCCATAACATATTTCCGTTGTGAAATTACTAGACCATCCTTGGATTGGGCCACCTTGATGCCCAAGAGGTAACGAAGTCTACCAAGGTCTTTGGTTTGAAATTGACGAGAGAGATGTTGCTTCAACTGTATTATGCCTTGTTTATCACAATATCATCTACATAAGCAATCAGATAAGTGCATTCTTGGGCCGAAGCTCGTTTATCGACTCGACTTGGGAACTGACTACGAGTGTGTTTACCTAGTTGACATGACTCACAATGTAAACTAGATAATTTAGAGAGGGTAGGTACCAATTTTTAAAGTTTGGTAAGACCAGGATGACCCATTTGAGCATGTATAGTGAGAGGGGAATATGTGGTAGAGCACACTCGTGGTGAGGAAGAAAAATGGTAGAGGCCACTAGACTCGTATCCGATGCCAATTGTCCGTCCTGAATTCCGGTCCTGCAAGGTGAAATCATTTTCCGTACAGGTAACTTTGCATTTATGAGAAGAGTTAAACGACTAACAGAAATCAAATTAAATGGACACTCGGGTATATAAAGGACAGAAACAACTGACAAGGAAGGAGAAATGCGAGCACTACCTATCCATTGTGCTTGTGTTTGAGACCCATTAGCCGAGGTTACAATTGGTAAATAACCGGATGTAGAAAGAGAGGAGAAAAGAGACTTATTACCAGATATGTGGTCAGATGCACCTGAATCAAGGACCCAAGGACCAATGGAGGATTTAGTTGCGCAAGTAGATGAATTACCAGTGTGTGCAACCAGAGTAATGGATCCAGAGTCTTGGTTGTTCTCAAACCACTTGAGAAAGTCTTCAAATCCAATTGCTCTCAGTAAGGAAAGAGCCACATGGAAAATAGGTAATGCCATCGCAAGAATTGTTGCCAATATCACAAACATCGTCTTCCAAATTAGTCTAAACCCCCTGGTGTAGTAACTGAAACCATCAAATATCTCTGTAGAGAGAGAAGTCACAAACTGTGAATATGGTAGACTCGGGCGTGAAGGTGGTGGTAAACGTCATGGGTCAGACAAGGGAGAGAGAAAAACACGCCAAACAAGGGAGAGAAAGGGCTGTTTGTACAGTAACACGCTCAACCGTTGCTCAAAACTGAAAAGTAAGGGCAGATCTGGAACAAGCTGGGCTAGGCGACTCCGGCGAAGAAAACGGCGACTGGAAACGTGGCCAGAAACACCGCCACTCGCGGAGGCTTGCGGCGGCGAATTGACAAATCGTTGAGGACGGGACTGGCACGTGAGGGCGCATGTCTGGCTTTCTGAGGGTGTGCTTCTGGGGTCTGATAGATCAGCAGAATGCGATTCTAATGGTGGTAGTTTCGTCGGGAACGGTCGCCGGAAAAATTTTCCGGTGGCGGCAGACGGTGGCTGATGGCGGTGATGTCGCCGGAGACTGGAAAAACACGCGGTAGAAAGCAGAAGAGGGACAAACCGGAGTTGAAACACGGTTTGCCGAAGAAAAAATTTCTCACCGGAGGACAGTGGGTCCTCTGGATAAACACGGTTTAGGGTTGCCTCTCAATTGGCTCTAGATACCATGTTGAAAGTGAAAAAAAAAGAGACATATGGTGAAAACGTGTCTCAACTACACAACGGAGACCGTTTTATATATGCTCAAGGCAATAAATACAAATAATGACTAAAACAATAACATGATATCCTACCCATAATTACACGATATTCTATCATTATACATATGATTCTATTCTATTTTTAACAAGCATGATCTGGGGTCTTGTGAACTTGCTGGAAAAGCATAACAGAGAATGACTTGGAGCTAATAAGTGTGGGCATTCTCTCTCTCTCTCGACTTTTGCTTACATCATTACATTAAAATCACTCCAATTGGAGTTAAAGCTTTATCTCTCCGTATCTATCTCTGCAGCATTTGCTTGGTTTTATAATTTGAGATGTTTTATGAAACAATATATTAATAGGATACAATCAGAGGTTAGATTGCGAATCTGAGCAAGTTTTTATTCTACGCAGGTGTATTCTACTTCAGTGGCAATGCTTCTTACGGCAGTTGTTTCTGTATTTCTTTTTGGCTTCCATCTCTCCCTGGCCTTCTTCCTTGGCACAATGTAAGTTGCTGTTAATTATATTACGAATGTGCTTGCCATGTCCTATGGTTGTGTTTTTCTTCCCATCACCAAACATTTCGCATACATGAAATATGGATTAGCAGAGAACATCAATTTAACACGTTATATCAACAACCGAAATTAAAATGTTAATAACTAATCAGGTTTTGTTGGCTCTAGCTCTTGAAGCAAACTTGCTATAGATTTTGAAACGCTTCATTTTGTTGTGGATGCCATGGTGGCAACAATAGCTTTCAATGTTTCATCTTCTAATCTTGCATGTAATGCTAACCCGTTGCTTTCTCTTTCCTTTGAATAAAATTTTGTTAAATATGTTTACAGTGTCGTCTCTGTTGCAATCTATCTGCACTCTGTTGGGAAGATGCAAAGATAACAATGACTTCTTCGATCTATTTTCCGATACTGGATACTTCTATGTTTTTGTTTGTTATTGTTTAGCCTCATTTCAAATGTTTTTTTCTGAAACAATTAGTTCGTTTCATTGTATACTTCGAAATCCATCTTGTGTATCTCAACAAGGATGGGATGGGATCAGGCTTAAGTTCGATTCCCGGCAATATTCTTCTTGAAAGGTGGTGTTTTTGTTCCACTGGAAGCTCTGATTGGAGCTTATGCATTGCCTTCAAAGGGTGTTACTATTTGCAACAACTTTTGCTTACAGCCCCCCACGGGTTAATTCTATTTTTTCTTCAAACCACTTTTATGCACAAGTTAGATTTGGGAAGTTATATGTCCTTTTTGTAGTTAATTTGTCTTTTGGAAGGCGACTGTTTATATCTTTTGGAGATTAACTTAAAAGTTAAAATGTATAAAATGGTCACTAGCCGTTAATTTTTAGAACATATATTTTGTACATTTAGAATGTTATCATTTAAACATTCCAAGGCTTTGTTTCACAAAATATAGCGGATAGTGGGTGAGCTTATAGTGGATAACAGATAAACTAGTTGATTACAGATGACTGATAGTGAATAAGCTAGCTGATGGCGAATGAAGTATTTGATGAAATTAGCGGTTGAACTAGCTGATAAATATAAAATGACATAGTATGACACGTTTAATTAATGGTTAGATTTATTTAATTAATATAAAATATGTTAAAATTTGTATAAATCATTTTTCTATAAATTCATCATAATTAAACTAAATATTAAGATATTTAGGAAATATTTTTTTAAAGTTTATATTTTTATAGTTTAATTAATATATTGATTTCAATGTCTAATTTAAAATATAACTAAAGTAAAAAAGATAATGTGTGATAAAAATAAAGATAAAATGTAAGTTCAATTGACCGAATAATATATAAAAATAAAAGGGAGAACAAACAATAGTCATGTAAAGCTAAGAATCAAATAAAATAAAAAAGCTATGTTCTTAGGATGTTGAAGTATTTCTACGGAATGGAATTAAGGAAGACAGTGAAGAGAGGTGGAAGCAATGAGAAGAGGAACGAGTGTATTTCAAAATTAGAGAGTTTAACAATTATATTTTACTTTACCAGGACAGACTAGGAATATTATAAAATTAATGAGGGTAAAAATGAATAAAAAGATGAGAAGCTATAAGCTATAAGTTCAAACTCTACTTGAAATAGCGTTTCAAAAAATGCTATAAGCTACTCAAAAATTCGAACCATTACTGCTTGCCAATCAGGTCTAATTTTTCATCTGTTATCCGCTAGTCAAACCCATTATAAGTTAGTGGATCTGATTACCAAAGAGAGCATAAAAGCCGACTTGCTAAAGGTATTTTTGCTTTGTTTTGTTTAAATGTTTCAATTATGCTTTATGCTTGAAAACCATTAAATTGAAAAGCTTGTAAACGTAGACAAAGAATATTTTATTTTTTAAAAAATAGATAAAGAACAGGCTTAAAAAAGTTTTAAAGAAGCACCTGCAAAAACAAAACGCATCGAGTGATGTGGCAAACAGAGATGACGTCAACAATAATGTCACTACCACTTATCAACACATCTCATTGGTTGGTTGTTCCACGTGACATTGACACACTATGTCATCAGCCTAAGTCATCATTTCCACGCGACATTCAACAACCAATGGATCACTGCCACTTATGTAAGCCTAGTTGGTTTCCATTTAGGATACCATAATGGTTATTTTTGTTAGTAACCCTATGCTCCACATTGCCATGTGAGCTCCACGTGGCAATCATCCATTGGTTGCTGACGTGACATGTCAGGAATGATGACATGGGATGATGACGTGGTACCATCCATCCACTGAGATGTTGATACATGGCAATGACGTCATTGTTGATGTCATGCCGACGTCATGTCTGTTTGCCACATCACCTTTTTTTTTAATTGAAAGTTAATAGAGAGACCAAACTAGACACGCTTTGTTTTTGTAGTGGTGATATTTGCATGGACTTTTTTAAAAAAGATGAGACGCTATAAGCTATGAGCTCAAACGCTACTTGAAGTAACATTTCAAAAAATGCTATAAGCTACCCAAAAATGCTAACTGTTGCTTGCCAAACACGTCTAATTTTTCATCTGTTATCAGGTAGTCAAATCCACTATAAGCTAGCAGATCCGACTTACCAAACAGAGCCTAAAAGTCGACTTTCTAAAGGTATTTTTGCTTTGTTTTCTTGAAATTTTTAATGTTAGGTTTATGCTTGAAAACGAACAAAAATAAAATTAAAGCAAACTAAATACATTAAATTGAAAAGCTTGTATACGTAGACAAATAATATTTTTTATTTTTTTTAAAAAATAGATAAAGATAATTAAATAACAAAAAGAAGTCGGAACAGAATGGATGATCACTTTGCTTGTTAGGGAATGGAATATCTTCATTGGAATTTTCACTTGAGAGTATCAAGTGTTAAATATCTACTATTCAACCCCTCTCTCTCTCTCTCTCTCTCTCTCTCTCTCTCTCTCTCTCTCTCTCTCTCTCTCTCTCTCTCTCTCTCTCTCTCTCTCTCTCTCTCTCTCTCTCTCTCTCTCTCTCTCTCTCATCACTTGAGGGGATCTATTGTTGTGCTTGTTGGGTCTTCATCCTTTGTTGACATGGGACTCTCACTGAGATGTGTACCATCTTCTATCTATGAAAATCTTATGCTAGCAAAATGACACTATTAGACATCTTACTATTATGCCAGCTGTCCATTTTTTGGGGTAAAAACTTCATTTGACCAAAATGTTTCAGCTTTTGCAGAAAAAAGACAGGGGACAGGCGACAGTTGACAGAAAACGCGTGCGTCAGTTTTTAACAGTTTTTTTTTCAAAAAAAAAATTAAAAAGGGCTGACAAGCTGTCGGCACTGACATAAGTCAGTTTTTAATTTTTTTTTTCAAAAAATGTTTTCTTCAAAAACTCAATTTTTTAAAAAACTGTTTATTTTATAACTGTTTTCTTTTTGTTTTTTATTAAAAAAATAATTTAACCACTATTACAATCAATCAATTTAACCACTACTAATTGTCAAAAAAACACGTACCTTTAACAAAATTTTCAAAAAAATAGATACTATATTCAATAATTAAATAATCTAAAATTTATTATTTACTATAATCTCTCTATTAAAACTACTAAAATCAATTTAACCACTACAAAAAATTACCAAATAAGTATTTTATAATTACTAAAAATGAGTAAAATGCCAACGGGAGTGGCAACGAGCGTCAACGGGAGTGCCAACGGGACTGCCAATATGAGTGCCAACGGCAGTGGCAACGAGGGTGGCAACGGGAGTGCCGACTTTTTTTAAATTTTTTATTTATTTTTATACTTTACTCAAACTACTAAAATCAATCAATTTTTTCTTAAAAAATAAAATCAATCAATTTAACCACTACAAAAAATTATCAAAGGGAGTTCCAACGGGAGGACCAACGAGGATGCAAACGGGTGGGTCAACGGGGATGCATATTTTACCTCTAATGTCCAAATACATTATTATGGATCAATGTAATTCTGATTGTCAATCTCCTTTAATTTCTTCGACTCAATATAATTTTCATTTGTATGTTATATGACATAATACCTATCTCTTTCCACTTTGAATTTCAAATCATACATTTTGGACATTGTTCACAACTTATGATTATCTTCCAAATTACTATTATGACTTCATTACAATTCACCGACTATACAGTATCACCCGTGCGTATGCACGGGTACCCACGAGTAAAAAACTAGTAATTATTATCACAGGGATAGAGAGGCGGTTCCTCTTTATGTAGTGGGGTAGTCCTTGCTACCCTAAAAAAAAAGTACAAAGACCCATAGTACACCTATTTAGCCATGCCACCCCATATTAAATTAATAAATAAATATGGCTGTACTATGTAGCTGTACCATTCTATTCCTTGTGATGAGAATTCGCATTATGCCTAAAAGAAAGTTACTTTTAACTATTTTATTTATTGTTTTTAAATATTGTTTATACTATAAAATCTGTAAAAAAAGACCAAATTTAGAGAAAAAATTCAAACCCTAATTGTGTCGGCATTGATGGCGCATCTTCATCTTTATCAAAAGACTCCCTTCCTCATTCGACAACGACGGATAGGATTGAACATCATATTAAAAAAGACGGAGAATAGCAAAGTGGAGGTGTTCGACGGTAGAAGAATGAGGAAGAAGAAAAGAGAGAAAAGGATGTCCATTTGATGATCTTCGAAAATGCATTTTGTGAGGTGAAGGCCATGTAGGCACCTACATGGAACTATCTAGGCACTTGAATGTGCTACACCTCATTGTTTTTGTTGCTCAATAGGAATGGCAAGGGAATTGAATAGATTATGCATTGAAATTTTGAGGATTTTAGAAATATTATCTGTGTTGGGGATAAACACGTGAAAGGGACAAGAAAGGAAGTGGCGGCGCTAGAGGGACAAGAGGAATGATTAGGGCAATATAATATTAGGTAAAAGCTGCACTGAATTTCATAAAATTAGGGTACAAATTACATGCTACTGACGTCTATATTTATATACAATGAAACAGGCCCAGACCCATAATTTCGACTGACCATTCGACTGGCCCATTTCGACTAGGTTTCTAACTACACCTACTATAATTACAAGCAATAGAATTACAAGGCATATCTCAATATTCCCTCCTAATTCACATTGCTGAGCGACATCATCCCAAGCATTGTTCTTAGTTCTTCGAATCTTCCCTTTTGCAATGGCTTGGTCATTGCATCAGCTACTTGAAGTTCCGAACAGCAATATTCCAGATTCAGCTTCTCATTGTTTACTTGATCACGCAGGAAGTGAAATCTGGTCTCTATGTGCTTCGATCTACCATGTGCGACAGGATTCTTGGCGAGATCTATTGCAGACTTGTTGTCGATCAACAACTTCATTCCTTCGACCCTGTGCACTCCAATTTCGACCAGTAGCATGCTCAGCCATGATGCTTGACATGCTGCAAAGGAAGCAGCTACATACTCTGCTTCACAGGAGGACAACGCAACTATACTTTGCTTCTTCGAGCACCAAGAGATAGGTGTCGATCCATACATAAAGACATACCCACTTGTGCTTTTTCGATCACTCCTGTCTCCACTCCAGTCGGAGTCAGTGTAGCCAAACACTTCATTATCATTCTTCGACACACTCTTGCTAGGGAACAGAATACCATAACTTTGTGTTCCCTTTACATACCTTAGTACTCTTTTTGCAGCTACCATGTGAGAGCTTTTCGGCTTCTCCATGAATCTGCTGATCATTCCGACACTAAACATAATGTCAGGTCGAGTGTTGCACAGGTACCTTAGGGAGCCCACGATCTGTTTGAACAAGGTGGCATCTACTTCAATCCCTTCGTCGTCTTTCGACAGCTTGCTGCTAGTGTCTGATGGTGTCGAAACTTCCTTGCAGTTGCTCATGTCGAATCTTTTCAGGATATCAGCTGCATACTTCGACTGGTGCAGGAGTATACCCTTACTTGTCTTGGTAAACTCCATCCCCAAGAAATATGATAGATGTCCCAGATCACTCATTTCAAATTCTGACATCATCACTTTCTTGAAGGCTTCGACTTCGACTTCATTGCTGCCAGTTACAAGTAGATCATCTACGTACAGACACAACAACAACTGAGTCGAAGTTCCATTCTTCTTCACATATACTCAATGTTCATTAGTGCATCTAGTGAACTTCTGAGCCAAGAGAAATCCATCAATTCTCTTGTTCCACGCTCTTGGAGCTTGCTTGAGCCCATACATGGCCTTCTCCAGCTTATAGACTTTGTCTTCTTTACCCTTCGACTCAAAACCAGGTGGTTGACAGACATAGACTTCCTCCTCCAGAGGTCCATTCAAAAATGCTGACTTTACATCTAGTTGATGTAGGGGCCAGCCTCTATGACTTGCCAATGCTACTACTAATCTTATGGTTTCGATCCTGGCTATTGGGGCAAAGACCTCATTGAAATCCAAACCAGGTTTCTGCAGGAACCCTTTGGCTACTAGCCTGGCCTTGTACTTGGCCACTTCTCCATTGGGCTTGACTTTGGTCTTGAAGACCCACTTCACCCCTATGGCTTTCTTTTCTTTTGGAAGTTCGACTAGCTTCCACGTATCATTCTTCTCGATTGATTTCAACTCGTCAATCATTGCTTCCTTCCACTGCTTGTGACTAAGGGCTTGCTCCAGGCTCACTGGTTCTGCTTCTGCCATTAGTGCAAAGTGTGTCAGGTCTCCCTCTGCCGTAATAGCAGAATCTGGGTAAGTGTCGAATCCTTCTAGTCTTACTGATCTCTGCCTTTCCCTTTGCGACCTTCTTAAAGGTTCGACAACAATGGGTTCTTCTGGCTCTTCAATTCCGACCTCTTCATTCTGATCATCTCGATCAGAGACTTCGTCAAAGTCCATCATTGTAGGTTTCTCACAGCCTTCTTCCCAGTTCCAATGTTTCGACTCATCTACTACGACATCTCTGCTTTTCACTATTTTCTTCTGCACAGGATCATACAGTTTGTATGCTCCTGTCGAATGATAGCCAACAAGGATCATTTGTTGTGCTCTATCATCCAGCTTGCTTCTTAGTTGCTCAGGGACATGTCTATAGCATACTGAGCCAATTATTCTGAGATGCTTGACACTTGGCTTTCTTCCTAGCCAAGCTTCTTCAGGTGTCTTCCCAGTCAATCTCTTTGTGGGGCATTTGTTCAGAATATATACTGCTGTGGCTACAAGTTCTCCCCATAGACTATGAGGTAGTTTCTTCTCCTTCAACATGCTTCTTACCATGTTGAGGATGGTCCTGTTTTTCCTCTCAGCAGTACCATTATGCTGAGGCGTGTAAGGTGCAGTGAATTCATGCACAATTCCTTCTTTCTCACAGAATTCGACAAATCCATGAGAATTGTACTCACCACCTCCATCGTTTCTAAGGGTTTTGATTGTACATTCACTCTGCTTTTCAATCATTACCTTAAACTTCTTGAATATTTCTAGTACTTCACTCTTCCTTTTGATCAAATACACCCAGGACATTCTAGTGTATTCGTCAATGAAGGTGACAAAGTACTTATTCCCTCCTAAGGAACATACTTCGAAAGGACCACAGACATCAGAAAATATCACCTCTAGCTTCTTCTCTGCTCTGCTAGGTACTTCTGATTTAAACGAGTTTCTTGGTTGCTTCGACTTGCAACAACTCTCGCAAACTTCGACAGGTACTTTTACTGCAGGCAACCCATGAACCATCTTCTTTTCATGTAGTTGACTCAAGCTCTTGAAGTTGAGGTGGCCAAATCTTCTGTGCCACTTCCAGTGCTCCTCTTCGACAGTACTCTTGAGGCAATGTTCTTCGACTACTTGCAATTTGATCTTGAAGGTTCTATTACTTTGCATTAACACCTTCAGGATCAACTTCTTGGTCGAATCAAACAGGATGAGACTGTTATCACCCATTTCGACGGTGAATTTCTTCTCGATCATCTGCCCAATACTTAGCAGATTGCTCTTCATAGCCGGTACATAAAATACCCCTTGGATGTAGCACCACTTGCCATCTTTCGACAGGAACTTTATGGTACCTACTCCTTCAGCAGTAACTCTACTGTTATCTGCAAACCTTATCTTTTTGCTTATCTGCTCCAGTTCGACAAACCACTCCTTGTGACAACACATGTGATTTGAACATCCTGTGTCGAGATACCATTCGACAGACTTCTCTTCAGTCGAATTTGTATTAGCCTTCAACAACAGTAATTCTGGGTCAGTAGCTGTCATGAATGACAATTCTTCATCATCATTGCTGGCAATGTTGGAGGCATTACCAGTGTTTCCACTGCCCTGCCACACACACATTGCACAAGTATTTTGAGCATCACAAGTGTTTCCACATTCACTAGTGTTCCCACTGTTTTGCTCGCTACTTTCAGCAATTCCTTCATCGAGTCGAATCTCATCTTCGACAGCCATCAGCATTAACTCCTCTGAGTCAGAGTCTGAGTCACCATCATTAGCAAACTTGGCTTCTGCATCTTTATCCCTAGGAACTTTCTTGTTTTTACACTTGTTCCTATAATGCCCAAATTGCTGACCGTTATAGCACTGAACGTTCGACAGGTCTCCCTTCTTCTTGTCGAAAGATCCTTGTTCTTTCTTCTTACTGCTTGATCCCTTTTCTCTACCCTTCTCCTTGTTGCCTGCCTTCCAATTTCTCTTAGAGGAGTATGAAAGCAAGGCTTGTTCAGTTTCTTTCTCTGAACTTCTCTGCCTTATTCTCAATTCATGAGCCTCTAAGGAACCCTGAAGTTCATCTAACTTCAATGTATCTAGGTCCTTGGATTCTTCGATAGCAGTAACAACGTAGTCGAATTCTAGGGTTAAGGATCTGAGCACCTTTTCGACTTTATTTACTTCAGTCACAATTTCACCATTACCTTTCATTTGATTAGTTAATGCTACTAACCTCGTAATGAAATCTCCAATCGATTCTCCATCTGTCATCTTCAAGCCCTCGTACTGCTTCCTGAGCGATTGTAGACGTATCTTCTTCAGCCTATCTGCTCCTCCATACGAGTTCTTTAGGATGTCCCAAGCTGCCTTTGCTGAATCACAGTCGATGATCAGGTTCAGGATGTTGGAATCAACGCATTGGTGAATCAACGCATTGGTGAATCAAAAACAGCCCTTTTCCATCTTTCTTCCTCAGAGAATGGTGGTTGTTCCTCACCGCTTCAGTGGCGTTTGCTGCCAAGGGTGGAACACCATCATTCACGACATCAAGAACATCTTGATATCGAAACAGCACCTTCATCTGCGCACACCAACGTTCATAATCCTTTCCGTCGAAGATTGGGAGGTTCCCCGGAATACCTCCACCAGAGTTGTCTCCCGCTGCCATGAATCTTGATAGATTTTGTAAGGATCTAACAAGCTCTGATACCAGTTTGTTGGGGATAAACACGTGAAAGGGACAAGAAAGGAAGTGGCGGCACTAGAGGGACAAGAGGAATGATTAGGGCAATATAATATTAGGTAAAAGCTGCACTGAATTTCATAAAATTAGGGTACAAATTACATGCTACTGACGTCTATATTTATATACAATGAAACAGGCCCAGGCCCATAATTTCGACTGGCCCATTTCGACTAGGTTTCTAACTACACCTACTATAATTACAAGCAATAGAATTACAAGACATATCTCAATAATCTGGATTAAGTTCAAACACTTCAACAAATTTTGGTACTAAACGAATATTTTATTATGGTTTAAATACATTTTTCGTCACTGTAAATATAGTTGTTTTTCATATATATAAGTCCCTAGAAATTGTTTTTTAAATAAGTCCCTGCAAAATAACATTTTTTTAAATATGCCATTCTGTTAGTAAAACGTTACAATGTTCAAAACTTCTGGTTGTATGTCTTCGGTATGGGCTTCAATGCTGTTGCAATATTGGTTTAAGATTTTGATGCAGTGATGAACAAGTCATTCAAGTTCTTCTTTCAGATTTTTAGTTAAGGCCTCATTTGTGCTGCCAATGATATATTTCTTATTTCCTATGTTGTGTATATTCAGGGGATTCTTTCATGGATATTCATTCATTACCGTTCTCATGATTTTCAACCATGCACTCAGGTAAATGTCAACTGATGAGATTTATAAAATTTCTCGAACACTGAGAGTTTTACCTTAATTTCTATTCCTAATTGTGTAACTAAATGTTATGATCCGGTCTACTGACATAGGATAATGAGGTAGATGAAAAGTTTGACATGCGATGTGTCATACCCTAATTTTGTCCAACTAATTTAAAGTCCAAAATATTGTTTTTGACGTTTACGCGTGTCATTTCTAGTCGTGTATAAGACGTGTTATTTGTGCGTGCATGCTATTTTTAATAATGTACACATTTTTGTCCTCGGTGCGGACGCGTGTTCGCATCTTGTTGTGTGCGAGTGTTTATTTTGGTACGCGAATTTGCGTATTCTCGCTGCGGACGCGCGTTCGCATCTCGTCGTGTAACTATATTTCACTACAAAAAAACTAGTCATTAGCGAGGGACAGTTCCCTCGCAAAATGACCTGATTCCCTCACTAATGGTCATTTGCGAGGGACTTAGCGAGGGACTGGTTCCCTCGCTAATTCCCTCCTCGCAAATGGGATTAGCGAGGGAAGTTGGATCACTCGCTAATTAGCGAGGGACTATGCCGTCGCTAGTTCCCTCGCTAATGACTGCAGCTTTTCAGGTGATGGGACTCAGTTGCAGGGGTTGGTAAATGCGCAGGAATTAGCGACGGATTTTGCCCTCGCTAATTCCCTCGCTAATGCCCTCGCTAATTCCCTCGCTAATGACTGCAGTTTTCAAAAAAAAAATGACACGTGTCCAGTGCTGAATGGCTTGTTTTTTTTATATATATTAATTAATGAATATTATATTATATTATTAATTTTGTGGTGATGTCTGGTGGTGGTGGTGGTGGCGTGGTGGTGGTGTGGTGGTGGTGGTGGCGTGGTGGTGGTGATGGGTGGTTTAGAGTAGAGAGAAGGAGAAGAGTCTGGGAGAAAGAGAGAGAGAGAGAGAGAGAGAGAGAGAGAGAGAGAGAGAGAGAGAGAGAGAGAGAGAGAGAGAGAGAGAGAGAGAGAGAGAGAAAGAGAGAAAGAGAGAAGAGAGAGAGAGAGAGAGAGAGAGAGAGAGAGAGAGAGAGAAAGAGAGAAGAGTGAGAGTGGTGGTGGTGGGGTGGTGGGTTGGTGGTGGTGAAGAGTAAGAGAGAGTGAGTGAGAGTGGTAGGAGGTATGTGGTGGTGGTGGTGTTGGAAGAGTGAAGAGAGAAGAAGAGTGTGAGAGGAGGTGGTGATGATGGTGGTGGTGGTGGTGTTGGAAGAGTGAAGAGAGAAGAAGGGTGTGAGAGGAAGTGGAAGGGGGGAAGAGGAAGGGAAGAGGAATGGTGAAGAGTGAGTGAGTGAGTGAGAAAGAAGAGTGAGGGTGTAAACGGATATAAAGGAAAAAAGAAAAAAATTTGCGAGGGAATTGTCTCATCATCTGAAAAGTTAACGTTAGCGAGGGAATTAGCGAGGGAACTGTCCCTCGCTAATTTCTGCACCTTTACCAACCCCTGCGCTGAGTCCCATCATCTGAAAAAGCAAAATTTAGCGAGGGAATTAGCGAGGGCAGTCATTAGCGAGGGACAGTTCCCTCGCTAATTCCCTCGCTAATGACAAAAAAATTGACAGCTCTATGCCCTCGCTAATTCCCTCGCTAATGACTGTTTTTGCGAGGGACAACAAGTCCCTCGCTAATGTCCGTCGCTAATCAGTGTTTTTTTTGTAGTGTTTATCGTCATTGTTATTAGTTTAATTTATTACCATTGTTATAAAAAAGCTAATAAAAATCGGATTTTGAATAAATGTTTTCTTATTATTATTACAATCAGTTTTTGTTACAAAGGGAGGTACAACCAAAGAAGTCAACTTTGACAAAAAAATAAAAGCAAAATAGTACAAAAATTAAATAAAAAAGGAGTCAAAAGAAGGGAGCCAGCGCTGCCCTAGTTGTTGCCGAGAGAAGGAAAGTATTTTGAGCTACAAGACTCAAGCTCTTTTATCTTGTCCCTTTGCTTTTACATTTTTGGGCAAAAACATCCCAGCCTTTGTTGCTGCTCCTCCACCTCCACTACTCTGCTGTCTGCTCCTCTCCACCTCCTCTGCTCCATTTTCTCTGCAAAAGTATAACAGCAAATTTTGTCCCATTAATTTACTACCCTATAAAAACGCAAAACAGCAAACAGTGGGGAGGGGAAAAAAAGAGAAATAAAAGAAAGGAGAAGAGAATTAAAAAAAGGGGAGGAGAAAAACAAAAGTCAGGAAAAAGAGGGAGAGGAGAGACAAGCTGAGATGAGAGGAAAGGCTATCAGCAGCAGCATCACCCCACAGCCACCACCATAACCACCACCGAACACCCAATCTCCGTTTTCCCTCTTTCTCTCTCACGGTGAACGTCCTTCTCCTCCCTCATTGTCGTACTACAGCCACCATCACCGTACACTCACCACCACCACAACACCACCGTGAGCCACCACAACACCACTGTGAACCACCTCCACCATCAAACTCCCAAAATCGTCCCCAAACACCACCCAGCTCTCCCTCTCACTTCGCAATCACCAAAAACCACCACGAACCAACCACTACTGTCACCGCCAAGTGACGCCATCCATTCCACCGCGCCTTCGTCCCTCCATTTCTCCACTGTCCCCCTCTCTCTCCTTCTCTCTCTAGTAGATACGCTCCCCACCGTCGTCGACGGCGCCATGGTACCCTCCTTGGATGTCTCCTTCGACGTCATCACCTCCCTGTCGCCTACCGTCGTCGACGGCGCCATGGTACCCTCCTTGGATGTCTCCTTCGGCGTCATCACCTCCCTGTCGCGCATCCGTCGTCGTTCGTAGCGTTCGCCACCAGCCATGGAGCAGACGGTCAACGGCGTTGCCTCACGTTTGGCCATCGCCGGTCACCCCTTCTCTCCATTCTCCACCGTAACTCTCGTTCTCTCTCCACCATAACTCTCTTTCTCTCTCCACCGTAGTGCTCTCTCTCTCTCCCTCTCTCTCTCTCTCTCTCGAATGTTGGCTGCGGCGCTGAAGGAAGAGGAATTGGAAAATTAGGGTTCCCAAATGTTGCCTTTTATATTCCTCTCACTTATTTTGTTTTCAGTTTTTTTAATTAAAAATAAAAAGAAAAGATTAATGTTTACACCCTCCATTCATCGCAGCCCCATCCCATCATACTAGAGCATGAGTTTTGTTTTCTGTTTTGTGTGGGCTTTATACTAGCATATTGTTAGTTGCACCCCCACGTTTTACCTCATACAGCCCCCTGCTTAACCCCATGCGTACAGTAACCAGCCCCTGGTCAGCCTTCACAAGATATAAAATGAACTCTGCTAAGTACACCTCCCTTTTTAATAACACAACACCGCTGTTAATTATACTTCTTTTTTTTACAATTCATTTTGTTTTTTTATTATTACATCATAATGCTACCAAACCAATATTTTTCAAATAATTAAACTCACAAAAATGGGTTGTTACTAATTGTCACTCTGAGTTTAACTCGTTTGACCGCTAATAACAACTTTAGTTTTCAAACGGGTTATGAGTGATGACCACTCTGAGTTTTACTTGTTTGGTCATTACAAATGCCTATCCCAATTTCAAAATACATAAAAAACACCAACACACAAATATTTTCTACCCAAGAACTACGTGTGATTTGATTCTCTACCAAGAGATACGTAGGAGCAGAGGGCGGCCGACCTCTGTCAATTGCATTAATAAAAAACCATTTTTTTCTTCTAATTCATTCCTCTCCTTTTTTCTCAAAAATTACAAAAAATAACTAACAGTTTATCGAGTCTTTTTTGTTATTATAAGGGTAAGATCATTATTTTTGAATTAATAAATGTTTACACATTTAGTTAAAAGGTAACCTTCCTTAGGAAGGATGTCGTAGGGTGCTAATACCTTCCCTACGCATAAACGACTCCCGAGCCTGAATCTGGTACGCAAAACCCCCTTATCCACTCAATAGGGATTTTCCAATGTTTGCCCTTAAACTAAACTATTGGTGGCAGCTTCATTTCAAGAACTTCGAAGAATCCCTCCCTCGAATTTTTCGGTCGCTACACGATGGAAAAATTCTATGGTGATTTAGTCATTTATCCCCCTCCCCCCTCTAGGGTGCTTCTTCTTTTTCTTCCTGAAATGATTGTTACTTGTGAGATGGAATATGAGAGGAAAAAAAGAAAAAACAACAATAAGTTTTGATGGCTGATGAAACCCGTGAATATGTAAATCTTAGAAGGGCCAATTGTCAAACCGAGAAAAAACAACAATAAGTCTTTGAAGTTTGGGTTTTTTTTTTATACCCCCATCAGTTTTCATGTACCCCCACCCAAAATCGTAATCCCAAAAATACCCCTGACATAAATTACAAAAATTGACTTTTGCAAGATTCTCTGGTGGGGGACCACTTAATCTGGAAATCGGATTTACCTAAATGGAAGGTAAATCCGATTAGCTTTAAATACTTAAAATTCCACGCATAAGTCAAATCGGATCTATCAAACTGACAGATAAATCCGATTTGACAATTTAATTCAGAACAGAAGGCGAAATATTAATAAATCGGATTTAGCTAAATCCGATGCGCAATCGAATTTACCTAAATCCGCCTTTGTCGTTTAACAAATCGGATATACCTGGATGAGGGTATATCCGATTTGTAAAAAATAGAAAGCGGATTTACGTTTGAAGGCACGTAAATCCGCTTTGTTTTTTTTTAATTATTTACTTTATAACTGTTGTTCTATTTTGAAACAGGTATTGTGCATACAGAGTCGCAGGTCGTTCCTTTCGTGGTAGACACTACAGAGGCATTCTGGACGGAGAGGGTATATTTTTTAAACCAATTTTTTTGATTAAAGTTTGGTAGATATTTAATTAATTAAGTACGCAACACTTATCTATTTTTTCTATTTTGTACACGCCAGGATGTTGATGAGTGGGCTAACGCGGTTGGGAGGCGTATTGGAGTTGTGGTTATCATCGTAAGATCTGACAAAGCTGGAGGTAAAAGGGGTTCTAGAGATAAGATTATATTTGGTTGCGAGAAGCAAGGGAAGTGGTCTAATGATTCTACAGTTTTCGGGTCTAAGAGAAGAAGCTGTCCGTTTACATTGAGAGCTACTTGTACAATACGTCATGGGGGTTGGCGTGTTAATGTTAGGTGTGGTCTTCACACACATCAGTTGCTTACTACCCCGGTTGGGTCGATAGCTTTTGGTCGTTTAACTAAGCCGCAGAAAGCTATTGTTAATGAGCACACTGATCTGAATGTTGCCCCGAAAGATTGTCTTACTGCTTTGAAGAACCATTATCCGGACAACGTCACTTCTCTTCCTCAAATATATAGGCAACGTTACGCCTATAGGTCTTCTAAGAGGGGTCCTAGAACGGACATTCAAGAGCTTTTGAGATTGATTGACACGCAAAATTATTTATGTTGGAGCAGAAAAGTTGACGGTTCCGATGTGATCAGTGACATTATGTGGGCGCATCCCACTTCTATTAAGTTATTCCGGTTGTTTCCAAAGGTTCTTATTCTTGACACCACCTACAAGACCAACAAATACAATCTACCTCTATTGGAGATTGTAGGTGTCACATCAACGGAGTTAACTTTCTCGGTTGCTTTTGCCTATATTTCACACGAGCTTGGAATTCATTTTACTTGGGCATTGCAGCAACTAAAAGAATTATTTGACTTGCACGGGCTTCAGCCTCAGGTGTTGTTGACTGATAGAGATCTTGGTCTTATGTCCGGTATTGTTGATGTCTTTCCTTCCGCTACAAATTTGTTATGTTCTTAGCACGTGACTAAAAATGTGAAAGCGAAGATTAAAGAGTTGGTGCACGTGGATAGGCAAAAGGACGTCCTCTGTCTTTGGCATAACATTATTGATTCACTTGACGAGTCAGAGTACTCAGCTCACTTGAAGATTTTTGAGGACTCCTGCGTTGATTTGCCCGCTCTTATTAAGTATGTGCATGACACGTGGTTGACAAAGCATAAGGAAAAATTTATCTTGGCATGGACAAACCAGATCCCACACTTCGGGAATCAGACCACCAATAGGTATTTTTATCGTAGTTTAAATTTTTTTGACACGTGTTTAGTATCTTTATCGTAGTTTAAATTTTTTTGACACGTGTTTAGTATCTTTATTGTTGTTTAAATTTTTTTGACACGTGTTTAGTATTTTTATCGTAGCTTAAATTTTTTTGACACGTGTTTAGTATTTTTATCGTAGCTTAAATTTTTTTGACACGTGTTTAGTATTTTTATCGTAGTTTAATTTTTTTTGACACGTGTTTAGTATTTTTATCGTAGTTTAAATTTTTTTGACACGTGTTTAGTATTTTTATCGTAGTTTAAATTTTTTTGACACGTGTTTATTGTTATTATTTAAGAGTCGAGTCAGCTCATTGGACTTTGAAGAGACAGTTGAGGACTTCTGGAGGTGACTTGTCTAAGTCTTTTACATCTATGCATGAGATGCTTACTCTTCAATTTGATAAAGTTACGGGTCTTTTCAAAGAAGCATAAACCGTATTGAAGTGGCTTCCAATACTCATTTGTTTAAAAAGCTTCGCAGTCTTGTCTCTTTAAATGCTTTGGATCATATTGTTAAAGAGTTTTCAAAATCGACATCTGGGGTTGGATATGACAAAGGCCGCTGTGGGTGCATTATTAGAAAGACACATCTTCTTCCTTGTGCTTGTGAGCTAGGTGTGTACCATGTCTCCGGTACTCAGAGCACCTGGCGATGCCCGAGACGAGGACTCCCCTCGATACCTGTTTGACACTGAAAAAACAAATTTTTAAAAAAATAAAAATCAAAGCGGATCTACCTATATCCGATGGGAAATCAGATATAGGTAAATACGATGGGAGAATCGGATTTAGCTAAATCCGACTTACTGTTTGGGCTGTCGCTTTGGGGATCGGAAGTACGTAGATCCGATGCGTAAGTCCGATGGGAAATCGGATATAGCTCTAAAGGGTAAAGTTCGATAATCTCTAGAAAATTTCTGGTCAAACGGATGCAAGTGAGAAATGGTAAATATTTTGTAATTTTATCAAAATTTTAAGGGTATTTTGGTATTTTCATAGGAATGATGGGGTAGATGAGAGTTGACGGGGGTACCAAAAAAAAAACCTTGAAGTTTCGCATGCCATTACTCATGCAACTACTTCCGAAACCATCCTGTTGCGCCCGAAAAAGTCCCCGAGGGAGAACCTTCCTCGTTCACAACTTTTTCTAAGACAATGAAGCCGCCACCAATATTTATTAAGGAAAATATTAGGAAAACCTTTTTTGGAAAGCGATTGGTCTTGCGAAACTAGAGATTAGGGTTCGGGGGTCGGTTACGCGCAGGGAAGGTGTTAGCACCCCACACGTCCTCTCTACTGAGAGGGAACCTTTAATTAAATGTGTGGTTTTAGTGTGTTGACTTGAAAATACTTAATTTTGCCTCTCTACTTCTTATTGAAAAAATTCTTTATGAAAATCTTTATTTATTATGAAAAAAAGGGGGGAAAATGAGTTTTTAGAAAAAAGTGCTTGACGAGACATGGCCCGCTCCTACGTATCTCCCGGTGCGATGGAGAATTCAAAGCTACGTAGTTCTTCTTTGTTTGGAAAACGGTTTTTGTTTTTTATCTTGTTTAATTGTGAGAATTGAGCTTTCATGATGATCAATTGAGCAAAGGCTCCAAGTGACCACCATTAGCACTCCATTGTTAATAATCATGCAAGCAAAGGCTTCGCAAGACTACTAACAAAGTTTTTGATTTAGTGAAAATCTTTAGGAAAATTAGGCGTTCATGATGATCAATTGAGCAAAGGCTCCAAGTGATCGCCACTGGTACCTCATTGTTAGTAATCATGCAAGCAAAGGCTTCGCAAGACTACTTAACAAAGTTTGATTTTGAAGAGTTTTCGCAATTGGATTGATTCTCGTTTAGGGAAAAGAAAATCTGTTATTTTGAAAAAAAGGTTGGTGAGAAAAAGGTTTACCTAGGGAAAGAAGTATGTTTGTATTTATTTTAATTTAGAAATTGTTTGTTTTAAATAGGGATTTTAGGACATGATCCGTAACGGTTCATTTGTAGTCCTAAAAAGCTGACTAATCCGACTGTACAGTCGACTTAATCCCCTATTTATATTTTTGAAATTTTTATAGAATAATTTGTGTATTTAAAAAATTAATGACGACACTAACAATTAATAAAGCGTAAAGTTAATAAATAAATAACTATACATATAAATAAATAAATGAATAAATGCAAAACTAACCTCTAGCTGATCAATGCGATCAACGCCGAAACGGACCGAGCAATCTGACCATATCAACCGCGAACCGAACTCCTATCTGGTCCGTTTTCACCCGAAAACCACCAAGTAAAGGACCTCAACGGCCATCCCAAAAATAACTAAAGACGGGCTTTTAATCTAACGGACTGCAAAAGCTAGTCCAAAAGAATTAAAGACAGGCTTTTAATCTAATGGGCTGCAAATGCTAGCCCAAAAGATCACTTACCCCATCAATCACCCATGTCCATAGCCTTTGCATCTCCATCTCTTTTATAGCCAAAGGCTAGGGAGTTCTTGTTTCTCCCAAGAGGGACTAAAACAACATAGAAAAAGCAATTTTCGTTTTTCTCAAACCAGTCTCCGTAAAAGTGTGATTTCGGTTTTTTTAACCGTTGGATCATCTTTCTTTTTGGACAGCAGGTTCATGAGACATCCATCTTCACTTCTACCGTTCGGATCGTCGAAACGAGGTCTGAGAAGAGAGAAATTGCATTTGGAAAGTAGCTAAAAACTAATCCCGTATTTTTCTCAAACCAGCCATATTGACAGTGCGATTCCGGATTCGTTAACCGTTGGATCATCGTTGTTTTTTGACACCAGGTTCATGAGATATCCATCTTCAGTTCTACCGTTCGGATCGTCGAAACGAGGTCTGAGGAGAGAGAAATTGCCTTCGCAAAAGTAGAAAAAACAACTCCCGTTTTTCTCAAACCAGCCACCGTACAAGTGCGATTCTGGATTCGTTAACCGTTGGATCATCGTTGTTTTTTGATACCAAGTTCATGAGACATCCATCTTCACTTTCACCGGTCGGATCGTCGAAATAATGTCCGAAGAGAGAGAAATCACCTTTGCAAAGTAAAGTAGCTGCAATTTTGGGTACTTGGTTTATTTTTGTATTTTTGTAACTTTGGCATTCTTGGGCCAAGTCATGTACATGGACATTCTCCTTTTTTGTAATAATAATCTTTTATTGCACCTCCCCTTTTTTATTTGTATTATTTCTTATCTATTTTATTTTTTATTTTCGTTTTTTAGTTAAAGATATTGTAACAAGAAAAATAAATTAAATCTACTATGTAATTTTTTGTGTTAGCATATTTTTTTAATTTTTGTTTAACCACTAAAAAAAGTAATAACAACGCAAAATTAGTAAATAGCGCAAAATGACCTATTCGAGGGATTAGGAATCAAATATACGCGGAAAACTTTTTTTTTTTAGATGTTTTTTAATTAGCCGGACAAAATTAGGGTATGACATATCCCATGTCACCCATGGAGGGGGATGGGTCTTCAATGATGAAGCCATTGATTTTTTTGGCAAGTCGGCCTAACTTCTGTTGCCGGATCGTAGGCCCAAGCCACCACTTTGCACCAGACTACACTGTCTGCAAGGATAGAAGTTGGATCATCCTCTTCTCTTGATCTCCCCGAACAAATCCACGTCATTTTTCGGTGCTCGATGCTATTCCCAATTTTATTATGCAATCTACCTATCTGCCGGTTCATATTTTGGTCAATACCAGGTATCCAACGCCGAACACAGTGACTAATCCCCTCACTGGATTTGAGGCACTTCGAAGGGTGGTACAGCCAGTGGCGGACCTGGCTTGTTACCAGGGGGTTCAGTTGAACCCCCTGAAAAAAAAAATTTGCACTTATTACCCTATATAAATAGTCTAAATCTCCTAAAATTTTGATTTTGAACCCCCTGAAAATTTTAAATTGCACTAGTAGACCAAGTTTTGCACCCATTTGACACTGGCCTTAAAAAATTTGACACCCCTGACCCCGGGGTCCTGGGTCCGCCACTGGGTACAGCTGGCCCAGGGATTTAAAGCGGCTCGATACCCAAGGCGATGATCGAACCCCTCGACACTTGGTTAAGGGAGGATGAGCCCTCTTGGGGTGAGGTAAATGTAATTACCTTCGTAAGTGCTTCAAGAGCCCGAAAGTCTTCTCTACCACGGTTCATATGTGATAAGGTTGATGAAAAATATTTTCCGCTATATGTGATAAGCCACATATAGAATCAATATGTTTCTTGTCCAAAAATATTTTCTCAAGAAGAAAGGTTCATATTTTGTGTTCGGTTCTTCGTATTAAGAAATGAGTTTATTTTTATTTTTCGTATTTCATTTTTTGGATTCCTAGAGTTTGTATTTTATTTAATTTATCATTAAGGACATTATTTTACAAAAAATTATTCACAATATCGACATTAACTTTCTAACGAAAGTACACAATCGTTTTCTAGAATGTTTTTTAGATATCTTTAAAAACAAAATACTAAGAGGGTGTCACCTCGATGCTAAAAGCATGCTTGACTTTGTAATCTCAGGAGATGAAATTCAAATCCCCTCTAGAACAATTGTAATTCAGTGTATTACTTTAATGGGTTAAATATGTTTTTGGTCCTTATAAAATTTGGGTTTTCGTTTTTAGTCCCTACATTAATGAAATAGGCGTTTTGATCCCTACATTTTTTTTCCATTTTCATTAATAGTCCCTGTCGTTAAATCCATCTGATCAGCCAACAGAAATGTGACGTGGCTGTTAAAAAGATAGGGACCAAAACACCTATTTCGTTAATGTAGGGACTAAACTTAGAATGACCCAATTTTGTAGGGACCAAAAACATATTTTACCCTAAATAAAAAAAGCCTAATCAGATGGATTTAACGACAGGGACTATTAATGAAAACGGAAAAAAAATGTAGGGACCAAAACGCCTATTTCGTTAATGTAGGGACTAAACTTAGAAGGAGCCGATTTTGTAGAGACTAAAAACATATTTAACCCTACTTTAATTAATGATAAATTTTCCATACTACGGTTTAGATGTACGATTTTTTCCCACTCCCCCCTCCTACTCACAAAACACTCGCTTAATGTTGTGAAAGAAGGAGGGGAAGTGTGAGAGTGATAGGGGTAGTGTTTTTTTCATCCTTTTACCTAACTGATGCCATTATTGTGCATCACATCAAGGTGGGTTCTACTGCAGAAAAGTTTCTCAGATTTTTTTATCTTTTTTTTAACTTCATGTTAATTTCAATTTATTTACAAAAAATTAGAAATATATTTGAAGTGACCAATTATCTGTAATATCGAAAACAATAAAAATTTCAAAAATTATATTTTCATTATTTTAAAAATACATATTCTCTAACTGGCATTTACTTTTAATGATTTGTAGTTATAAATATTTTTATTATTTATAAATAAAAAATAAATAACTCTCTTTCAAATTCCAATCGAAAAATTACATGTTATCGAGAAAATTTCATTATCTTCTAACACATTAATTTTATAAATCTTTTTATTACTTATATGTGATTTTTTTCCTTTCAGTCACGGCGTAGATACATTACATTACATGTTCTTATAATTTTATTGTCTTCGAGTGCATATTAACTTTAAAAATATCGTTATTTTTTTATAAATAAATAATTTTTGTTTGAGTCATGACAAAAAAACATTACATATTATTACATATAATTCACTATCTTTAATGACATCAAATTTTATAAATAATCTATTATTTATAATACTACAAAAAATAGGGTATTAGCGACGAATTTTCCCATCGTTAACTGCTGTTTTTCCCTCGCTAACAACAATTAGCGATGGATTTAGCGACGGGCAAATTTCGCCGCTAAAAACCTCGACGCTAATGTTTCGTGACAAATTTTTAATCCGTCGCTAATTAGAGACGGATATTTCCCTTGCTAATTTCGTTGGTAACTCTGACAGCCACATGTCCTCATCTGATTCACCATAATTAGGGACGAAAATGCCACGCAAAATCCGTCGGTAATAGATGCCACGTGTTCCATTTGGTTCACAAAAATTATCGATGGAAATCCCACGCTAATGGCCCCTGAATTATTTTTTTTTATTAAAAAAAACCTGCTTTTTTTTATATTTATAATAACCTGCTTTAATAAATATAAATACTAAAATCCGAATCAACAAGTTTAACATCCGAATAAACAATAAAATCCCAATCAACAATAAAATGTGAATCAAAATAAAGTAGTTCGAAATGTTAGAACCTAATATTGAAATGTCAAACGAATACAAAAAAAGTCCTAATAGGGGTTATCGGCATCATCAGACCCCTCAGACTCAGACGGCCCATCTGGTCGCGTGCGGTGATAAAACTTTAATATATTCACCTGCGTACGGGTAAACTTCAAGAAGTCTTCCTGCATACTTGTTTGCACCTATTGTTGAGTCTGCAGCTGCTGCTGCTGAGCCTGAATGAGCTACGCCTGAGCCTGCACCTGCTGCCTGAGATGCTCTGTCTCCTCAATTTCTTCGGCCCAAGCCCTATGTTTTTTCGGGCTAGCCCGGTGGGCTCAGTCCATTTTGCCAGCTCTAATTAGAGTTGATATCTCCCCTCTTCTTTTGAGTCATTTGCATTTCGCGATTGTTTGTTAGTAATCCTCACTGGCAGTGCGCAGGAAAAGAAGGGTGTCATCGAAAAGAGGAGCGTGGGAAGGTCTACAAATGCAGATTTTGTTCTCTCAAGTTCTGCAAGTCTCAAGCTCTCGGGGGGATACAACATGAACCGTCACCATCAAAGCTAGTACTCACTCCGTTTCTAATCTTCAGTACTTTTGGCATTTTATTTTGGTCCTAAAATAATAATACTTTTAAAAACTCAATGTAGAATTCATAAAACTTTTCCAAATATACCATTTATATTTGTTGAGTCTTTTAAAAACCCAAGACAACTATTAACTCTTTTATTTTGATTTCAGTTATCCCAAGACAACTACAAAGAGAGTATTTTAGTACTTAGCTAATATAAATTAATTATAACTTAATTTGTATGTAACAAGCCAAAAATACCAAAGATTGGGAATACCAAAGATTGGGAAGAGAGGTAGTATATAATCTACTTTTCTTTTCTCCCTCAAAAGAAACCCACTCAATCAAATCTTGATTTGATAACTTGCTTTAAAAATATAATAATATGTGTAAAAAAAACAAATGAAGGACACTAATCACAGTACTAGAAACTTGTGTGATATTATTGCTGAAATTCTTGGTTTTAATTTTATTTGTGGTTGTGTTGGGTTTGACGTGGAGAGAGAAGGAAACAGAGAAGCTGATCGTCAACTGCTCTTACGTAACGGTCATAATCTTGTAAGTGGTTTGTGTGTACTTTCTTTTAGTTTGAACAGAAAACAATTAGCCACAAAAGCTTCCATATTTTTTTTTTATAAACGGTGCACAAATGCAGAGACTAATTCTTCGAGCCGAGTAGAATCACAATAAACGACAAAACTCTCATTCAAGAGATTTAACACTGCTGCACTACCAAGGCTGGATTCAAACCTATGACATTGGTTAAGTTAGAAGAGACCCAAACGAACTATCTCATCTAAGTGCTATCGGGTACGAAAGCTTCGATATTATCACACTTTTAGTTTTTAATTTTTAATTAAATTTAGAACTACAATTAGTGGCCCACCCACCCACCCGATCTTTTTAAAACTACATTATTTGCAGAATGAGACATTTCGTCTTCCACATTGGGGCCATATTATTTATTACTCCATGTGTGTGGAATGATCTCAACCAATTTAGGGTAGAGAGGAATCTCTGAGATAAAATTAATACATGCAAATACTATGGTTCTGAACTCGTGTATTTTAAGTTGAGTGAAAGGCATGGGGTCCGAATTCTTTTATTTTTGATTTTGAGGTTTATGAATCTTCCTAAAACAGAATACCAACAAAAGACGCACTAGAGTTGAGTTGTGTTGGCACATTTGCGGAATGTGTCATTTCGTCTTCTACGTAAGTTAAAAATGGGGAATATCAGATATGTAAATCCCTGTGCATTCTTTAGGGTACTTTAAAAAAACAGAGAATTCAATGATACCCTTTGGTATGAGGAGAGTGTTCACCAATAAGCAAAATAAACAAAGACAACTGCATTCGGAATTCCCTCCCTTTGTACACCAGCAAAGTACCATTTTCCCACTAGTTGCCATTTTCAATTTGTACAGCTTGCTGCAATGCAACATTCAACAAAGAATCAAGTTTCATCATCTCCTAACGATAAGGCTAAAATGTAATAGTATGCTTTTCATGGGAAAGAACAAAGCATATTGAATCCATTAACACAGGAAGGAAGATCAATCAATTTCAACTGATACCTGAAAGCATGACAAGGCGTACTCCACATCACTAACCGATATTTGGTGGTGGAAGACAACTCTTAATCTGGAATATTGTTAATATACTGGAATGATTATTTTTATCTAAATAAATTAATTCAGCTATAGAGAGACATTTTAAACAGATATGGCAAGGAGCAAGCTAAGAAAGATTTGAGATAAATTATTCTTTTTATATGATCCTCTACGGCTGCTGCACTGGTGTGCAACCACCGGAGAGCTGTTAAATATGTACAGATAGAGTCCACAGATCACACACAAACACATCCAACAGCTCTACAGCGGTTGCACGGTGTGCGGCCTGCAGAGAGCAGGCTCATGTGAGAATTGAGTGCATTAAATCTCTGTGGAACTCACAGTTCTGGACCTGGTTTCATTTTATAGTGAAAGTAACAATAAATTATAACATATTCAATATTGAAGAAGCCTAACAAGACCTTGTTGGACTGTCTTGCATCAGGAGGATACCGCGTTCTTCCAAGTACTTGCATATCTTTTCTGGTGTGGTCCGCGAACCATCTTCAATTTTAATAAATATCTAGTATCAGGAAAAGAAATAACTCATTGTTAGGATAAAAATATATAAACAATTGTCATCATAGGTCCAGTATTTCGACCACTATTATCAGTGGCGGACGACGGATTGTGTCGGTCAGCCAAATATCTGCAATATAAATATGGTGTTGTAAACAATGCGGTAACATGGCGGACATAGTGGAAATTGCAGCCTATGATCACGGCGGTTTGATACTAATTGGGACAAAAACAAAGCAATAGCAAGTTTAAACAACATGGAAAAGTTGTTCAAAACAGAACTAATTAATCAGAGCAAAAATGCAGTTCTACTCATATAAGCAAGTAACAAATTCAGTATACTAAATACTCACCATATTGGTTTCCACAGAAGATGGATCAACTCTGAATCCTTTGATTCCATTCAATCCATCTGAAATGAGGGAAGAGAATTACAGCAGAAAAGTAAGATTAAACCATTCTCCAGCACACTAAGACTGCTATGACATTACCAGCAAAAAGTCTAGCATTCTTGTGATCACTTTCAAGCTTTCCAATATTTTCTTTCAAGGCAACAAGTGCAGCGGCACAAAGTATGCCAATCTGTCTCATTCCACCACCTAAGGTTTTTCGCAGTATTCTAGCCTGAAATGAAATATACAAACTAGAGTTAAATATCAGTTGTTCAGCAACAATGTAGCTGCTATTAATTCTCACACGACACGCCACATTTTTGACCTACCTTGTTGATGAAGTTCTTCGAACCAACAATAACAGATCCAACTGGAGCTCCTATACCTTTGGATAGACAAACCTAAGTCATATTGTCAAAGGAATCATAAGTCTATTAGCTTGGTTATTATTCAATAAGATATGTAAGTAACTAAGTTTTTTTTATGAAACAGGTAATAAAATTAGTCCTTCAATAAGAAAAGGAAAATAAAAAGAAAAGCATACTGAAACTGAATCAGCAGCTTCGACAAGCCTATTGACAGGAACACCAAGTGCCTGAAAAGCCAAAATCAAGCAATGAAAACAAATCATTTGATGTGCTATAAGGCATTATTGTAAAGCTCTTAAAGAAATCATCAGTAAAACACAAATTTACTTACAACTGATGCATTGAAAATTCGAGCTCCATCGATGTGAAGCTGCAGTCCATGCTTCTTAGCAAGCTCTCCAACCCTATCAGTATATTCAGCTGAAAGGCATCTTCCACCAGACCTACATTCAGAAAAATATCAGTCACAATTCTTCTTCTATAAACTTAAATCAAAAATAATTTTTTTCAAGAAAAGTTGCTCACTTTGCATGAGTGTTTTCCAAGCAAATAAGCTTGGTGGTAGGGTACATGAGCTCTCCCTTTGGATCTCTGATAGCAGCTTCAATCAAATCAATGTCCATCGTTCCATCATCGTTATTTCTCACCGTTCTCGGATGCACCCCTCCGATCGTTGCAATGCCTCCATTCTCATAAATATTGATGTGGCAATTATCTCCAAGTATAACCTCACTCCCCCGAGTATTACAGTGAACAAGTACACATATAAGGTTCCCCATAGTACCTGATGGAACAAAAAGAGCGGCTTCCTTTCCCATCATCTTCGCCATTTCCGCCTCTAAGTGAAAAGCGGTTGGATCATAACCCAGAACATCATCATCAACTTCAGCACTCGCCATAGCAGCTCGCATTGCTTCCGTTGGCTTCGTGACTGTGTCGGACCGAAGATCCACAATTCGAGTTACCATTTTCTCTGGAAATAAAACAAACCCCAAAATCAAAAGTCAATTTGCCATTATCACAAGTTTGTTCATCACCATTTTCATTTGTTAAACAGTTAATTTAAAAACAATCAAATTCACCAATCACTAATTTTATACAAACTGATTGATGCTTACAGTGAGATTTCTCTGCCACCATTGTTGGATTCAAATTCAATAACCCAAAAAAACGAAAGAAAGAAGAGAAAAAACCTAGGTTGTCTAAAGAAAAAATGATCAGTATTTTTTCTATTAAAATCGCAGCTTTCACGAAATTCCAAGAAAAACAAATTATAAACAGAAGCACAGTTACATGTATCAGTAATTTAGTCTTAGTCTCCGAAATCTACGTTAAACAAAAATTAAAATAAAACACGTAAATTGCCAAGAATTTAGGTCCTAAGTTGAAGAATTCTACCGAGAAAAAGCGATCGATTAAACAAATAAAATGGTGGCCAAACCTGTAATCGTTTCTCGTAAAGTAGTTGGAGCCATGATCTTGAAACGGTGTCCACGAAACTCTAGCAAAACAAAACGACAATGATAAAGAGAAAGAGAAAGAAAGAATGAAATTGAGAGGATCAATATATAAAAAAAGACACAAACTAACGTACAGATTAACAGCAAGGAACATGACACGCATGCATATATGAGGACAACCCGTGAACTACTACTGAAATGAAATCAGTGTTTTTTTCCTTCTTCTGCATCTTCTTGTTTTTCGTATAATTAATTTTGTAATGTTGTTCATATTGGTTTTAGTTATAATAATTAGAGACACATTATTGGTTTTCTTCTGGTAATAATAAAGTTAACATTCAGTGGTTGAGAAAAGAACAGAACAGCATGATCGAATTCAATCGTGTCATGAATTTAGAAGCAGTAACAGAGCTCACCTCAATTGCATGCACAGAGAGAGCAAACACCCAAAACCTTCGGAAGACACGAGCTTTACTTTAAGTTTAGGACACTGCTCTTCTCATTTTATAGTTCTAATCTAACAACACATCGATAATTTATTTATTTATTTATTTTATTTTGGAATCGAGAAATATTATTATTATTATTATTATTATTATTATTATTATTATTATTATTATTATTATTATTATTATTATTATTATTATTATTATATTTTTAGTGTAATAACACGTGATGCTTTTGTAATGATCTATCAATTTCGTGAATATGGCCACCCATTAGAGTTTATCCCTTTTTGTCTTTTTTCTCTTTTTGACGATGCTCATCTTAAACCGTTGAATTCAAATAATTATCAGTGTTGTTGGCAATGAGTCACCTCCACTATCATCATTAAACTAGTTACTGGTTTTAAGTTCCACGATTGGTTCAACCTCAATACAAGAAGCCTCTAGGAATCATAGAGTTAAGTTGAAGTGTTGGCTATGAGTCACCTCAACAATCTATATATATATATATATATATATATATATATATATATATATATATATATAAAGGAGACCCCAATGGAGCCTCCACATTGCTTCTCACAATTTTTATTTATATTAATATATATTTATAATTTAAATAGGTGACTTTAATTTTAGCTTTTAATTAGATATAGTGAAAACACATAATTACACACTATGACTTATTGAATGATGATTTAGTGGAATATTATTCTTGGATGGAAGCTCACAATACTTCTCATTATTTCTATTTGTATTAATATTTATTAATAATTTATATATGTATTTTTTAAATATATATTAATATGGGAAACTATGATGGAGTATAATTACAAAAATTTATGTATATAAGTTGAAATCAAACTTTATTGAAATCTTAAAGTTTAAGTTCGAACATATATTTTTTAAATTTAGTTATTAAAAAATTAACCTAAAATAACTTAAATTGTATATATAGATTATTTCTTATATAATTAGGTCATAAAACACAAAAAATAATCTGTATATATTTATTAAAATTTATAAGTTGAAAGGAAAGTTTATTATAATTATACTATTTAACTTCAAATATATATATATATATATATATATATATATATATATAATTTTTAAATTTAGTTATTATAATCCCATCAAAACAAATTAGTTATTGTGAAAGAACCCTAAAAAAATTAATGCTTTTGGCATTCACGGTAACCCAAAGACATATATATAAAAACAAGGACCTTATGAGCATTGATAATAAAACAGTTTTATAATTTATTTGGTCATTTTCTTTACAAGGTTATGGCCATGAAATGAATAGTCACCTAACCAAAAAAAAAATTTCTCCCATCCTACGTATTATTAATTTTTTTATTTGATATAATTTATCTTTAATTCATACAACCGTTATAGAATTCAGCCACTAAATAGCCACACCATCTATCTATATATCTATATATAAAGGAAACCCCAAAGGAAGCTCCACAATTTATCTCAAGATTTTTATATATTAAAATATGTATATATAATTTAGACATAAAGAAGAGTTTAATTTTAATGAAAACAATCGATTGCTAACTATTCAACTTCCATCTATTATTAATTAATTTTTCATTTTTGTGTCAATACACTAATAACTATTAAACTATTAATTTATTATTCTGATTTTATTAAAATTCTTTTTTTTGTGTAATTTAAGACCACAAAATTCTACAAATTTATCTATATATATATGTGTAAAGGAAACTCAATGGAGCCTCCACAATGATTCTCATGAATTTATTTATTAAAATATTTATTTAACATTTGCTCATAAAGAAGACATTAATTTTAATGAAAGCACATAATTGGCACTACTTTAATGATGATTTTAGTGGAATATTATTTAATTATTTTATATTAATATGAAAATGATATTTTTCTTATTGGAATAAAGAAATTGATAAAACCAATTAACAAAATATAATATTATTTAACAGATTATAATATAATATAATATATAATAGTTTCATAAAACCTCCTAATGTTCTCATATATATATATATATATATATATATATATATATATATATATTAATTCAATTTGTTATTATTTGTATAAAATTACATGCACCTGACCCTTGAACTCTTAATACATATACATGATACTTGAGTTTGAAAACATGCTTGATACAATTTTTAGGTGAAAGAAACTATTGACATGCCTTTTAGATATCAAAAGGTTTAGAACAATTAATGCTTGGTTAATTTTTTTAACTCCTTTTAATTTATTTATCCAGTTGGATAGTTGGCTAGGTAATTACGTTTTAATTATCATGTTAATGGGTTTTTAAACTTTTAACTATTTTTGGTCAAAAAAAAACTTTTAACTATTCAAATTCATTTTATCTACAACTATTTATATGCTATAAAGAGTGCTTCAAGAGACATTGTACCATATCTACCTTTGTTTGACATTTTCACGAGTAGTTGTTTGCTTTGGTGCAGGTCTATCAACTTTCTACCTTAGTTCAAAATAACATAGGAAGAGATTGCTAATTAAACCCCCTTGGTTTCAATTTAAGCTTTTTTTTTGTCAACTTTTTATTCTCATACTTTTCTGAATTATTAGAAATTAATTTGGGTCATATGGTTTTCCAAATTATCGTGCTTACTTTTTATTGTCAACTTTTAGATCTCATTCTTTGTTGCTATCTATTCCTTCTTTCAATTGTTAATAGGGAATCCCCCATCCAAGACTTCAACAAGAGTGTAGCAGTTGTTTTAGCCTTTCAAACGAGTACTTTAGAGGTTTGCTATTTTCTCATTTCCTATTTTAGCCTTTCACATTTTTATTTTTGTGTTGGAAGATCTATATTTAATTCTTCATTATTTAAGCTTTATTCTTTTTGACGAATAATATATCTTAATTTTTTATTCGAATAAAATTACCGTTATATATGATGACTTTGACATCACCATGTGAATTTTGGTGTCAAAAACTTTATACGTTAAATTATTATCCACCCAATTTTGATTACTAACTAAGTGAATATCTTATCAAATCAATGGATAGTCCGCTAAAATAGATTGTGGATAATATATATATATATATATATATATATATATATATATATATATATATATACATTTCTCTTAACACGTGGATATTTTACTCTTCCATGTTTGATGACATGAGAGTCTTTTAGTGCATACTCTATGGTAAAAATTGTCCTATATATTTTTGAATTCATTCTTCAATTAATATTCACACTCCAGAGTAATGATTTTTTTAAACATTCTTTGGCGCTTTTGATTTTAGGATTGAGTTCTTTGTATGACGATTAAATATATGATGATGAGCTTTACACTAGCAATTTCAATTAAAGAGATTGTAAGTAAGTTTTCTTCATCTTTCATGTCTATTACAATGTATATAAGGTATGGATTAATATTGCTTTGGGTTCCATTTTGTTTTTAAATTTTATTCTCTTTCCGATTATAATGTAATGTTTTCTTATTGTATCCAAATGAGATCCCACAATGCTTCTCAAGGTTTTTATGTATTAAAATATTTACTTATAATTTAAACATAAAGAAGGTTTTAGTTTTAATGGAGACACATAACTGCCACTAACGTATTGACATAAAGAAGGTTTTAATTTTAATGGAGACACATAATTGAGTGAAAATATAAAGGTTGATAATAAAAACTAACAATATAGTTACGTATAATATAATATCATCTGTAAACAAGTTTCTATATTTTGATAAATTATGTCTACTTATTGAAAGATTACAGTTTCAAATTAGTATAAATTATTTCATTAATTATCAATAAACGAATGAGTTAGTATAATATGAGTGAAAGAGGTAGAGATTTAATTAATTCATCATATATTTAAATAATTTTTTATTAACTATTGTATTTTATTTTTATATTTAAGTTATGTATTTGTTTCTTTTTTAATAAATTATTCATACGTTTCTTTAACTTATATTTCATAAGTTTATATATGTGCTTTTATATTTATTGTAATTATATAAAATAACTTCAACATATTATATTGACATATAATTTAATCAAATTTTATTGAACTAAGAAATAATGAGTGGGCCTTTGAATTTTTTTTGGAGTAAGTGTTATGCAATGAGAGTGGAGAGTTTCACATTAATGTGATTCATTTCTTAGTTTCCATAAATTCATGAGTTAGTAAAATATAAGTTGAAAATGTATAGTTTTAATCAGTTATAATATATAAGACACAACTATTTATAGAAGAAAATTTTAGATGGTGTGGGGAGAGATTTTGGTGGAAAGTTTAGAACAAAAAATGAGATGTGCAAGTGAGCATTAGAAAAGAGTGGTCACTCGAGAAGATGTAGAGTGCGCAGAGAGAAATGTTAGAGTGTGCAGTCAAGGGGGTGAAAGTCACGTTACATGCATAGGAAGATAAAAAAGGAATCTCTAGCATATTGGACCTAAGTTTCAACTTTTGATAGGTTATTTTCAATTGTAATTGTCATTGTTCTTCTACAAGCATTTGTGTCTCTCTTAGTTTCAATCGAAGCATTTTTCTAATTTTCAACTTCTAGGTACCTTTATTCTCTGGAGTATTAAAAATAATTTTGGCATCATGGATATATTCCTCAAATTATTGTGCTGAATTTTTTGTGGTACCTTTTTTATGTTGCCTACCATCAATACCCTCTATACCTCAAAGGTCAGTGGCGGATTCAGAAAATTTATGTCATGGGGGCAAAAATAGTCTAGTATTTTTTAGAAAAAAATATTATAAACATTTATAACATATATAATTTCATGATAAAACAGAACAAAGACTCAACCCTGGCTTAACAAAATGTCAAAACTTATTTGGTCTTTGAGAATTGAAAAATACCAATTTAGTCATCAAAAATAGTCAACCTAATCATTTTAAAATAATTTTAGGAACATTTTGGTTACTCTAAAAAATCGTATGACTAATATTTGAGTTTTTAATGACCAAATTAGTAATTTTAATTTCTCGGAGAACGTATAGGTCTCTATTTTTCGTAAAGAAATGTTTTGAACCACGAGTCTTTAAAAACCAAAATACTTAAATTTTCCATTGTGTTTACTTAGTGCTAGAAAAGACCGAAGCAATAAAAATTAGAATAAGAAAAGAATAAATTAATATTCTTAATACCTTCATTTAAAAAACAATTAACTCGTGGGGGCAATCTCTTTTTTTATGGGGGCAAAAGAATTTTTATCAAGTGTAACTAGTTAAAATATTTTTACATGGTGGGGGCAATTGACCCCACACCATATAAGGTGGATCCGCCATTGTCAAAGGTGGAACATTTCTTAAACCTTCTCTCTAAATCTGGGTTGTAATGAATCTTATGGAATTATGTGCTAATTTTTCAATTCATTTTAAGAGTTCATTTCCTTACTTAAATTTTTTATATGATTTTTTTGTTTGAGAATTCACAATGAGTGTAAGTTGTCTCTTTATTGCGGAAATGAGTAATATATTCAAATAAAATATTGAAGTTGTTATATAAAAACATTACATACTAATTATAATTTTCCCTAAAAAATACTAATTATCATTTAAGAAAAATGCTTCAAATATATTTAAAATGAACTATACATAATAAATATTCCAATTGAATATAAAACGTTGTGATATTTATTAAATTTTTACTGATTTTTTATTTTATGTTTTGAACAAATTTTGTTATCAAGTCTTTGTTTATCTTCTCTTCCACTTTGACTTAAATTTATTATTAATTCAATATTTAAGTAATATTTAACTAATTTATATAATTATTTAACAATAAAAGTGACTAAAACTATAATATTCTTGAGAATCGCTACAACGAAGTTATGTCTGAACTTTTATGCATGTATTTAAATTATATCACATTTACATATTTTTAGAAAATTTATATAAAATATAAATAACATGAAAATATAATGAAAAATATAGTACCACTATAATAAAACATATAAATATATAGATATATATTCGATAAAGTTATATAAGAGATATCATAAATTATGTATTTTTATATGTTTAAACTTCATAAAATTTAAGAAAAAAATATTTTAATAACCCGTGCAACGCACGGGCATTCCGCTAGTCATCATTAAACTAGTGTGTTATAAGAATCCGATCAGTTTAATGGTTGGTTCAACCTCTTTGAACCATTTGAAATAAATGTTTTTCTTTCTATATTTCTAATTTGTATTTTCCCAAAAAATATAGTATCTACTTATTTACTAGTTCTATATATATTCGCGTAAATGCACGAGTTGCACTGTCTTCCTTGCTATGAATCGTTATGGAGTTGAATTTGAATCGTAAAAGTAATTTGTATTTCTCATGAACTAAATATTATATTATAATTAAATATTTATTTATGAAGAATATGAACTCAAGTATACTAACTTAACAAAATTAAAGATATTTATTGAGGCAAAAAATAAAAATAAATACACCAATAACATGTATTTTTCTCATCCAGACTCAAAAGCAAAATAATCATTTATAAAATTAAAGACATATTTATGAAGACAAAATAAAAATTAATTATATTGAAAATAGGTAATATTTTTCCATCGCGACTTAAAAACAAAGTAATCATTTAAAAAAATTAAAGACATTTATAAAAATATTATTCCAAAAAAAAAAGACATTTTAAAAATACAATATAAAAAAATGATTATACCAATAACATATAATATTTTCTCGTTAGTTTAAAAATAACGAAGTTATATTGACAATGTGTAATATTTTCTCGTCAGAACTCAAAAACAAAAACTAAATATTCATATATAACAAATGAAGACATTATAAACAGGTATAGATTCAAAGACTTAATTAATAGGGGGGGGGGGGGACCTTTTTTTGGGAACTTATAATATGTAAAACTTCTCTAAAATTCTTTGGTGAAAAAAAAAACTTCTCTAAAGTTCATGTATCTTAATTAAATGCTGTATTTATCTGTTTTTTATGTTAGTCCTTACGTACAATGTTAGATTTTTTTGAATATTAGTCCCTTAAGTATTTTTTTAGGGTTTGAGGTTTGTATGCTTCCTTCACACACAACACATACATAGTGAGCACACATTGAGAGTTGGGCTTATACCGGAGTTTGATTGGCCTTTTCTTTATTAGTACGACCAATGGTTGCTAAGTTCCTGTTTTAACAAAGGAAAGAAAATTTATTTTTGTTTTTGTGTTTTGTTTTTATGCAGAAATAACTAAATTACCAGTTAGTTGCCGAGGAATAGTTATAGATTGTTCTTGGAATCTGAAGTGAGTATCTTTGGCTCAATAAATTGTGGACATGGAATTTATAGAGAATCGAGACAAACAAGTCTTCTCATTAGGATAACATCCAGAACAACGAGTCCAAAATCCAAAAATCATAACAAACGAGTCCTTCAAAATACATAACCAAAATTCAATAATAAAAAGAAAACATTCAGACATCAACAACATTCACGGCAACCTCCTTCATAGCCTGCTTGACCAATTCCTTGAAGTCTTCCACAAGTCTCTTGCAAACATTGATCAACTCGGGATTTGGGATCAATGTTGATCGTGAAAAACACAGGTTTTTCTTCCTATCTTCACCCTCTCTTCGTTTTTTCCTTTCTATTTTTATTGGTTTGTTTTTTCCACTTCGTATTTTCTCTAACTTAAATTTTAGTCTCTTAAACTTTGTTTTATAAAAAAAACTTAGTTTTTCTTTCTTTTTTAGTTCTCATCCATTTTCTTTGAAAGAAACAGATAACAGATTTCTAACGTTGTTTTTAGGGAGTTTGACTAACTAGTTGCTTCCTAGAAAAGCATAAAACTCAACCAAGACATAGAGAAACTACCAACTTGTTTTAGATGAAAACTTGATCTGTTGTTGTGTCAAACGTTACTCCAATTGCTCTATTGCCACTGTCTTCTTTCTGAGATCTCCTTTTTTAGTATTTGATTGACTATTTTTCTCAATGAGAATTGCTGAATTGTTGTGTTTCTCAGTGTTGTGTGGGTCCCTTTTTTGTCTGATTTTGGCCTCTATTTATAGCTAAAAATTGAATCAAAAAATTAATGATCCAATATTTTGTTTCCATTTCAGGTTCTTGGCCAGCTGGCGAAAGCTTTCTCTGCAAGTTTAGGAGCAGAGGCGCATGGCTGCTGGGAGGGATTAGGATTTTTTGGGCTTTTTCTTCTTTCTTTTTTTCTGAAAGTTTGGAGTAGTTTGTTTTTTTTTGGGCCCATTTGAGGCCTATTTTTTTGTAACTTTGGCATATGTTTGGGCCAAGTGTAAATGGACATTTTGTAAATAATTTTTTTTCCACACATCTCCTATTTTATTATTATTTTTTTTACTAAACAAAGGTAATTAAAAAAACGAAACAAACGTATCGGACTAAACACGAGAAAACGCTAAAAACACCGACGCGATGAATACGCGTACAACCTAAATATATGCAAAAGGGATTTATTTTATTATTTTTCGTAAAAGGAAAAGTAAATAATATGTACCTGTTAAAATTGGGTGTTCACAATTAATATAAAAGAAAAATAAAAATAAAAAAACACAGTTCAGTCCCCCTTGGGGCGACTTTTGAACATGAAAAGCAAAAAAATAATTGCAATTCTCAGTTCAAAAGTTGTGGCCTGTGGAGGTGACTTCTAGCCTAAATTTACAATGTGTTCTAGTTTGGTATATAATTTAAAAAGGGTGTTATTTTGGCAAATAATTTTTTTTGATCTACAATGGTTTTTTTGCCTATATAAGTTTCTGCAACCAACTAACAGCTAGTTAACAAACTAGCTAACTCAAATACTTTAAAGTGTATCTAAAACTTTCTTCTTTAATTTAAAATTTTGAATGGTCAAAGAGATGCGATACCTAAATTTTCTCTTGGCTTCTCAAAACTTTCAGATTTGAGATTTCAATTCATGATTTATTAAGCAATTTTGGTATTTGCATATCTGTTGGACAATACACAACTTCAAGCTCACCTTTGTTGACTTGTTTCCTTTGGAAATGGAACCTAGGTTTTTTTTGTTGGTATTAATGGAACCTAGTTTTTATTCTCCCTTCGATGTGAGACCAGATTTTTAGCAAGATTGATTGATGATTCGCTATTAATTATCACTAGCAAAGGCTCTATGACTTCAACCTTCATTTTCTTCAAAATCGAATTCAACTAAACGACTTGGCATGTAGTAGCATAAGATCAAACAATGTACTCAAATTTGTTTGTATGATGATAGAGCCACTATTGGCCGCTTCTTAGAAACCACCAAGAAATATGAACCCCAAACTTGAATAGGTAACTCGATTTGTTCCTCCTATCAATTTTATCACCACACCAATATGCATCGAATATTCTAGCAATTCAATCCCATCTAGTTCTTATTGTAAGGAAGTTTTCAAAAACAAAAATAGTTCTTATAATTGTAAGGAAACCAAACACCATAATCCAATGTCCTTTTCAAATACCTCATGATTCTCTTAAAAGTATCAAATGAGACCTCCTAGGATCTCCATAAACCTGCTAATTAACCATACTAAGAGAACCAACCATTTTCTAAATAGAGTATTATCAATTGCTTCTTCTTCACCCATCCTTGCGAACTTCACATTTGTCTCCGTCAAAGTGATAACATAATTACATATCGAACCTCTTCAAAATCTCATTCGCATACTTGCGCCGATGCAATAATGATGATAACAAGAGAAATTTGCTTTTGAACAAACAGAAGCTGATTTTAAACTTTTACAAGAATTCTACAATGACATTTCACACAAAAAACTAAATTGAAGCACTAATTACCTAATTAATTTTGAAAATAGTTGGTTCATTTACTTACCATGGTGCAATTGTTTGGGGACTACCTTTCTTCCATGTAAGTTTTCAATTGTTAGTAAACGTTTTGTCCCCTTTATTTATTGTTGAAAAAAAAAACAGGACAAAACAAAATGATGTTAAATCTTCTATAACGAAACAATATATTATGACTCGAAAGAACTGTAGCAAGATGTTCGCGTGGCCTAATGGATAAGGCGCTCGCCTCCGGAGCGGGAGATTGTGGGTTCGAGTCCCATCGGGAACGTGACTGATTTTAATTTTAATTTACAAAGATAAGTGTCCTCGATTTTTTTTGATAAAACAAAACTTCACTCAAAACAAAATGGCATTCAATCAATTCCAGTCAAATCAAATAAAACAAAACTTCACTCAAAACAAGTAAATTTGTGACTAATCCTCCGAAATATAGATAAGCTTCTCGAAACATGGCTACCTTTCACCTACTATTCTTTTTGCTACTCCAAATCTTGCACACAACATATCTAAAAGATAGAGAAATGTGGTAACATTCTCTTTTACACACTCTTTTCAACATTCACTCAAAGATTGGTTAATCGTAACCAATCATCCGGTGAGTGTTGCAGGCACTTCTATGCAATCTAGCTGTCTCATATTTCCATGCCCTTATGATGACTACTGATGAACAGATTATACCAAAATTCCATTTCTTCACCCATCTTCTCATTGTGACCATTACTACCATAAAATCCCGCCCCTTGATTTCGTGGCATATTTATTAAATCCCCTGAATTGCAAGATGTTTGTGTCTCTTGCAAAGGATACGATAATGTATTGATGATAGTGCTCTGAACTTTACTTCTGTCGTGCTTCTTCAAATGTGTGTTCCAAAAATTCTTTACTTCGTTGTCCGTTCGTCCTGGTAATCTTGCCGCAATAGCAGACCATCTAACAACACATATCAATGTATTTCATTCAATAAAATCACATCTTAGGTTTTATAAATTATATATATATATATATATATATATGGTATGATATCTCTGAAAATTGAGTATATATGCAACAGCAACATGCTTAGTAGAGTCACCTATTTCCAAGAACTCCATGCAGCTCAAGGATGGTTTTTACTTCTTCGTTGCTGAATGTCCCTCGTTTAATATCTGGCCTCAGATAATTTATCCAACGAAGCCTACAACTCTTGCCACACCTTAATAAACCTAAAAAATAATAATTAATTTATAGAATTCATATTAGAATAATTAAACGACAAAAACCATTTTGTTTTATTCTGTTTTTTAACGGCAAAAAACTTAGTCTCCTTCTACTATACCTAGACATATAAAATATTTAGTCACATAACAATATTGACATAAGTATGTATATGATATGATAAATTCAATTGGAAGAAAAGTTTAATTTGCACGCACCAGCTTGTTTTGGAAGTGCTCGCCAGTTTTCATGGCCAAAACGTTGAATATGAGAAATCATGATGTGATCTTCTTCAGGTGTCCAAGGTCCCTTCTTCAACCCCATGTTCTCACAACAAGGACTCCTCATTGCTCGTCACTCACCACTATGCTATAGCTTTTTTAGTGTTTAATTAGTTAATGGTTCTCATATCCTCTTAGACTACGATGATGAGAATATAAATTTCATGGTTTTCAATAAAGTACTCGATGATTATACATACTTTTCCTTTCTCTTAATAAAATAAAAAGCACGCACGTTTGAATTTAAGATATGGTGATCATGTGATCACAAATTCACAACAGAGATGGGCCACCCATGAAAGGCAACCTTCTTGGTTGCTTCACTTCATGACTTGGGCTAAAGAAATCATTCTTTTGGGTCCATAAAGTCAAAAGTGGTATGCGCCCCCTCATATGCTCCTCTCTTTCATTTTTAAGTGCTGCCATATATTAATTGTTCTAGTTTTTGTTTTATGGTTGATTTAAAGTTTAAACCATATCATAAACACTTGACCAAAAAAAAACCACATCATAAACACAAAAATTATGAATTGGTGACATTTTTTTAAAAAATTGTGTAGAACTATTTTAAACGCTCATATTTCTTTTTGTCTAAAAATGATATTCATTAATTCGAATTGATAGAGTACATCGATGATAATACAAATTCGCTAAAAACACAAAGGATGAATCTGCAAACAAACTCACAACATCTAAGTTAATAGCATAAAATGGCAAAATGCCTACAAATGTGACAAAATAAAAGTCACTAGCTAGAGTACCCATGTCTCCGGATCTGTAACTTAATTTGAGGCTCTAGTCATTGGTTGAATATATCTGTAATGAATCAAAGTTGATCGGTCGATTTGAACAAAAAGAACACCGCAACGAGATGGGAAATCACAAACGCCACACCAAGATGACGAACAAAACAAACGCCGCACTCAGACGACAAAATCAAGGAACAACACGAAAGAAAAACTAAATCTGTGTGATAATCACTTATTTAGATAAAAATGAAAAAGAAAGCGATCCAGATAACAATTCTCATATTAAACGCTCATATTTATCTCCCTATTCATACATATAAGAATTCTCATGTCTTCCATCTTCCTTTAGTAAAATAAAAGTCCTGAGTTTGTATCAAAAATAAAATAAAACTCCGAAGTAGGGGTTTTTTTTGGATGCAAAAGTACTTTTTGGATGCAAAAGTAGCTGAAGAAGACCCCGGGAAATTTCACTCAATCTTCAGGTCAAGATAGACAAAAGAGAATAATGGCCTAGGGAAAGAAATTGTGGAAAAAATAACTCAAAACAAAATCACTTGTCAGAAAGACATAGTATAGTAAATTAAGAAGCTTGTGTATGATGTTTATCTCTATATATACATCCGATGGTACTCTCCACGTAGGATCTCCATGTCAGCCTTCCCGCCTCACCCCCCCTCTTTCCCTCCAATTCTCCGGCCAGTTGCTGGCCGCCATGTGTCCACCACTCACGCTTCCTCACGCTTCCTTTCTTCCCCACGCTTCCTTTTCCTTTCTTCCTCACGCCTCCTTTCTCTCTCTCTCTCTCTCTCCCGCTAAACCTTCAGGGGTATTTTTGCCAAACTATCACATGCACTACACTGCATGTTTGATAGATGGTCTTCACTTCCTGCACGAAGGCCACGTTTCTTTATGCTAGAGATGCAAAGAGGGAGTTGAGAGAGAGAAGCAACGAGACTGGAGTGAAAGTGTGAGCCATCATAGGGAGAGAGAGAGAGAGGGGGAGGAGAGAGGACAGGTTTGAAGCCAAGGTTTGTGGTGAGGGGTCGAGAGGAGAAGAGACTACCATGGTGGGAGAAGATGGAGGAGGCAGAGACATGCTAAGGAGGAGAGAAGGAGTCGCGAAACTGAGCCAGAACCGAGAGAAGATCTAGGGCTCTGCACGCAAAGGAGATGAAGGGGTGACAGTGGTGTGCGGCAATGGCTAGCCAAAGGAAGGATGTCGCAGCAAGCTTGCCGAAAATTGCTTCTCCGCGGTGGATGCGAAAAGGTACCGTTTTTTGTTTCACTCTCCATCCCCCGTTTTTGATGTTCACGGTTGAGATCCTTCCTAATCTTGGCATTTCGCTTTTGCTCTCCTCTTCGTGTTTCATCTCACACCACTGTGTTCAACTCCTGCGACTGGGATTCTGGATTCAGTGCCGTTCAGCTGCGTCAACGGCGATTCTGGTGGTGGTGAACGAATGGATGCAATGGTGGTGATTTTTGCTGGTTCACAATGGAGATCGAAGGTGGTGGTGAGTCAGTCATCCCTTTCTCTCCCTATTCATCTCTTCATTTCTATTTTTATTTTTACTCTTTTGTGGTTTTAGTTTCTACTCACTTCTATTGTTTGATTTTTTTTTTTTGTGTTTACTCTCTCTGTTGATATCTTCTTTTTCTTATTTTTGGTATTTAATTTTTTTTGTCTCTGGTTTTTGTGTTGGTTTGTTTCAACTTGTGAGTGTTGAAGATGGATTTGGAAGGTGTGAGTGGTAGGACACCAAAGAAGGCATTGGAAGCAGGAAGTGCTATGAATTCAAGGATGAAGGGTCTTGGAAACCAAAGCAGTAAAGATATGATGCTGTGGATTTACTGCAGAATTTGTCCTTGGATTCTGAGTCCAGGACCATCGCAGCTCCTGAGCCTGCAAAGAGGGTGAGTCTCTGTACTATAGCATTGGTGTTTTTGGAATTGCAGTCTATTAACTGATACTTGCAATCTATTTTTATGCAGAGTGGACGTGGTCCAGTTAATGAGGTTTCCAAGCCATTTAATCCAAATGCCAACTTTGTTCCTAATGGACAACCTTCTATTGGATACTATTATGGAGGTAAGGTAAGCTGTTATGATTTAAGTGGATAACGTCAATGCTGTTAATATTAAGAACTTATTATTATTCCTTCTTGGAAATAATTGGTATATGTGGCCACAGGCTATGATGGACATGGTGATTGGAGTGCTTATTCCAGTTATATTACTGGAGGGATGACTCAAGTACGTATTGTTTTTTTTTCTGGTTACTAGACTTTGTGATGACTGTGCGTATGTATTTTTACACTATAATAATAATTGAGTATTATTTTTGAAATGGTGTTGAGAACAATCTTGGCTAACGGCTATTGGGAATTCAGTGATTTCTATTATACACTGACTTCAAAGTTATTTGATGAAGATGGATGCTTACTACTTCCCAAAATCATGATTAATTACTATCTAAATGTTTTAAATTGTTTCAGTTTGATAAATCTAACATTTCAAGTTTGTGTTTTTCTTCAATTGCAAATCTTAGATTGCAGAGGATTATTTTTTTTCTTTTCCTAGACGTTCTCTAATCCCAGACATCATTTGGGGTAGCTGTGAAGAAATTGATATGTTATCTCAAAGTGTGATATTCATATGCTGAATTAGTATATGGTCCAATTTCTGCAATAGTAAAGGCTTAAAAAAGCTGATGATATCAAGTTTGATGTTCAAGCAGAGAATATATAGCAACACCCTTATTCAGTTATTTGTATTAAACCATGTTTTTGCCTCAAGTGTAGGACAACATCTAATCACCATGGATGAAATCCTTTTGGAGTATGATAAATGTATTTTGTGATAGGTGAGGAGGAATATTTTTCAATGTTTGAACTTTAGAAATTAAAAAGTTTTTTTATTGCTTTTATTATTTCATTGATTTCTGAAGTTTGATTGTTTCCCATGTCTATTGTTTTCAATTTCTAAAATTCTTACTCTCCAACTTCATCCATCACAAGCTGGTCTCATTTTTAGGTACTCTATGCCATTTGATGCCTATTGTGTTACTAAAATAATTCTTAGAACTGTGTCATGTAGTATCAAGCATCAATGTGTTTGATCCAAATTTCAACATTGCTGCACCAGGAGCTGATCAATCTGTATACCCCTTTCGCAGAGAAGAAGCAAAGACCGGCCACATTTCATTCTGCTATTGAAGAACTGCCTTATAATAAGGGTGTCAATGAAGAACACATGTGAGTCTCACTCCAGTTTTCTTCCATTATTCACTTGCCTTTTATAATACTGAGATTGTTACTATAATGCTCTTATTCAACTTCAAATGGATTTTTGGAAGACAAGAAGAAACCAATCATCTTCTCCATGGTCGGAGAAAGATCTTCTCCATCCTATATGATTAAGTTCATAATAAATGCCAAACAATTTTGTTAAGAGTCTGCCTAATATTTTATGTTCATCAATCATTGCTTGATTTTTTTTATATGTAGTTGTGCATCATCATGGTGCACTAAAGTAATTCAGAAGGATATGCAATCACAATCTTCATGAAGAGGCAAGACTAAGATTAATGTATGGTTTTATTATATCTTGGTGTTACTGCAGACATATCCTAATCCCTTGCAAGACAATCCTGTGTACTCTTTAGTCAAGTGAGCTTCACTTCTCATTTGTGTGGTGATTTCTTTTATTGACTTACTTGACTGATTAATAAACTGAATTTTACTTTGTCCTTTCTCAGGCAATATTTGTGGATCTTGATGACACTGTCTCTCAAAAGGTTGGTATTTTTTTTGATTAGTCAAAGGGTTGGTATTTGGTACTTCTGTTTTTTATGTAACTTTTTAGTTGGTTACAAAATTCATTTGAGTTTTTGTATTAATTTCACATGAAAAAAATTTGGGGATTGGGGGAGCATTGTGGTCTATTTTAGTTTTCATGTTTTGTATCAATAACTTGAATAGATTATTATTCTATTGTATTGTAGTGAATAATGAACACTGATGAATGGATTATTATTTTGTTTCTTAAAATTTCCACATCCTTCTACTTAAAAAATCTAATGAATCAATCCTGTCTAGAGTTTTCATGTTTTGTTCTAATCAATACTAATCAACTAAACATTACTATTAACATTAACACAAAACCAGGTAGAGGTAACAATTGCCAAGTTTCAACTTTCAAATCAGCCTCTGGATCAGCAACAATAGCAAAAGAAGCGACACGGGAAGAAGAGGTAGAACACCTACTATTGTGTTTGTATGGCCAGCTTTAATATCAATCACTATATCCCTTCTCTGGGTTTCTATTGACCCCCCTTCTGGTAATAATCAAATTGGAGGATTTTTTTCAATTCCCTTGATTTTCTTGTGCTTACTTTTGAGGTATGTACAAAAAAAACCCTATGAAGGGAAATGAGTTTGTTCTTTTCCTTTATGTAGTTAGCTTCTGTGCCATAATGTTAATAGTTAGTAGGTATTTGTGTGTTTGGGTTTCAATAATTGAACATCAACTTTTGATTTTTATTTAGGTGAAAACTCCAATACATAGTATTCTCCTTTTACGTATTCATTTACCATTAAATCTAGGTTTCTAATCTATGCCTAGACAACATGGTATTCTATTATCTGAAACTGAAGCTAGGCTTCTCTTTCTTCTTTTCCTCTTTCAATTTCCACTCTTTCAATAGTAGTTATTACATTATATCTCATGTCAACTACTGATTATAATATGTGTAATGTTGACCCTGAATTTTGCATGAGTATGTGGCATCCTGGCACGCGCTTGATAAGTTAATGCAGGAGGCGGTGAATTTTCTGATTGATCATGATACAAGGTTAGATTGGAGATATGCACATTTCTATTTCTGTTTCTATTTCTGATTGATCATGATACAAGGATACATGTATGCACATTTGTGTAAAGGGGCATGAATTGTTGACAGTTTTGTATCTCTTATCTTCATAACTTGGAAAAATTGTAATTGGATCCAACAATTTTGGGGGTTTTGCCATCTCACTATTTCTTCTTTCATTATTTTGGGTTCCATGTTGTGCAGACTCTCTATTCCATTTTGTGATGGAGATTGCCTTCTTGACTTCTCTATTTGCTTTGAGAAGAGATCCAAATTACTACAGCTACTTTTTATAAAATATACAACTTTCAGAACTTTTGCTTTGTTATTTTATATTGCTTGCCAGATAGAAATGTGATTAGTATATCTTGATTATATGCATATATTTCTTTTGCGCTTATTGTTGCTTCCATGGCTATTCTGTTTCATGCAATTAGTCCCCTGAAAATTTATTATCCTTCACTTTCATAATAGGATACCATGACTATTATCATGTAATGCTCGCTGGAGCACACTCTACACGTGTATGTATATTGGAGTTGTTTTATTTCTTCTTTCGAAAGGGACATGGATATTGCCTACTTGAAGATTTGTCATATTGAGTTTGGATTGAACAACTATGGTGAGTTCATATATTCATTGTAACATTTCTTTTTTGTATTTTATAAATAATGAGTGTTTCTTTAGTTAATAGCATATGGAATAGCTTACTATTTAATCAAATCTCTTATTTTATGGCCAAATAGTGACCAGCACAAGAGGTTTATTTGAGTAATGTTTGCTTATGTTTATTCAGAAAACAGATTGATATGTTTGAAAACATGTTGGAGAAGATTCAAGTATAGATTCAGAAGCAGAATACAATGATTTTAGGCATGTTGGGTCTGTTGGTTTACACAATCATCACAAGACCCATGAACCCTCTGTCAACCAATCAATTCCTTTATCAGTTAATATTTGTGGCTATTAAGGCATTTGATTTTCTTTGAAAAAATTAAGACATTTGGGTTGATAGCAACCATTCTGATATTTTTTATTTTGAGTGTCTGTCAGTTATTTTTTCCCTGGTTGAACTTTTCTCTAATCATATATATATATATATGTTATGCTAACAGGTGTTGTTATAGAGGGGTGATTGAGTCTGTTATTACTTTTGTGTCCTTTTATTTCATCCTTAATACTATTTATGTTTCTATCTTTTAATGTGTGGTGTCTCCCATTCTTTCTTTCGTATTATTGTGGGATTACAGTATGTTATCACAAGAGTGCATGGGGTTTTATTGCATGTAATCAAGCAATTAAACAAAATACCACTGGTTGAAGGTGATCGGGATATGTCTTTCTTACGGGCTTTGTTAACACCAATTCAGAGATGGACTGATAAGCAGCTTGGAGATTACCATCTGCATTTCAGTGAGGTTTGTTGATCTGTTTAGTATATTAGGTACTACTTGATCAGATAGTTGGATGTTTCTGTTTGTCATTTTTCTGATTGTTGAAGAACTTTTGTGAAGTAATATTATGGAATTTCTCAATATAATATAAAATCTGATTTTTTTTCTTCATATTATGATTTTTTCCAAAAGGTTAAACAAACGGTCCAAAAATTTCAAAACTAACTTTTTTAAATTTAAAATGATTTTTTTTCATTAAAATGCTGAAAGAAACAAGCTCTTTATCACATATTTAGATGTTTCAATTGATTGCCAGCTGCTGCAACTTGTGACTGCATGCAATTCTTAAGTTTTTTATGGGCAATTGACTAATGTATGCTGGAGAAGAGGAAAGGTACTGGAAAAGGGCGGGCCTAACAATAAAAAGGCCTGCGTATTTTTGAGAGGCGGAATAGATATTATTGGTGAAAAAATTGTAATTAGTGAAGGGAGCGAGTGGTGGGGAAGAATACAATAGAATGGATAGGTAACAAATGATTAATAGAGCAGGGGATTAGGCAATCACGGGTCAAAAAGAGTAAATTACATTTTAAATTATAATTACTTCTATGAGTCTATCCTCTTTTGTTCATGTTTGGATGAATGTAGATTTCTTTACTGAACAAGGCGAAGGGAGCAGAAACAAAATAGAGAAAGTAATTGGTAAAGAAAATTAGGGTGTTGTTTGCTCTGCATCTGATACACACATAATTCCAACTGTAATTGGACATGTCACTAGTGGAAAAAAGATATTTAGCGTCGGTTAAAATGGACATTTAGCGTCGGTTATCGCCCGACGCTAAATCGCCCGATGCTAAATGTCACATTTAGCATCGGGTGTTCAGATAACCGATGCTAAATGTCCATTTCATCACTGTTTTTGCTGTCTGAAAATGACATTTAGCATCAGTTATTTGAAACAACCGATGCTAAATGTCCTGAAAAATGACATTTAGCATCGGGTGTTTGAAACAACCGATGCTAAATGTCCTGAAAGTGACTTTTAGCATCGGTTGTTCCAAATAACCGATGCTAAAAGTCATTTTTGATAAAAAAAAAATGACATTTAGCATCGGTTGTTTGAAACAACCGATGCTAAATGTCCTGAAAGTGACTTTTAGCATCGGTTGTTCCAAAGAACCGATGCTAAAAGTCATTTTTGATAAAAAAAAAATTACATTTAGCATCGGTTGTTTCAAACAACCGATGCTAAATGTCTACATTTTTAAAAAAAATAGACATTTAGCATCGGTTGTTTGAAACTACCAATGCTAAATGTCTAAATGTCTAATTTAAAGGCAGTGCCAATTTCGCTGCCAAACTACACATCCCACACATCATTTCCTAAAGACAAATTCCATTGTGATAATCCAAAAATCAACACTCAGCTTGGAATCAAGCATACAATACAAAAGAAATTTAGTAGGCAAGATCACAAATATCAATTACGGGATACATAAAAAATTATTGTTTGAATCCTTTTCACCTATCAAGCAAATCATGTAGAAAAGGACCTGCAAGTTGAGTTCGTTTCTTTTGACATCCACTTAAATTAAATCCTTTTCACCTTATACTCAAGCAAACTGTGTGCACATGTATGACATTTAGTTGCATTGCAGCCATCTACCTTTCTCTACTTCCGGAGGGAACAGAACTGCTTTTTTCACACTAAAACCAATTGTTTGTTCTTGAACATCATTTGAACCATCCTCCTCCTTTCTGTCATCTCTCTGATCTAAAACTGTTGAATTCCATATCTGCTGCTACTACAACATAATATTTGTTGCTGCTACACATAATGAAACAAGAAGCTCTTGTAAATCACCTAGATTTCATTCATCTAAGTAGTCATCAGCAAATATCATTTCATGCCCTCATTGTACTTAGATAAATGAAAATAAAGACATGCTAAAGAGGATAAAAGAAACTCACATGGGGATTGAGGATTTTGGTTTGTGAAAACAGAGATGAAATACAAACATCAAGAGTCACATCATATTTGTCAACAAATCTACTTGTTTCTGTACTAACTTGACTCATCACACTTGAACATATAGGAGAAAAAGCACCATTATAATTTTCCCTAACATATCTTGAATAGTTACAAACAGAACTGAACATTTTATATGTTGTGTCTGAGATTAATCCATGTGACCAGAAATACTCAGCTCTTGAATTAAAATCTGTTTCAAATTCTAGTACTGGATTACCAAGCATCAAAAGGAAACTAGTTTTAGTCTTTTAGATACTTAAATTAAATTCCATGGTTAAAATTACAATTTTGAGGAATATTTAACTTACAGCAATGCCTTTTAAATTGAATAACTTCTCCTTTTTGTTGAATTGGAGCATATATAAGCTCAGCCAATTGAGGAACATAATGGCCTATTGATAAATTACATAAAAACATCATTGGTTGCATGTTTGTGTTGTTACCTTAACTTCCACAAAGAAATATACATGTACTAAATGGAAGTTTTACCAGCATAGCTTTCTCCTATAATGAACAAACTTCTGTTTCTGTATTGTGGGAACTTTACAAACCAGTTTTGCAGGAAAATTAGATTATCCCTTGCTATAAAGACAAAGACAAAAAACAGTTTCAGAAAACCAAGGAACATGTGTGTCAATTAGGAAAAAGAAGACACTATTAAATGTAAAGTAAAACAGTAAATATTGAAATAATAACATGTTATGGAAAAACTATGGGCAAAATGAACAAGATAGAATTCAGTAAAAAGTAAAGATTACAAGAAAACCAAAAGTGAGATACAGATACTTGATAGTGAGAACTCATAAGGGAAAAAAAGAAAAAAAAATTAAATAAATAAAGAAAAAAAAAGTTCTTAGGTGATTTGAAAATGAAATAAAAGGGTTAAAAAGTTGCCTGTAATCTTGTCATTAACACCTTGATAAGATGAAATATCAGCTGAATAAGAAAATCCAACTCCAATTGGTGTTTCCAAATACAACACATTTGCTTCTGCAATATTTCACAACATGCAAAAAATGCTGATGAGTATTTCATTCATAACAATAACAAACATTTGTGTAGTTAAGGTTTGGTTTCATTAAGGTACCTGTATTCCAGGTGAATTGGTTTCCAACCAAGGTTTCTCCTTTAGGTCTAAATGGTCGATTTTCTGAAAATGCACCATATCCTAAAGAAGAACAACCAGGCCCTTCAAAAAAACATGGACACAACACAAAAGTTTAAGTTTTCAACTTTCATAATATAATATATTTGTGTGAGTGAAAAATAAAATAAAAAAGAAATAAGAAGTAAAGAGGAGCAACCTCCATTGACTTGTAAAAAAAAGTATTATTATTATTAATTACTAGTAATTTACTAGTATTTGCACTTTAATATCATGACTGACTCCACATCTTCCATGGCTGCTTCTTTAATATCATCGAAATCATCACCAGGCTTCACAACATATAAACCAATGCCAGCAATAGCTTGTTCAAGCCCCTGAAATACAACACACAAAATTAGACCACTATTACTTAGCAAGAAGACATACTAAATAATACAGCTCCTCTGTCTGGATGGAGTTCGATGATTTGAACCAATCTATGTTTTAGTAGCTATAGAAGCTCTTGCACATATAAGTTGGAGTCCCAACAATCTAACTTTAAAGCAACAACAATAAACAATTTAACTTTAGTAGCTATAGAACCATTATCACCAATACCATGTAGCCAAACTATAGTTGCTTGATGGTTCCCTTTAGGTCTAACCACATGAGTCCTTCCAAACTCAAATGCTCTACTAGCAGCTCCACTACCTGAAACATGGCAACAATTAAGTACACTTAAAGGGATCTTCATCTCCCCCATAAAAGTAATATAGGCAATAGATACAAATGCATTTAAGGACCCTTCATCATTTGCTGGTCCCCTAATTATCTGCATATGCAAATTTCAATATCAATTCTTAGTAAAGCAATACAATACAATTAAAATATCAATTCTTGGTAAACCACATAATATTACCTCCACAAGTTCTTCATTCACAGACTCCTTATTTCCATACACTGATCCTCCAATCATCAACAATTGCTTTGTTGTTCATTCCACCAGAACAACTTAACAACTCAATTCCTCTAACAAGACTTTGACTTGAATCTAATTGGAGATCATAATTCACAGACAAGACAAAAAAAAAGCTTTTCATTCTGCTGCTATATGTTTAACTGTTTCATAGAAATTTAAGAGAGACTAACATACATGCCTGAGGCAGCAATGAGACAAGCAAGACTTCCAACAGAGTTTCCTATTAGTACAGTTGGCTTCTTAACAACTTCATTCAAGAAATCCAGGATCAACTGTTTTATTATTATTGAATAAAACAAGATACAAGTTAATAAGTTTCTAATGCTAGACTAGAGGGTTAGTGTCCAAATAAAAGCTCAATAATTAAACAGTATAATTCTGGGCCATTATCTTGATATTCCTGGGGAGCATATGACTAAGCTGCATCCAGTTCTCTAAGATGGTGTGGATTGAACAGCCTGGGGAGTATATGACTAAGTGCATGTCCACTTGATTTCTGCAACATAATATACTTTAAATCATCAATTTGATGACACTAAACAACAACTGCATCTAAATTGTCCAAATACATAACACATTGTGACTTGACAAATAAGAGTTATGCCAACTGTACTCACCACCCATTGGTGGCTCTCAGTAATACAAGTCTCTCCACTGTTTGGATATACAATCACTGCTTTACTTGTTACCTGTAGTAAAAGTCTTTCACAAGTTATTCAAAATAGCAAAGTAATTAAATCAGCACATATTAATAAGTTTTGTAGAATGAAAAGTGGAACCTTTAATAGATGAAATCAAGTCATGAATAAATCTAGGAGCAGTGCAATTGACTCCAAGAGCAACAACTTGTCTGCATGAATCAGCTATTGAAGCACAGTCTGAGATAGAATCACCACTAACCACATGACTTTCATCCTTGCAAGAAAAAGAAAACCACGCTCAGTGAATTTAGTAATTATGAGTATATATGTAAGCTTATGATGTAATGAACACTCACTCAGTGAACAACAAACTTGGAGAAACTGAATTTGTTCGGTTTTGTAACGAAAGCCCTTGCCGACACCAATTGCGAGTAGCTCCTGCCAATCATTCAAAGGCCAATTCAAAATATTGCACAGACAAAAACAAATAAATAAAGATCGAATAGTGAATAGTGTACCTAAGAAGAGAAAAAGGAGCCATCGCTGCCATGGTTCCCACTTCCCAGATAAACAAGCCAACGCTCCCACTCTCTAACTTTCTCCCTCTCGCATCCGACTCTCGGTGGTCGCCTCTTGCACGTGGTGGACTCAACATGGCGTGTTAGGGTTTTGTAAAGTATACAAAAAACGAAATCTGGAAGAAATAGGAAAAACGAAAATGAAAACTAACCTTAAAAAACTGAGATCGAGGGAGAGAGCATAAAGGAGAACCAGATATGAAGATCAAGGCTCAGCCATGGCTAAAACGAGATTCGCACGCGACACGTGAGAGAGAATGATGCGCTGAAAGAGGGAAAGCCAGGAGAAGAGAGGAATCATTTGTGAATGGAGAATAAAGAGAGCCAGGAGAAGAGAGGAAGCGACGGCGAGGAAGGCGAGGAAGGCGACGGTGACGAGAGTGAGGGAACGAGATTTCAGAGTGAGAGAACGAGGTTGAGAGTGATGAGAGAACGATGGAAAACGCGTATTAGCAAAAAATTGGACCTTTAGCATCGGGTGTTTATACAACCGATGCTAAATGTATTTGCTTTAGACATTTAGCATCGGGTGTTTAAACAACCGATACTAAATGTCTAAAGCAAATACATTTAGCGTCGGGTGTTTAAACACCTGATGCTAAATGTATTTGTTTTTAGACATTTAGCATCGGTTATTTAAACACCCGATGCTAAATGTCTAAAGCAAATACATTTAGCATCGGGTGTTGAAACACCCGACGCTAAAAGTAGGCGCGAAATATGAAATCTTCCATTTAATTGCAAAAATGCCACCGGTTCAACATTTAGCATCGGCTGTTCAAACAACCGATGTTAAATGATGCTTAATAATGTCTTTTTTCCACTAGTGTGTATTGGTCTCTATTGCTTCCTCATTACTCTTTATATTCCTAAGCCAAAAAAAAAAACCTGAATCTGGAGTCATAGTTGTGAAACTCACTTACTGATGTGCCTGAAAAGGCTAAGTGTTTGATTATTTTGGTTTTGTATAATTGAGTTATTGAGATGATCGATTTCAAATTCGAATATTGGAATGCGACTCTTCTTGATTTTGCAATAGACATTAGTAGACTCTAAATTTTGGAGATAGTATTTTCTGTGGTTTTATTGTGTTTAATTAATTTTAAATGTAAATCTACTAAGCACATTTTAATTGTTAGAATTTGTCTTTCATTTCTATTAAGTTAATTTTAGTATTATAATGATTATGCGGTCCCTAAAGCTTTGACCCCGTGCATCGCACGGGTCATTCCACTAGTTACCTATTCGTTTCACAGTATATGTCGATTTTTAAGAATAGTTTTATTTTACTTGTCATCTCAATGCTATATTAATTATTATTTTATCAATAGTACCTCTATTTATTCTTTTGTCAATAATACTTTTAATTTTTTATTGGAGAAGAAAATAGGTAGAATGAATAACAAATTGCTAAGGGTATTATAAGAAAAAAGAGAAATAATTTCATCAAAAGTAACAAAATTTATTAACTTTTTTTAGTCCGATTAATTAATCTTAAAACGACATGTATTGTGAAATGAAGGAAATATTATTTTCAAAGACAAAGATTAATAAATATCGGCACTTCAGATAATTCTAATTTTTTATGAGAGGTAAATGTGAGAAAGAGGAGAAAATAATTTAGTAGAGAAAGAGTGCATTAGAGAAGAGAAATAGCTAAAAAGTTAGTGCACAATTTCCACCAAAAGACAGACATCCCTACCAATCAGCATTAGGTACAAATAATTCCAACTAGTCATGAATTATTTGAACTTGTTAAAAGCAAAATCTTTTGATTAATTAAATAAATAAAGGAAAATTCGACCATATCCATTGAGAGCTGGGTGGGTATGTGTTGTGCGAAAATGTGGTGTGCAAGTGTACACAGTCTTTAATAAGTAATATGGTAGCAATACTAGTGAAAAACATAAATAAAAAATAAAATAAAATATGAGTAGAGTGTGTGAAAATAGAATTTTAAGATAAGCAAAATAAAGATAAGTTGTAAATCAATTGGGAGAGGTAGTTGGAATGCTCTTTCCTAAGTAACCTACTTTGATAGCATTATGTTATACATGATGCTCCTGCAATGGATGCTGTAGCAATTGATGTGTGCCTTTCAGCAACTAACATCTGGGTTTCATTATAAGTCTTATGTCTAAGCTCTAAATAAGTTCACCATTGTATATTAAGCTTCCATAGTATATCACCCTATGGACTATGCTATCCTATGTCTAGATTTTAGCATGGATCAACAAAGTTTCCTTTTACTAAAACACTTATCCATATTAGTTCTTGAGTTCTAATCATAAACCATGTCTGCATTTATGACCCTACTTATTCTAAGTGATTAACCTCAAAATAAGTTTGAAAGAATTATAGCACAAGAACTAAATTGCAAGCATCAATATAACATAATCAAAGGTTCATTACAAAGTTAAGGCATCCCAACTAAAGATGTTTAGTTCATGCTTGACATAACTAAGCACATATAAACAGAAAGATTCATGCTTAAATGATTAAAAATACAAAGGAAAGGAATTAAGATAGAAATTACACAGGTGGAGTTCCTTTGCATATTCTGCCTAGCAATGTTGGATCAATGAAACAACAATACAATATGGTGTAGAAGTAGATAGAGAAGTTGTCAATTTCTTCCTCTCCTTCGAACCAAAGTAGTATATCAAAAATTAATTCTAAAAATTGAGATGATTTCAAATGATGAGGAGGAGATGTATTTATAGCCTCTTGGAGTGGAGTTGTCTTGGGCAACAAGGTTATTTAAGGATGAAGTTAGGGTTTCATTTTCTTAACTCATCTCAAAAGCTTTGATGTGATCACTCATCATGTTGAAAGAAGAGGTCCATTGACGAGAGCACAAGTGTCCCTTAGAAGGGTGACTCTTGTGGGCTATGGAGTCTATAGTAGGCGCCACAATCTCCCACTTGGCCACTTGCCTTACTTTTGACGCATCATGATATCACCACCAGGATGCTGGGGCATTTTGTGTTGTGAAGATTGTTGGGGCAATTGATGCTGGAAGCAATGCTGGGGCAATGCCTCTGCTACTATTGCTGGTGCATCTATTGTCGGGGCAATGATTGCAATTGAACATAAAATGCCACAAATCATATAAAATAGTCATGAAGTGTGCCTAAACCTTTCTTAACTCTAAAAGTTGTATTTCATTTGTATTTTTTTATTTAACAAAACATTATTACTGAGATTCTCACAATTATTTAGATTTGAAAGCGTAAATAACTCTATATAAAATAGAGTTATTAGTATGATGCCTTCTAGGAAAAATTAGTTCAATAACGAATTTTATTTTAAAATATTTAAATAGAAAAAATGATGTGTCATTGAGTGATTGGATGTTGGGAATCATATCCATCAAAACTCAAAGGGGATGGGAGTGTCCTCCTTAAATAAATTGAAATTTGAGAAGTGCTTGGGTTTGAACCCGCGTCCTAGCATATCAAATATCCTTGCAACTATCATATGAGTTGTATTTACGAGACGATAAAGTTTTTCTTTAATCCCTAAATTGGTGTATGTAGGTGAAGAATTTGCCTTGAAGATCAACATGGACCAAATCAAGAAGAAAACAAGATGCTGCCTACTTTTGGATAGTCGCTTAGCAACTATATGCTTTCTTAGTGAGCAAATCATATGTTTTTTCAGGTTGAAGAATTCCCCGAGTCGCTTAGCGACCCTGTGCTTACCAAGCGAGCGTGCCACTTATGCACTTGATTATAACGAAAATGTTGTTTTCAAAGATCCAGAGCTTCAGGATGAAAATATACAAATGCTTGAAGACCTTTTATCATCTCAGGGGATCAAGAGTGTTAGATCTAGGAGTGTTAGCTAACTCACTTTTGTTGGAATTGGATGTTATTAAATACTTCATATGTATTTGTTTTGATTCACACACACATATCATTTTATACTATAATTCATTGATTGATTGATTCTTGCTCTTATATATTGTTAGTTGTAATATGATAAACTATAACTTGATGTTTGATTTGAAGTTTGATCGGAAACTAAGCTTTGAATCATGTTTTTAGAATTATTCACCTAAAGAGCAAGATATATCTATGAATGGGATAAGTTCTGTAGTCATTTAATCATCCAAGTTTGATTGAACTGATGGTGATGACGAATCAATAAGTAAAACTGAAATATATGCACGTTGAATCAATAAGTACTATTAATAAGTTAATGAAATCTAATCTCAACGCTTTTTATCGTTGTTAATACGCTTTTAGAAATTATTTTACACCTTTTATATGTAGTTCGCAATACAAAACACATTATTTTAATCACTTGAGATTTTAAAGTCTTATTCACTGATCAAAATATCACCAAGTACCTGTCTGTGAATATAATAATACAACTGTATTAGAACGAGTATAGTGTTTTGCACAAAAATGCTATCAAAATTTGGCGTCGTTGGTGAGAGATACATATAGGGAAGTGGAGCATGTGCTTCCAATGTCATGTAACACTTTCCTATTAGGGTGTCTTCTCTTGGACCATAAACTAATGTCTTTATAAATTTAATTAACGGACCATTTTTTAAAACATCCATAATCACTAGTGGAAAAAATGTTTTTTATAACTATCATTCATATCGGTTAAAAACGGCCTGATGTTAAAAGTGACGCGGTGACAGTTTTGTAATTAAAATTACAATTTTTATATCGGTTGCCACGGGAACCGATATAGAAAGTGCAAAAACCATCTTTCATATCGGCTCCATTGCATAACCGTTATAGAAAGTGAAAAAAAATTAGGCTTCCATAATGGCTCAAAAACCACCCGTTATAGAAACTAAAAAACCACCCTAAATTCCTTTTCTCATTCACGCATACGCAGAACCCACCCACGCATACGAGAGCCCTCCATTCTCTCTCTCGCAGAACCCTAATCAACCAAAATGCACAACCCTCCTTGTCTTCTTCTTCGTCCTCTCTCCCTTACTCTCTCTCTCGCAGAACCCTCTTTGGCGGCCCATCCTCTTCCTGCGGCGACGAACCACCCTCTTCGCGTTGCTAGTCGTCCGCTCTATTACTCGCATCATTGAACCCCCGTCGTACGGACATCGTTGTTGTTTGTTTTGAGGTAAGGTTCTTAACTTTTCCTATTTCTTCGATTCTGATTTATATACTGAGATTTGTGCTTGTTCTTGAGACTTTCGCTTCTTTCTTGATATTTTTCTATTTGTTCTATTAGCGAACAAATATTGATTGACTGGAAGAAAAAGATGACGGTGGATCCAACGCTGATTCTGGTGTTGGTGTTCGTCATCAGTATCATCACTTTGGCCATCAACGGTGACACAGATCCAAATGATGGTCAGTGCCTTCTTTTGATCTCATTCTCTCTTTGTGTCTTTGCATTGTGCTAGTGTTAGTTAAGACCACTTCTTTCTTTGTCACTTTCCCTTTTGTCTACTTCTTTTGTGTTTTTTGTTTTTGTTTTTAATCATTGTTTTCTGTGGACAGAGTTGTGTCAATTTCTTAGCAGATTAGTTTGACTTGGTTAATGCTTTTGTTTTGTTTTTATTGGTTCTTGTTTTACTGGATTAATGTCAAGTTTTCCAGCTGATCTGTTGAGTTGAAAAGGTTAATTTTGTAGACATACTGTCTGTTCTGATTGCTTGTGTGACCTGTGCCTTATGTGTTAATGATTTTAATGAATTGGATTTTCTGATTTTTTGTGTTGTGCTTTATATGCTAAATGATTTAAATGAATGGAATTTTTGTTGTTGTGGGTTTTGTGTTGTGCTTTATATGCTCTAATAATCATTTTAATGAATGAATTTTTTGTTGTTGTGTTTGAGCTATGTGTTCTGTGTGGTGTAGATAGGTACTCTATATGTCTTAAGAAGAAATATCCGAGGAGATTGTGCGTTTGAAGAGTGTTGTTAGTGTGCTAACTGAGGCTAAGAAAAGCTCTAGGGGTGCTGCAGCTCAGCTTCTTGACGCGATGAGCAAGTTAGAGGGAAATATTAACCGAAACCTGGAAAGGGCTGTCAAGGAGAATGATAGAGTTTACCTTATGAGAGTTCCTACTGCTAGTTCATTGCCACCTCTTCCAGCATTTTCTATGGTGAAGCCGATGGCAATGAATGAGGTGCGGGATGCAAGCAAGGAGAAGATGTTTGCAAGTCTTGTTCCTGATAGCAGTGTCAAGGCCCTTTCCAGGTACACTGAAATTGTGGATAATATTATAAGAACACAGGGTGAGAAGTTGCAGCAAGCTAGCCTCAAGGAAATGGAACTGCCAGATTCTATTCTTGCTTTGGAAGGTAATTTTACTCTACCAACAAATCTCAAAGAAGATGTGGAGGCTGTGCAGATTAGTGGGGGCTCTCCCTTAGAATTAGTTTTATTTTTTTTTTTGTTATTTCTCCATTGCCTGTGTGTGTGTGTTTTTCCAAGGGAAAATAGGTGTTGTTTTTATAATCTAATCTTATGCTTGTTTGTGTTCCTGCTTTTTTGTCTAGTATATTGACAGATTTTCCACGAATTGCTCGCCCAAAGATGAAAATGTGCATTCACATGCTAAAGGTACTTATCTACTCTAACTGAAACTGTATGTCTAAATCTATTCAACACATTCTAACCTTAATTTAAAAGGTATTTCTAAATCTATTCTATAATTTATTTTACTCAATCTTTATCTATAGACCACTCTCATTGTAGAAGAGATGTTTGATTAATTACCTTGTTTATTTTTTGAATTAATGTCTGATATTCTGCATTTTACAACTCATTCAAATTTGGATAACCATTTGGCACATTGGTTTGAGTTGAATCAATCAAAATATTGTAATATTGTACTTCTTTTACAGATACTCAGAAGACCATTACTTATTTTTACAGATATCCATATTACTGAGATGAATTTTTTTCCAACTAGTTGTATATTTGTATTGTCATGAATGATACCTCTGTATGGGCAAGTTTACCAGAGTTCCTCAATGTGAACAGATTAGGTTCAGCCATAGTTGTTTTATTGCCACAGTTCTTGCCTCTATAATACAATGTATCAAATTTTTGCTTCGTAACTTGCATATCTCCTTGTCATGTTGATTTTGGATGTTTTTATTTAACATTGGAGTTTATATTTTCAAACAATATAGGTGGTCCGTAAAAGAATTATTACAGAAGGATCTAGAGTTGATGAAAGACAACCTCACTTTTTTTTAAAAAAAAATGAGACTTTTCATATCGGTTCCCATAGAAAACCGATGTTAAAAATCATTTTTTTTTTAAAAAAAAAGAGACTTTTCATATCGGTTCCCATATAAAACCGATGTTAAAAATCATTTTTTTTAAAAAAGAGACTTTTCATAACGGTTCTACTGGCAACCGATATAAAAACAACTTTTCATAACGGTTCAGGAACCGATATGAAATGTCCCTATTTTTTATATCTCCTTTTACGGCATCGGTTCGGGAACCGATATGAAATGTCAATTTTAACCGATATGAAATGTCTTTTTTCCATTAGTGAATATTTGGTCAATGTAGCAGGAAATAAATGCATTAATACAAAGCTTGTAGCTGAAAAATCTTAAAGACCTACAAAATGGGATTTGTCTCAAAATTTGAAAGCTGGTGGTGTATTGTATCAATCATCCATGATTGGGGGGACCCAACCATTAAATTCTACGCACAATCAGTCATTTTGTGGAGGAATCAATTCCTTGTAATTCTTCTAAATCCGGTACTTTGCACTTGGACAACAATAATGGGCTGGAAGCCAATTACCGGTGCGTTACTGAGCTGGGCCATGAGTCAGGTAGTGCAAGCCCAATAATTTTACTAAATGAGCTTCCTTCAATCCATGTTAACACTGGTGGCCCATCCAACAAATCGGGTCTCCTCATTCAGCAACCAAAGTCCAGAAAACTTACCCAGTTGGGCATTAAACATGACCCGAAATTAGGGAAATTACAGAAGGCTTCACCCAAACTCGGTGAAGTTTCTGCTTCTTCGTTGCCCAGTTCTCGATTTGCGAACGATCCAACACCTGCAAGTATGAATTCGTCCTCTCTTTTTTCTGCTGGGGTGGTGCTTTGTGAGGCTTCTATATCCAGTGGTAACATTGCGCAGTGTAATAACCAATTCTGGGCTTTACGAGGCAAAACGGTTGCAAGGAAGGTTTGGGAAGAAGCAAAGAAATTGGGGGTGAAAGGTGCTCTTCAAGAAGATACCTATGTTGATATGATTGAGGAAGGGGAAATAAGGGATGAGGATGCTCATCGCAAGAAGGTGTCCAACAATGGGGTCCATGAATTTGCTATCTCTAAATATCCGTGGGTAGGGCGACAGAGCTAAACGTCGTCAATTGTCGACTCTTATCAGTTTCGGTAAGTTCGATTTTATTTGCATTCAAGAAACGAAGAGAGAATTAATTTTGGAGAGGGAGGTGGGATTGTTGTGGGGAAACCAATCTTTTAAATGGCAGTCTCAATCTTCAAATGGTTTGTCTGGAGGTATCTTATATTCTTGGCTTGATGGGGTGTGGTCAGTGGTTTCTAATTTCTGTGGTGTTGGTTTTATTGGAGTTTGTGTTAATGGTCCGAATTGTCTGTTGTATATCGTCAATGTTTATGCGCCTTGTTCCGTGGTAGCAATGAGAGGGGTGTGGGCTGAGTTGGTTACTTTCAAACAGAATTCGAATCCAGGTGAATGGTGCCTAGTGGGTGATTTCAATGCGGTGTCTTGCTTGGAGGAGAGGAAAGGGAGGAGGGGGATAGCTCGGCTCAGGAGATTGCTGACTTTAACAATTTTATTATTGATATGGAGGTTGTTGATGTTTCGGTGTCAGGTAAAAAGTTTTCTTGGTTCAGTCCTGATGGTTGTTCAATGAGTAGACTTGATAGATTTATTATTACCGAAGGTTTGATTGAGTTGTGGGGTATATCGGGCCAATGGATTGTAAATAGGGATATTTCAGATCATTGTCCCATTTGGTTGCTTCGTCCTCCTAAGAATTGGGGTCCGAAGTCCTTTCGTGTCTTTAATGGTTGGTTTGATCATAGTGGTCTCATTCCGTATGTGTATGAGTGTTGGACTGGTTTTAATGTATCGGGTAATAAAGCTTTTGTTTTGAAAGAGAAGCTAAAACTACTTAAAGAAAAGTTGAGGATTTGGAACAAAGTAGTGTTTGAGTTCTTGATTTGAAGATTGTTGGTTTAGTGAGGGACATGAATGCCTTGGATTTAGCCCTTAGTAATGGCGGGGACAATGGTGTTTTGTTGAGTAGAAAAGAGGTCTCTGCGTCTTTTTGGAAGGAAATTCACTTGAAAGAGTCTATGTTGCAACAAAAGTCTAGGGCGAGGTGGATTAAGGAAGGGGATATGAACACTAAATATTTTCATTCCTTGATGAAGTATAAGCAAAGGAGATGCAATGTTGAGCTTTTAACTGACAATGGGGATCGGATTGAAGAGGTGGAGGATATTAAGTTTGGTATAAGGAAGCATTTTGAGGAGAGTTTTGTTGAACATTGTTATAACCGTCCAACTCTAGAAGGTTTATTGTTCAAACAACTTTCCGGCTTTGATGATGATTTATTGATAGAGCCTTTCACAGAAGAGGAGATTAGGGAAGAGATGTGGAATTGTGATGGCGACAAAAGCCCGGGCCCGGACGGGTTTAACCTAAGGTTCATCAAACAATTTTGGGACTTGCTGAAAAAGGAGGTGGTTGATTTCTTCAATGAGTTTCACGGTAAGACTTTTATCCCTAAAGCTATTTCGGCATCTTTCCTTGCTCTTATTCCCAAGAACAATAATCCTCAAGGTTTGGGTGAATTCAGACCCATGTGTTTGATCGGTTGCTTATATAAGATTTTGTAGCGACCGAAAAATCCGGAGGAGGGATTCTTCGTTGTTTTTGAACAATGGAGTCGCCATCAATATTTATTTTTAGGAAAACATTGAAAAAACCTTTGTTTTTGGGTTCGGGGGTCGATTAAGTGCGGGGAAGGTACTAGCACCCCGCAACATCCTAAAAAGGTTACCTTTTAATTTAATGTGTAGAAAAAGTTAGTTTTAAAGAAAACATTTTAATTTACCCTTTCTATTAATTACAAAAAAACGGAAAGGAAGACTTAAAAAAAATTTAGTTTTTTTTGCGCTTGACGGGAGTGGGCCCCCGCTCCTACGTATCTCCGGGTGCGATGGAGAAATCAAAGCTACGTAGTTCTCGGGTAGAAAATATTTGTGTGCTGGTATTTTTTATTTTTTGAAAAGTTTGCGAAAACTAGAGGCCGTTCATGGTGACCAAACAGATAAATCCAGAGTGGTCGTCATTAATGGCTTATTCGGAAAAGAAGGTATTTACAGCGTTCAAACGGGCGAGGCCCATAGTGACTGTTATAAATACCCGGTTTGTGATCGAACGTTTCGTTCGTTTAAAAAATGCTTACTGGGAAGCGTGATCTAAAAATGGAGTCGGGATTGAGAAAATTTCTTGAAGTTTAGGCGGATGTTTGCGATGATCAAACAAGTGGCCTCAGAGTGATCACCGCTACTAATCCGCTGTGAAAAAAGAAGGTTAGTCCTAACGGTCAAACAAGCTAAGCTCAGAGTGACCATTAGTAACCACCTATTTCTTTTTCTGTTAGCAAAATTGTTTGAAAGAAAGAAAAGCGGTTTGGAAACATCGCGGTGTAAATAGAAGCGAAAAGTGCGACAAGAGGGGGTGCAAGTAGCATTTTGACGCTAAAAAAAAAATGGTTGCCGGGGGTGCAAATAGCGTTTTGACGCTAAAAATGGTTGATTGGTTTATTTTTACTTTTTGCTATTTGACTAAATTACTCTTCATTTTTTTTTGGGGAAAATGATTATTATTATTACCTTTTTTTTTTTAAAAAAAAAAGGATAGTGATATTAGTAACCAATTATTTTATATAAAAAATATTTTTTAATATTTTGAAAAGGATTTTATTTTAATCCGAAAATCAGTAACTAATTATTTTATATATAAAAAGGGAACACATTTTTTTAATATTTTAAAAAGGGGTTTATTTTAATCCGAAAATCAGCAATATATATAGAAAAGGAATTTAAATGATAGACAACAACAATTTAATAAAAAAAAACAGCAACAATTTAAAATAAAACAAAACAGCAACAATAAAAATAAAAAACAGTAACAATTTTAATAAGAAAACAGCAACAATTTAGTAACAAATAAATAAATACATAAAAAACAGCAATCAATATATACAAAAAAAACATTACATATTTTTTTAATATTTTTAAAGGGGCTTCATTTTAATTCGAAAATACAGCCACATTTTTTAGAAAGAAAAACAGCAACAATATTTATAAAACAACAACAATAAAATAAGAAAAAAAAAGCAACAATTTAGTAAAAAAAACAGCAACAAATATATATACAAAGAAAACAGCAACTACATTAAATAAACAAAAACAACAATAACATAAGTAATGAGAAAAGCAACAATATTTACATGAAAGAAAAAAAAAACAGCAACAATGAAATAAAAAGCAAAAAAAACTAATAATGTATTAAATTCGAAAATTACATTATGGTACCTTAAGGAAAAAACTTGGCAATGTTGGGAAGAACCTCTTCCCGGATCTCCTTAATACAACAAGATTTTTAAACTAAAAAAAGAATATTGGAAGGAGAAGAAAAAGAAAAGAAGGGAAAAAATAAAAAAAAAACAACAAACTACACTTTTTCGAGAATTTTCTTCTTCCCTTTTTCTTCCAAAAAAAATCCGCCCCTTGCTTCAAACTTGTGACCTCCATTTATACTAAGGGTGATGCCTTCTTTGTCTTCAAACTCGTGGCCTCCATACCTTGCACAGTAGTTCTTCCCTTTTTTTTTGACTTGAGAAAGATTTGATATGATGGAGGGGTGAAGGTTTGGAGGTAGTTGGTGAAGAAAATGATATATTTTTTGTGAGAGGGGAAGGGGATCCGTGAGGAAGAGAGAGAAAGGGGAAGTAAAGTGGAGTGGAGGGTTTGGTGGGAGTGGTATGCGTGGAGATGGGAGAGTGGGGAGGTGAGAAGATGAGTGAAAGAGAGAGAGAAGTGAAGTGTGTGATGAGTGTGTGTGAGGAAGATTCGTAGGGATGGGAGGAGAAGAGAGAGGAATGAGGGGTTGAGTGTGAGTGGGAGAAAGAGAAAGAGAAGTGATGTGTGAGAGAGAGAGATGGGAGAGGGAGCCGTTGGGAAGTGGGGAAGAGTGTATGGGGAAGGGAAAAAATGGGGAAGTGGGATTGTGAGTTTCAAGGAAGGAATAAGGGGAGTGGGTATTCGAGTTTGACCATGGGATAATAGGGGGAGTGGCCGAATTTTTGAGTAAAAGGGGGAGTTTAAAATTAGGGTTTTGGGGAATGAATGTGGTCAAGTTTTAGGGTTAGGGGGGAAGTTAGTTTTTAGGGTTTTTTTTTTTGAGTGGTGGCCGAATTTAGGGTTAGGAGAAGGGAAAGTTAGGGTTTGGTGAGTTGGGTTGGATATGGGTTGGGTGGATGGGTTAGGAAGGAGTTGGATTGGGTTAGGCGAATTGGGTTAGGGTTTGGTGGAGGAATGGGCTTTAAATGGCCCAATCCTGATTGCACCTCTATATTTTTTACAGACCCCCCCTTATGCTCCTTTGCTTATTTTGTTTTGATACTTCTAATTATTATTATTTTTTTTAAACTTGTAGCAAACTAAAATAAAATACGACATGAACATAAAAAGAATATTATTTTTAAAAAATAAAAATCTCTCAATTTGATCGGACAAAATTAGGGTATTACAGCTGCCCCTCTTTATTTATATTTTGCTAGGAAATCGGAGGGGTTCCAAATTTCTCGAGGAAAATAGAAATAAAGATAACAAAACGCTAATTTTGTCCAGACTGAGAATTTTGTGTTGCTTCTTCTTTTTTGGTTTGAAAATTATGAAAACTGGGTTGATTTAGAAAGAAAGTAAACAGGGATCGCTGGGGATCTGAAGGATCGCTGGGGATCTGAAGGAGCACTGGGGCTCTGAAGGAGCACTGGGGCTCTGAAGGAGCACTGGGGCTCTGAAGGTCTAGTTCAAAATCAATGCTTGGAGCATCGACTTGCGTTCGACTGAGGGACCGTCGGGGTCTGAAGGGCATGCCTAAGCCTGAGGGACCGATGGGTCTGAAGGAGCGCAACTAGCTTATGGTACTAGTAATACGGTCTGGGGGTGGCCTTTTTTTCGAGCGGCCATTAGGGTTAATCAGGTCCGGAACTGATATAACCACGAAGGACGTGCACTGCGTTTTTTAGGCGGACACAGCTAGTCTGAAGGGCCTGGGGCCGGATGATCCGTCGGTTGCTCGATAACGCGACGTGCGATCTGGATTGAAGGACCAATGTTGGTCTGAAGGAGCGCCTGGGCTCTGAAGGACCGCCGGGGGTCTGAAGAATTGGTGCTAACGATACATACTAAAATTATCTCAACAGACACTTGCAATGAATGATGCATGCGTGCATGTAGTTAAGTAATTGATGACATGATGAATGAAATGTGGAATGATTTTGTTTTTGGCTTTGGCTTTTTTCTTTTTTCATTTTCTTTTCTTGCTCTTTTGCTCTTTTTGCTCTTTAGCTCTTTATTGACTTTGCTGGCATCATCAAACTCGCATGACTCTTGACGTGGGATACGAGGGTTGCCTCAAGCAATGGTGCCAAAGTGCGGGTTATTAAGATTTGCTGAAGTGATTATGCATTTGTCCTTTTTGCAACTTTATGAGAGATCATCTCTTTTTTTGTGATTTTTAGAAATTTCGCAATGAATATAATGCTTGTGATCATGCACACGTTTCGCAACTCAGTATCGTCTACCATGAACGTTATTTTTATGATAATAGGGAAATGAGAGAATAAAGGAAATGTTTAATACTCAAATGGAAAACAAATGCGCAGAAGGTCGCGCTGGCTAAAAATTACATTGTGAGTTTAAACTAAAAAAAGAAAGAGAAGAAAAAGAAAACAAGGAAAGCTGATCTTTTGATTGTTTGTATCTTTGAAGTAGTAACGCCAATCGCCCATTAACATAACTTTGAGCATTCATTATCCAACTTTCGGAGGTATTGACTGCCTTTGTAGCTCAAAGTCCAACTTCTGACCCTAATTTTTGCCTAGACTGCTCTTTAGAGTTTTCAGTCCACCGGGTCGCTCTAATTTTTGCCTAGGCCGCCCTTTCGGGTTTTTGACCTAGCGAGCTTATTTTTGCTTGGCTCATCTTTCTCTTTTTTCCATATATTTCTTTAGGCATAGTACTTCTTGACACTGTCCGAGTTCACTGGGAGTGGGAGGTCTTCACCGTCCATTTTTGTGAGAATCAATGCTCCTCCAGAGAATGCCTTCTTTACCACATAAGGTCCTTCATAGTTAGGGGTCCATTTTCCACGGGAATCCTTTTGGATAGGCAACATCTTCTTGAGCACGAGGTCTCCTTCTTGAAACTGGCGGGGGCGCACTTTTTTATCATAAGCCTTTTTCATTCTTTGTTGGTACAACTGCCCATGACACAAAGCAACTACTCTCTTTTCTTCTATGAGGTTCAACTGATCCAGACGAGCTTGAACCCATTCTGCTTCTTCCAATTTTGTTTCCATTAGCACTCGCAGGGAGGGTATTTCCACCTTGATGGGAAGAACTGCTTCCATCCCATAGACTAGTGAGAATGGTGTTGCCCCTGTTGAAGTGCGGATAGAGGTCCGATACCCGTGCAAAGCGAAGGGCAACATTTCATGCCAGTCCTTGAAGGTCACTACCATCTTTTGCACGATCTTCTTTATGTTCTTATTTGCTGCCTCAACTGCCCCATTCATCTTTGGACGGTATGGGGAGGAATTATGATGCTGGATTTTGAAGTCGTCACACAACTCTTTCATCATCTTATTGTTCAGGTTGGTCCCATTGTCCGTGATGATCTTATTTGGAAGACCGTAGCGGCAAATCAAATCTCTCTTTATGAACCTGACAACCACTGACTTTGTTACACTGGCGTAAGAAGCGGCCTCGACCCATTTGGTGAAATAATCAATAGCGACAAGAATGAAACGATGTCCGTTTGATGCCTTGGGTTCGATGGGACCGATGACATCCATTCCCCACATTGAGAATGGCCATGGTGCTGTTAGGACATTCAGAGAGGCAGGTGGTACATGGATATTGTCGGCATAGATTTGACATTTGTGGCATTTTCTGACGTAGTTGAAGCAGTCAGTCTCCATTGACAACCAGTAGTAGCCAGCCCTTAGGATTTTCCTTGCCATGGTGTGCCCATTAGAATGGGTGCCGAACGAGCCTTCATGGACATCTTTCATAATTCTTTCTGCTTCTTCTTCTGCTACACATCTGAGGAGGGCCATATCGTGATTTCTCTTGTAAAGCACTTCCCCATTTAGGAAGAAACCCATTGACAGCCTCCTAAGTGTCCTCTTATCATTCTCGGTGGCACCAGGAGGATATTCTCTGTTTGTGATATAGTGCTTGATATCGTAATACCAAGGTTTACTGTCAGGCTCTTCTTCGATTGCCACACAATGATGTGCCGGTAGGTCTCGATGTTGGATTCGGATGAATGTCAGACTCTTGTCGTTATTGATGTTGAACATTGATGACAAAGTCGCCAAAGCATCGGCCAACTGATTTTCTTCGCGAGGGAGATGATGGAAAGTGATCTCTTCAAATTGTTCAATCATCTTTTGGATGTGATCATGATAAGGAATTAGTTTGGAATCCCTGGTTTCCCAGTCACCTTTTGTCTGGTGGATGACTAAAGCTGAGTCCCCATATACATCGAGTCTTTTGACTTTCCATTCAAGGGCTGCTTTGATGCCTAGGACGCATGCTTCATATTCTGCAATGATGTTGGTGCAGTAGAAACTCAGTCTAGCGGTAAACGGTACGAAGCGGTTATCAGGAGAGATCAGTACAGCTCCGACCCCGTGCCCGTATAAATTAGAAGCGCCGTCGAATAACATTCTCCACCTTTCGTTGTCCGGAGGATTCCCTTCTACGAATAGAGCCATTATATCTTCGTCTGGGAAATCGCACTGCATTGATTGGTAATCTTCAATGGGCTGGTGTGCCAAGTACTCAGCCAATGCACTACCCTTGATTGCTTTTTGGGTGACATATAAAAGGTCGTATTCAGATAATAGCATTTGCCAACGAGCGATTCTCCCTGTGAGTGCGGGTTTTTCAAAAATATACTTGACTGGGTCCATTTTAGATACCAACCAAGTCGTGTGGCTCAGCATATACTGCCTCAAACGACGTGCAGCCCAGGCCAGAGCACAACACGTTCTTTCCAACAATGAGTATCTTGTCTCGCACTCGGTGAATTTCTTGCTTAGATAGTAGATGGCATGTTCCTTCTTTCCGGATTCATCATGTTGCCCCAGTACACAACCCATTGACTTGTCTAGTACTGTTAGATACAGGATGAGAGGTCTGCCCTGCACAGGCGGCATCAGAATCGGTGGATTTTGGAGATACTTCTTGATCTTTTCAAAGGCTTCTTGGCAATTATCATTCCACTTTGTTTCTTGGTTTTTGCACAAAAGCTTGAAGATAGGCTCGCATGTAGATGTTAGCTGCGATATGAACCTAGAGATGTAGTTCAATCTTCCCAGGAAACCACGAACTTCTTTTTCAGTACTTGGTACCGGCATTTCTAGTATTTCCCGTACTTTGGCTGGATCTACTTCTATTCCCCTCTGACTGACTATGAAACCCAACAGCTTTCCCGATCTTACACCGAAAGTGCATTTGGCAGGGTTTAATCTGAGTTTGAACTTCCTGAGACGTTCGAAGAGTTTTTGCAGATTGACGATATGCTCTTCTTCAGTCTTGAATTTTGCAATCATGTCATCCACGTAAACCTCTATTTCTTTATGCATCATATCATGGAACAATGCGACCATTGCCCTTTGGTACGTTGCACCAGCATTCTTCAGTCCGAATGGCATTACTTTGTAACAGAAGGTTCCCCAGAGGGTGATGAAGGTGGTTTTCTCCATGTCTTCAGGGGCCATCTTAATTTGGTTGTATCCGGAATATCCATCCATGAAGGAGAACAGAGAGTGTTGTGCAGTGCTATCTACCAGGACATCAATGTGAGGCAAAGGGAAGTCATCTTTGGGGCTGGCTCTGTTCAAATCTCGATAATCGACGCACATCCGAACCTTCCCGTCTTTCTTTGGGACTGGTACAATATTGGCTACCCATTGAGGGTATTTGGCCACCGCTAAAAACCCAGCATCGAACTGCTTCTTAACCTCATCTCGGATTTTCAATGACATTTCTGGTTTCATCCTTCTTAACTTTTGTTTTACCGGCGGGCATTCTGGTTTTACCGGTAACTTATGCTCGACTATGTTGGGGTCCAGTCCAGGCATGTCTTGGTATGTCCATGCGAAGACGTCAACATAGTCGAACAACAACCTAACCAATTTCTCTCGCTCGCTGTCTTTCAACGTGGTGCCAATGTTGACTTCTTTTTTGTCTTCTTCCGTGCCTAAGTTGATCATTTCAGTTGATTCCTCGTGGGGTTCGATTATTTTTTCCTCTTGTTCCATCATTCTCATTAACTCTGGAGGGGTTTCCCAATTATCCTCAACATCTTCCTCAGTTTGATTGATGGGGTGATCAAAGTTACAATATGGATTATTGGCGTTGTTATTTTCAAAGACATTTTTTCGGATCTGCATTAGTGTAAATTAACGGAATAAAAACGAAAGAAAGAAAATAAGAAGCGAATGTAACAAGAAAAGAAAAACGGGGGATTATTGGGAATTGAAATAACGTTGCATTGATATTAATATTGAAAGGAAAACATGCGTGCCCGAATGAAATATCCTAAGGCCTTGGGAAGAGCCAGAGGGTTACATTATAGAAACATTACTTTGAACTAAAAACCACAGGAAAATCAACGATCTCCCAATTCATGAGCCTTTTGTTTGCAGGACAAGGGCGTACAAGACTGACGACGCCTTCTTCGGCGATTAGATCGTCCTCAACTGCGGCGATCTGATTGGGGTTCAACATTCCCGCACTCCGAAAGCTTTCCTTGATGTCGCAGATGATGATCCTCTTCGTATTTGGCACCCTATCCTCAAGCCTGGCTAACCTCCGCTCCTTCTTTTCCTCCACAATCCTTCTCTTGTCAGTGCGATTGGGCCGATATCCTATCCCATGCCTATCTTTGTTCTCCTCTGGCTGTATTGGTGTCAGGATCCCCTGTCCGGTTTTTCCCAAGCCTCCTCCAGCTTGGTAGCCTTTTCCTAACATGAACTTAGCAACCATCACGGCAGTTTTGGATAGCTTGGGTTCTAACATAGCAGATGTATTGGCGATTTCCAATGCTTGGAAGGCAGTCTCGAGAGACTCTTCAGCAGCCTCAATGTAACGAGTGGGAGCGGACTTATTTATCAGCATTTCTTCCTCACCGAAAATAACCACCAGCTTATTGTTGACTATGAACTTGAGCTTCTGGTGTAAAGAAGAGGGAACTGCCCCTGCCGAGTGGATCCATGGCCTCCCCAAGAGACAACTGTAGGATGGGGCGATATCCATTATCTGGAAGGTCACCACGAAGTGCTCCGGACCTACTTGCACAGGTAATTCCATTTCTCCGATGACTTCCCTTTTTGATCCGTCAAAGGCCATGACTAATATGGAGCTTGGTCTCATGTATGAACAGTCCACATCTAATTTCTCCATGGTTGATCTGGGTAATACATTCAAAGATGAACCATTGTCAATAAGTACCCGAGCAAGAGAGTAATCTCCACACTTCACAGATATGTGTAGGGCCTTGTTGTGCCCCCTTCCTTCAGTTGGAACCTCATCATCAGTAAAGGTGAGATAATTACTTGCAACAAGGTTTCCGACGATCCCATCAAATTGGCCGACGGAGATGTCATGAGCGACATGGGCCTCATTCAATACTTTTGTCAATGCTGCACGATGGGCATCGGAACTGAGCAATAACGACAACAGAGATATCTTTGCGGGAGTTTGGTTCAGTTGATCAACCACCTTATACTCACTTTGTCTCATAAGCTTCAGAAATTCACTGGCTTCCTGCTCGGATAACGTCTTCTTTCCCGCATTTTTATCGACAGGTTCCTGCTCTATGCTTTTGCCCTTACGGGCTCTTTCCTCTCCTTCTTTTGTTCTGTCCTCACTAGGCCCTCCAGGGGTATAGAAACGTCCACTTCGAGTCATCCCACCGGTCCCTGAGATGTTAATGACATCTGGATTGGTCTGAACCTTCACATCGTAATTCCACGGGACTGCATTGGTGCTTTTAAAGGGAAAAGGGACTGGTACTTGAATAGTGATTGGTTTAGGCACAGCGGTGGTTAGCTTTGTGTCCTTTTTGTAATGGATTTCCAGTGGTTTCCGGATACTCTTGCTCTGGTCAATGCTTGACTGGAGAGTCGACACGCCTTCCTCTTTCTTCTGAAGACCTATTTGTATTATGTGTCGGTCTAATAAGTCTTGCAGGACTGGCTTGAATGCTTCACAGGCCCCGGCACAAAGGGGATCAGCACACGAGCCCTTTCTGGTACATCCCTTCATAATGATTCCGAAGTGACACAAATTAGCATGGATGAGGTCCAGGGGTGTGACAATGTCCTCCACCTTTCTGACCAATAATTGCTCCTCAACATCCTCAATGGCATTGACGGAGGGTTTCCCGTGCCCCGGCAGAGGGTTAGTGGCAACATTCGGACCATCTTCTGCGAAGCTTAACCATTTAGATTCAATTAAGTCTTGTACTACATATTTCAATGCCTTGCAATTTTCTGTTGAATGGCCAACTGCCCCAGCGTGGAATCCACAGCTAGCCTCTGGGTCATAGCTCCTAGGGAAAGGAGGTTGAAGGGGTCTCATTGGACGGGGAGTGATCAAGTTGTGACTGATGAGGTGATTGAATAGGTCTGTGTATGACATGGGTATTGGGTCGAAATTGGCGGGCTTTCTTTCTTGGTAGTTTTGTGGTCTATAGCCTGAGTTGACTTGGTGAGGCGGGGCTTGTGGTGTTTGAGTAGGTATTTGTAAAGTCTGTCGAGGGTTGTTGTAGGGAGGCTTTCCGGATCCAGAGATGGCATTAGCTTCGCCCTCCTTCTTTTTAGGAAAACCTGAGAAGGGCCTTTTCTGATTGCTGGTTCCAGTGGAGCTATATGCAATCTTCCCGTTTCTCCATCCATTCTCTAATCTTTCTCCGATGACGATCATATCTGAAAAGTTCGAAGACACGCTCCCAATCAACCTGTCGTAGAAAGGTGATTGAAGAGTATCCATGAACATTGATACCATCTCTTTTTCTAACAAAGGTGGTACCACCTGTGCGGCCAAACCTCTCCAGCGTTGGGCATATTCTTTGAAGGACTCATTATCTCTCTTCGTCATGCTCTGCAGCTGTGTTCTATCGGGAGCCATGTCAATGTTATATTTGTATTGCCTCAAAAATGCATCGGCTAGGTCTTTCCAGCATCTGATATGGGCACGTTCTAATTGCATGTACCAGCTCGAAGCTGCCCCAGACAGACTATCTTGGAAGTAGTGGATGAGCAATTTGTCGTCGTGAGCAAACGCCGCCATCCTCCTGCAGTACATGGTTAAGTGGCTTACAGGGCAAGTCGACCCTCTGTATTTGTCGAAGTCTGGCACCTTAAATTTTGGAGGGATGACTACGTTAGGGACGAGGCACAAGTCATAAGCATCTCTCGCACCAACATTGGATCCCTCGACTGCTCTCAACCTTTCCTCAAGCATTTGTAGTTTGTCTTTGGCTTGAGGGTTCTCCATAGAATGATTGTGAGGGAGCCCACTCATACCATAGTAAGGATGGATCATCGGAACTATGGCTGGGTTCACATTTGGGGCATGTGAATGAGTGGGATTCCTGAGGTTGGAACCCTGAGCTTGAGCGTCAACTATCGGCGAGGGAGGGCAGCCAAGTGGGAGTCTTTGTGGTATGACGACGGGGGTCGGGTTTTGAACTTGTGGTGCCCCCAGATTACCATCGTGACCCGTTGGTGTAAGCTGTTGTTGGCCCGCGACTCCTGAGGGACCGTCTTCTGGACTAGCATCGATTGTCGGAGGTGTGTAACCTTGTGGAAGTCCGTAAGGAGGCCATATGTAACCCTGGTTATTAGTCCCAGTGGGGGGCACTGTATGCGGGATCCCGAGTCCATTGGGAGGAGGAGGGTTGGTAACTTGATTTTCCGTGTTCCCAGCGGAGACATCTTCACTTGTGTCTTTGTCTCTCAAAGCTTGTAAGACCTTTAAGATTTCAGCCATCTGTTCTTTCATCCCATCTATTTCTGCCCTAAGCTCTTGATTGTCTAGGTCCTGAGGTGGATTGCCTTGATCCTGGTTTTCTTCCATGTTTCTGGCCTGAGAACGAATCCAATAGCGATGTTGACGCACCAGCTTGTCTTTTACTCTCTGTTGGTGGGACACATGGTATGAGTATATGAATGGATGAAAATGCGAATGATGCATGTGTGCATGAGTCTTATTGTTTTAGGTCGGGAATTGTAAGCGCATCCTGATTTGTCATAAGTACACAGATTAAAGTTCCACAATATTTTCAAGATAAAGGATCAGCATGTGAGACAAACAAACTTCATTGATGGAGGAAAGTACAACATTTTGGAAATAAAACTTCGAAAAGAAAAGTACAATGTTCTTTAAATTTCACTCAAATACATATGGCTTTCATTTTTCCACTCCTCCCTCTTTTTCTACTAGTAGTGCTGCCAGCCTTCTCCCGGAGTTCGGCAATCAGAACCTCGCAAAACTCCATGAATTCAGAAACTTGGACCGGGGTGTTAAACGGGTGCATTGCCGCGTTAGCCTCCTTTAGACGCTTGGGGATTCCCGTGATAGCTCGATTGGCCAGCCATGCCAACTTTGAGAATCTGTCTTTCCAGTATAAGCTTTCGTTCTTCAACTCTATGAAGGGTTCATGGTTTTCTATCCTGCTGACCAACTCCACAAAGCGGTTCTCCCAATAGATGCTTTCTGTCTTCAACTGGTGGTAAACCTCTTCTTGATATCTGATATGGTCGTTCAGCTCATCAAATTTTTCATGCTCCCTTCTTAAGGCTTGTTGGTATTCTCGGAGTATCTCTTCGATGGTATCTTTATCCTGCTTGATACTTTTCACTTGCTCTTCAAACTCGGCTGCCATCATCCGGGACTCTCTCTTTGATACCATTAGCAGGCTCTGTGCGGTCTTTTCAGCCATCATTGATTCTTCCCATAACTTTTTCCACTTGTATGTATCATCGATGGCTTGGTCCATTTTCAGGTTGCAACGTTTTATTTCCTCTTTCGCCCCTCTTAGGTACTTTTGAACCTCTAGTTTGTTCTTTTGTTCAATCTTGAGCTGCTTGCGGCTGTCTTCAATGGCCACTGACTTACTTGCGTTCTCTTCCTCCAATTTCTGGTTTTTTAGGAGCACTTTCTCTAACCCTGCCTGCAAGCCCTTCTTTTCTTCCTCGGCTTTTGACAATGCCATTTTAAGCTTATCTAAATCTTCGAGAGTGGGAAGGGTAGGTTCAAGTATTTCTTCCTCCACCCGTAGTGCACTTTGGTAAGGCAATCGGGTGTCTTGGATCCTCTTTTGGAGCCATTGACGAAAGGTGGTTTCCTTATCGCCGCTCCTCTTAGTAAGCTCTTGTCCCTTGCGGACGACCATATCCCACGCTTGAGAAATCTTCCGGAGCATGTCAACCTCTTTTGGGCTTCCTTCATGGAGGTAAAAAGGGATTAACATGTCTTCGGTGGGCGGATTTCGCATGGGGTACCCCAGCTGTCTTAGAGTTAGAGAAGGATTGTAATTTATGCATCCTCTTGTCCCCATGAGCGGGACGTTTTGAAAGTTTCCACATCGAAAAACTACTGCGGGCCTATCTTTCCACCATGATGGGTGCCAACGAACCTTGTATTCATGAAGGCCCCCTAGCACTTGCAACCATTCACTAGTGTTCATTGTCTTCACCTCACACCCTCTGGCATCTTCAATTGGGCCTTCTACTCTGACTTTGTTAACGAAAGCATGGGTGAGAAGCCAAACATACAAGGCGTGCAGGCAGCAGGATATCCTCTTTCCCCTTAGCTTACTATAATGAGTGAAAGTACAGTAAGTGTCAGCGAGCATGGCTGGAATCGGATTGAGTGGGTTTTCTCCATCCTTGAAGGATAAGAAGACACCAATAGCTGTTGTGTCCACATATCTTTCAAGGCGTGGAAATAGGACAATGCCAAAGATGGTCAAGGCTAACACCTGCTTAAAAGGACCCCAATTTCTAGCGTCGGCGAAGGACTTCATTTGGCTTTCCAGATACTCTTGTGGGAATCCTGCAATGCCATTTCGATTTTTCTTCCGGAGTTTCAAGTTCTCTTTGCTGGTTTGTAACATTGAGGCGAGTTTCTCATCTGTGTAGTATTGTCCCTGATACTGGTAGGGTCCATTGTCTTGTTGAGGAAAGCCGAAGATCTGTGTATATTCTTCCAGGGTAGGTGCCATTTGGAAATTTTTGAAGGTGAAGCATCTTAATGAAGAGTCGTAGAACTGGCTCAAAGCGGCAATGGCCTCCGTTTGCACGTCCAATTGTAGTAACATAATAATCTTCCCATACGCTCTATCAAAAGACCTGCGCTCGATGGGCGGCAATCGACCAGCACATTCCCTTAGACTTGTCAGATTAGGCTGTTTTACTATAGGGTAGTTCAGAGTTTGGATTGCTTCACAGTTTGATCCCATATCGCCTTGCTTATGACGAAACTTTCGAGCCTCTTACAATTCCCGGCAAACCTAAATGAGATGAATAGCATGCATGTGAGGATTTTTTTGTATAGTATTTTTTGAAATAACGATGATGTATGATGAATTAAAGAATGACGTTACAGAGAAAATTTTGGTGATTCAAATTTGAGAAACATTAATCATGTCACATAAAATATATGTAAAGGGCAAAAAGAGTAAATGGTTTTCATTTTTTGATTTTTTTGAAAAAAAAAAAAGTTTTTGTGATGATGCAACGGGTAGGTGAATTGCCCTTGTGTCCTAAATAGGTTAGGTCGTATATATAGGTTAGGTCGTATATATAGGTTACGGTCTAGGGCTACTTTTGTGATCAATCTCTCAGGTGGCTCTAATCACGTCCTCACAAGGGTCTCCAGAGCTGAAATCTCTTTCGTGATATGACCCACAACGATAGCGAGCTACCTGGTGTGGGATACCACGAAAGAGCGTACTCTGGCTGAGGCTTTCATGAGAGTCAGACAGATAAAATCCAGAATGACTGACACTAATCGCCTCCACTCGTCCTAGGTTTTTTGTTCAGACCCGGGTATAGGGCCCCGCTCAAGAGTGTGTGCAATAAACAAGTGTAATTGATGTGTGTGATATAAGCAACCTAAACTACCCGTGCTGCAAAAGAAATACAGATAATAGTGCAAAGGTTTTCTACCCTAAGGTTCAATAAAGCAAATAAATAGATAAATAAAAAAGACATGCGAATAGAAGGGCTAAGGGTAAATAAAGTACTAAACTAACAAATATCTACACATTTAACTAAATTAGGCTTGACCCTCTTAAATATTCCCCAGTGGAGTCGCCAGCTGTAGCGACCGAAAAATCCGAAGGAGGGATTCTTCGTTGTTTTTAAACAATGGAGTCGCCATCAATATTTATTTTTAGGAAAACATTGAAAAAACCTTTGTTTTTGGGTTCGGGGGTCGATTAAGTGCGGGGAAGGTACTAGCACCCCGCAACATCCTAAAAAGGTTACCTTTTAATTTAATGTGTAGAAAAAGTTAGTTTTAAAGAAAACATTTTAATTTACCCTTTTTATTAATTACAAAAAAAACGGAAAGGAAGACTTAAAAAAAATTTAGTTTTTTTTGCGCTTGACGGGAGTGGGCCCCCGCTCCTACGTATCTCCGGGTGCGATGGAGAAATCAAAGCTACGTAGTTCTCGGGTAGAAAATATTTGTGTGTTGGTATTTTTTATTTTTTGAAAAGTTTGCGAAAACTAGAGGCCGTTCATGGTGACCAAACAGATAAATCCAGAGTGGTCGTCATTAATGGCTTATTCGGAAAAGAAGGTATTTACAGCGTTCAAACGGGCGGGGCCCAGAGTGACTGTTATAAATACCCGGTTTGTGATCGAACGTTTCGTTCGTTTAAAAAATGCTTACTGGGAAGCGTGATCTAAAAATGGAGTCGGGATTGAGAAAATTTCTTGAAGTTTAGGCGGATGTTTGCGATGATCAAACAAGTGGCCTCAGAGTGATCACCGCTACTAATCCGCTGTGAAAAAAGAAGGTTAGTCCTAACGGTCAAACAAGCTAAGCTCAGAGTGACCATTAGTAACCACCTATTTCTTTTTATGTTAGCAAAATTGTTTGAAAGAAAGAAAAGCGGTTTGGAAACATCGCGGTGTAAATAGAAGCGAAAAGTGCGACAAGAAGGGGTGCAAGTAGCATTTTGACGCTAAAAAAAATGGTTGCCGGGGGTGCAAATAGCGTTTTGACGCTAAAAACGGTTGATTGGTTTATTTTTACTTTTTGCTATTTGACTAAATTACTCTTCATTTTCTTTTTGGGGAAAATGATTATTATTATTACCCTTTTTTTTTTTAAAAAAAGGATAGTGATATTAGTAACCAATTATTTTATATAAAAAATATTTTTTAATATTTTGAAAAGGATTTTATTTTAATCCGAATATCAGTAACTAATTATTTTATATATAAAAAGGGAACACATTTTTTTAATATTTTAAAAAGGGGTTTATTTTAATCCGAAAATCAGCAATATATATATATATATATAGAAAAGGAATTTAAATGATAGACAACAACAATTTAATAAAAAAAAACAGCAACAATTTAAAATAAAACAAAACAGCAACAATAAAAATAAAAAATAGTAACAATTTTAATAAGAAAACAGCAACAATTTAGTAACAAATAAATAAATACATAAAAAACAACAATCAATATATACAAAAAAAACATTACATATTTTTTTAATATTTTTAAAGGGGCTTCATTTTAATTCGAAAATACAGCCACATTTTTTAGAAAGAAAAACAGCAACAATATTTATAAAACAACAACAATAAAATAAGAAGAAAAAAAAGCAACAATTTAGTAAAAAAAACAGCAACAAATAAAAAACAGCAACAAATATATATACAAAAAAAACAGCAACTACATTAAATAAACAAAAACAGCAATAACATAAGTAATGAGAAAAGCAACAATATTTACATGAAAGAAAAAAAAAACAGCAACAATGAAATAAAAAGCAAAAAAAACAATAATAATGTATTAAATTCGAAAATTACATTATGGTACCTTAAGGAAAAAACTTGGCAATGTTGGGAAGAACCTCTTCCCGGATCTCCTTAATACAACAAGATTTTTAAACTAAAAAAAGAATATTGGAAGGAGAAGAAAAAGAAAAGAAGGGAAAAAATAAAAAAAAAACAACAAACTACACTTTTTCGAGAATTTTCTTCTTCCCTTTTTCTTCCAAAAAAAATCCGCCCCTTGCTTCAAACTTGTGACCTCCATTTATACTAAGGGTGATGCCTTCTTTGTCTTCAAACTCGTGGCCTCCATACCTTGCACAGTAGTTCTTCCCTTTTTTTTTGACTTGAGAAAGATTTGATATGATGGAGGGGTGAAGGTTTGGAGGTAGTTGGTGAAGAAAATGATATATTTTTTGTGAGAGGGGAAGGGGATCCGTGAGGAAGAGAGAGAAAGGGGAAGTAAAGTGGAGTGGAGGGTTTGGTGGGAGTGGTATGCGTGGAGATGGGAGAGTGGGGAGGTGAGAAGATGAGTGAAAGAGAGAGAGAAGTGAAGTGTGTGATGAGTGTGTGTGAGGAAGAGTCGTAGGGATGGGAGGAGAAGAGAGAGGAATGAGAGGTTGAGTGTGAGTGGGAGAAAGAGAAAGAGAAGTGATGTGTGAGAGAGAGAGATGGGAGAGGGAGCCGTTGGGAAGTGGGGAAGAGTGTATGGGGAAGGGAAAAAATGGGGAAGTGGGATTGTGAGTTTCAAGGAGGGAATAAGGGGAGTGGGTATTCGAGTTTGACCATGGGATAATAGGGGGAGTGGCCGAATTTTTGAGTAAAAGGGGGAGTTTAAAATTAGGGTTTTGGGGAATGAATGTGGTCAAGTTTTAGGGTTAGGGGGGGAAGTTAGTTTTTAGGGTTTTTTTTTTGAGTGGTGGCCGAATTTAGGGTTAGGAGGAGGGAAAGTTAGGGTTTGGTGAGTTGGGTTGGATATGGGTTGGGTGGATGGGTTAGGAAGGAGTTGGATTGGGTTAGGCGAATTGGGTTAGGGTTTGGTGGAGGAATGGGCTTTAAATGGCCCAATCCTGATTGCACCTCTATATTTTTTACAGACCCCCCTTATGCTCCTTTGCCTATTTTGTTTTGATACTTCTAATTATTATTTTTTTTAAACTTGTAGCAAACTAAAATAAAATACGACATGAACATAAAAAGAATATTATTTTTAAAAAATAAAAATCTCTCAATTTGATCGGACAAAATTAGGGTATTACAGATTTTAGCGAAGGTTTTGGCTAATAGGGTCAAGAGGGTGCTTCCTAATATTATTTCAGAGTGTCAATCTGCGTTTTTAGGTGGCAGGCAAATTCTACATGGGGTGGTTGTGGTGAATGAGATAGTGGATTTTGCGAGGAGAACGAATGATCAATGTTTGTTGTTTAAGGTGGACTTTGAGAAGGCCTACGACTCTATTTCGTGGGACTTCTTGTTTTATATGATGAGTAGGATGGGTTTCCCGTGCAGGTGGATTAGATGGATAAAGGCGTGTATTTGTTCGAGTACTATGGCAGTTTTGGTCAATGATAGCCCTACCAGCGATTTTAAAGTGCATAGGGGTCTGAGACAAGGGAATCCCCTTCCCCCTTTTTGTTTCTTATTGTGGCTGAGGGTTTGTCAGCTTTGGTGGCTAGAGCGGTTGAGATAGGCTCTTTCCAAGGCTACTCTATCAGTGATAATTTGCAGTTTCCCATTATGCAATTTGCTAATGATACAATGTTGATGGGGAAAGCAACGTGGGAGAATTTGTGGAGCATCAAGTCAATCCTTCGGAGCTTTGAGTTGGTATCGGGTTTGAAGGTGAACTTCCATAAAAGCAAGATTATTGGGGTTAACATTCCTGATAATTTTCTTGAGGCAGTAGTAACATTTCTCTTTTGTCGGACGGAGTCTATTCCTTTTAAGTTCCTGGGAATCTATGTGGGGGCCAATCCGAGGAGGATTGCATCGTGGAAGCCGGTCATTGATAATCTTCACAAGAGACTCTCTTTATGGAAGGGGCGTACCTTATCTATTGATAGCCGGGTAACTCTCATTAACTCTGTCTTGAATAGCATTCCTTTATATTATTTCTCTTTCTACAAAGCACCTAAATCGGTCATCAAGTCCATGGTTAAAATTCAGAGTGATTTTTTGTGGGGCATTGATGAGGGGGATAGAGGCATGTATTGGGTGGCTTGGGAGAAGGTTTGTAAACCAAAGATGGAGGGAGGACTTGGTATAAAAAATTTGGAACTATTTAACATGGCTTTGTTAACTAATTGGAAGTGGAGGATGTTGGTTGAGGTGAATGCAAACTGGAGAGACTTGTTGCAATATAGATACGGAGATTTTTTTGATGCTCTCATTCATGGTATTACGGGTCCTACGACTTGCTCAAACTCTTCTATATGGTGGCGTGACTTATTGGCTATCGATCATCATCACATGGCTGGCTGGTTTGGAACCTGTCTTAGGCGTGGTTTAGGCAACGGAACATCAATTAATTTTTGGCACGATCGGTGGTTGGGTTTAACTCCATTATTTGCGGTTTTTCCATCTGTTTTTGCAGGCTGTTCTGCTAGACAGATTCGGGTTGCTGATGCTGGTGTATGGGACAACAATGTTTGGTCGTGGGCGGAACCTTGGAGACACACTGAAGCGGCGAATAACAGCGAGGACGTTATCAGTTTGCACATCATTTTGCAGGACGTTAAACTGGACAGATTTAAGAAGGATTCGTTGGTGTGGCTGCATGACAAATCGAAGGTATTTTCGGTGAAGTCTTGCTATAATTTTTTGGTGAATATGTGTGAAAATTCTGGTCCGATTGGTGAATTAAATAAGCTGTTGCAAAAGCTGTGGTTAACAGCAATTCCATCCAAAGTTGTTATCTTCGGTTGGCGATTGTTTCGTAATGCTATTCCCACGCGGGGTCTTCTAGTTTATAGCCAGGTTCTTGCAAACATCTTTGATGCAGACTGCCCGTTTTGTGAGTTGCACATTGAAGAGGTAAACCACCTTCTTCTCTCTTGTAGCTTTGCCTCTGATGTTTGGAATTTGATCCATAGTTGGTTGAATGTTCACTATGATGGTTCTCCATATTTACATGAGCATTTTCGATGGTTTAGTAAGATTTGCAAAGGGAGGAAGGCGAAGAAAAGTAAATACTTGATTTGGCTTACAACTTGTTGGTGTATTTGGTTGTCAAAGAATGATCTTGTTTTCAGAAACGGAGATGCTAGCATATCGTCCGTAATTACTCGCATCAAGAGCTTGAGTTGGAGTTGGTTTATTTATAGAGTGGGTGATAGTTCTAATATGTCTATTACTTTTTGGTGTATTAAACCATTAGTATACCTAAACAATTTGTAACTCATTGTTGTTTGGGTTTTGAGTCTGTTAATGGAAGTTTTGCTTATCTAAAAAAAAAATGGGCCATGCAACATAAACTAGAAATGCTAATCATGTAATCAGCAACTACATATAATTGCAAGATGGATACCTTTGACAAGACTTGGCAAATGAAGATGCATCGCTGGCCCTTTGAATCTGATTCCAGGTTGTCTTTCTTCAGGATATCGTACATATATTGCCTCAGTGAACTGATGCTGCTGCTGGGAAAACTGATGACGGCACATGTTAATTATTATAACAGTGTTGTTTGGTCTTGTTTGTTTCCACGGGTTTTAGTCAATCGATCTCTTCAAACTATTAATGCAGTTTGTTTGTAGTAGAATTAATGGTCAATGAGTGCTATTTTGAAGAAACAAACGCAGATACAGATACAGCAGGGATCAATGCTCGTAAATCGTAGTAATAATGCGCTGCGCCCTGCCTGCTAAGTGCTTACTATGGAGAGAAAGCAACAAAATAAGTTGTGTCAGTTGTTGTATATATGATGCAATGCAACGGTCAAGAGTTCAGGTGCCTCCAATTATTAGGCTTCAGATCAGATCCAGTATATCTGCAATGGAGTGGCACACAAAGTTGCTTACATTTAACATGTTAAACTCTAGTAACAAATAATTATGTTTCTCCATCAGCCGAAGGGTTGATCTTTTTCTTTCTTACCTTTTTTTTTTCACACATGGACGAACCAGAAAAACTGTTAGGAGGGCGAAAACTTAACACACGATAAAGAAAATTAAGGTTGCAATATTTTTCTATTTCATTTTTTTTCAGCCACAAACAAAATATAAATGAAAAATATATATAATACTACTACTACTACTACATGTTAATAGAACATTTTATACTCTCACCACACAAAAAAGAATATTTAATACTCAACAACAAGATGCATCAATAGTTACTTATATAGTATGCAATTGGAATTGCATGACCTCTCCGTTATGCATAATCAAGACTGCCAGTGAGCCTACAGACCCACAAGGAGGGGCACCACAGCTTTAAGATTCTAATTCTTTGTCTCCACAATACAAAACCTTTGCGCAAGCAGTTTCAAATGCTAGTAATATCCCCAACAGCGAGCTTCCAAGGCCCCGTATAAAAGGAGGCACAATATCAATAAAGGTTTCGGAGGAAGAGTATCTTGCCGGCTTAGAAAGCTGCAAGAATCATCTTCACGGTAGAATTATCCTACCAAAAGGATCAAACCCACTAAAGGTTAGTAATTTACGAACAAAATTATCCTCAATTTGGTATCCAATTGGTAAATGGGGCCTTACATATTTGGGAAAAAGATATTTTGAGTTTTCTTTTTCCTCCGTGGAGGCTATGTGGAGTGTAAGGTTAGTAAATTGTTGGAACCTCAAACCTGGTATTTTAAAACTATTTTATTAGACTCTACATTTTAATCCGAAATTCTAAAAGCAAATCAATGTTGGGTAAGAAATAGAGGCCTTGCCCAAGAATATTGGTGGCCAAGAATTTTATTTTCTATAGCTAGTAGTCTTGGTAATCCTATTTGCCTAGATGATGGCACAAGTAAACTTGCAGAAGATCGTTCTTTTGATCATTTTGCTAGAGTTTTAGTGAATGTTGATCTTAAAGGTAAATTCTATGACCAAGTTTTGGTAGACAGGGAAACATTTGCTTTTTTTTTGTAGGTAAAGTGTATGAGAGGCTACCATAACTTTGCAATGGGTGCCAAAACATTGGACATACATAACATTAGTTCTTGCAAAGATATGAGCTATTCTAGTGTGCCTAGACAACCAGGCGTGGTCAAGGTACCTAGGATGAGATACATGCCTAAACCTCAGCCAAATCAAGACTCGTAAGAAGATTTAGACTCTGGCAACATGGGTCACGATGATCAGCACACGCTCCCATCAAATCAGATAGACCCTATTATGGACTTAAACATCTCCTTGGAATCACAATATTCACACCAAACTTCAAACAAAATTATTTTCACATTTGTTCAACAAAAATTGCCACTACAAGATCAGCTTGTAGTTATATCTCCTATTGCTCAAAGAGTCATTGGTGTCACCACAACTTCTCCACAACTAGGTCAGGTGTCGGTAGAGGCTAACAAAACACCTAGCAAGGGGTCATCCTCTAAATATTCTGCCAAAATTTTGGATCCCACTAATAACCAGGAAGGTTCGATCATTCACAGTGTTCAAAGGCAAAAAAGTCCATAATAGACCTAGTAAACAATCCCGCCCAAGTGTCCACTGTTATTGGCGCTATTAATCAGGGAGTTATAGTTGATCAAACACTGAACATGCAAAAAAATCTAGCAATGGATTTAGTGTGTTCTGAGCCCAACAGAATTTAAGTTTTAGACAATATAAATTTCTCTTATACTAGTCAATCTCTTAGTAGCAATAATGCTAACTTCATTCATGATTTGCAGGTTCTAAAAACTCAAGGGCAATTTTGTGCTGATGAGAATATTGAGTAGGAGGAGGATCTTGAATATGTCAAAGACTCTTTTGAACCCGTTTCTCTTTGAGGGTGTATATAATAACTGTTAGTCAAAGCTTAATACATGTTCGTATTTGTTTTTTATTTGAAATGGCGTTAGTTTGATTTCCTTAATATTTGGCAGAGGTGAACGCAGAATGTGTATTATTGAGTATACACTATTACATTTTTTTTACAATCAATGTTACATACTATTACTTTAGTTACCTGAGTTTAAACACGGGACATCCTGCTTGCACTCTTTTGGTGCACTTCTTCGATATCCCTTTGATCACCAAACTGAGCTACGTACTGTTACTCTTTGTTAATTGAGGATGGCGACCACTCCTATTTCATATAATGTAGTTCCGTCCCTATATTATCAGTTGTATTTATTTATTTTATTTTATTTTGAGATTCAAAGGGGCTAAAGAACCCAAAAGAGGAATTACATGGGAATCAGTCTAGGAGTAGAAACTCCCATTACATCAGCATCAACAAGCAACTGGACATCTAATGTAGGGTGAGTATACACAACAATATCATCCCTCAAAGTACAACCAATGTTAGCTAATTTGTCCGCTACCCTATTGGCTTCATGGAAGGTGTGAACAATACGAACACGAGCAAAAGAAGAGATGAGGCGCTTAATCTTTCTCACAATACTACGGCCAGACATGCTTCCTTTCTCATCATTAGTTAAACAATGCACAACTACCATTGAATCCAAACGAACCTCAATGTTCAAATAGCCCAAATTTTGGACAAGTTGAATTCCTTCCAAGGCCCCCCACAACTCGGCCAAATAGGTGTTGTCCACCCACAAACGCTTTGCAAAACCAGATATCCACCTCCCATCAGCGCTACGGACCACGCCACCACACGCAGCCACACCAGTAGAAATTTTGACCGCTCCATCTGTATTAATAGCAACCCAACCCTGTTGTGGAGGTTTCCAAGACACATCCACCAATCTTCTATCTGCATTCATCACCGTAGCAATCAAGCCTGGCCCTTGTTTATAATGAGCAACATATTTCTGAACGATATTTGAAGGATGGGGAGGCCTTACAAACTCACTATTGTTAGACTTAGAGTATAACCTTAGAGGGGGGTGAATAAGGTTATGAGTAAATATGGATTCTTTTCGCAAATGATGATTATATTCTTTTTCAAATCGAATGCGGAAAATGTGATTTGAACTTTTGGATATAAAAACAAGCAAGAGTTGTTTAAATTGTATTCAATATTTCCAATAAAGATATTATAAGGGATATAGTATATCTTAGAGAAGAGGAGTAGAAGATGATTGATGAGTATTGATAATTTAAGCACAGTAATATTAATAATAAACAGTTATAATAATAGTGCAAAATATAAAGAGAGAAGGGATAGAGGGACACAGATATTTAGCGAGGTTCGGGATAAAACCCTACGTCCTCGGCCTTAGGCTTTTCAACCCTTGGACTTAGCAACCACTATATTGAAGAGAGTTATTACAAACAGTCGACTTCAACAATAGTGAATCTCAATTCTCCGAACTGAGAACCCAAGCACCCGCTAAGGATTTCAAAACCAACTCAATCACCCTGATTGAGAGACCCAAGTAAAACTTCCCAGGATTTCAAAATGACCACTAAAACAAAATAAGAATTACACAGTTGAGATCTATGGATCCAATCACTTCTTAGTAATGTGTCAGTTTAGAAACTGAGAGAGATGAGTGATATTAGGATTTTAGATGCTCTAAAAATATGATATGGAATATGATCTTGCTTTTGCAAAAGCTTCACAATTGATATGACAATGAGAGCTTAGATTTGCAAAAAAACTTTTATGAAGATAAATATGATTTTCAAAAACACAGCTTTTGAACAAGATTCAAAACAATGAAGCACTATATTCTTAGATCTATAATAAAATGAAGAGCATTCAAAATAATATGAAAATTATGAAGAACAATATTAGATCTAAGAATTTCGCAAGAGAGAGTAGAATAGAGAGAAATTGTGAGCAGTGGTTCTTTTCAAGGTGAAGCTCAACCCATGTATTTATAGGCTTAGGCACCGTTGAAATTTTTGAAAAACATTTAATATAAGTGAAGAATCGATTCATTGATCAAGTTAAAATGTTGATGAATCGATTCATTGCCTTTAAAAAATAAAAGAATCGATTGTTTGTTTAGTTGAAATAAGAGAGGAATCGATTCATTGATGTTTGGAAAATGAGGGAATCGATTACAATGCTTATGTAGAAAGGCATGAATCGATTTTCAGGCCATATGGAGGTCCTGAGAATCGATTCTTATCCATGTAGAAATAAAGGGAATCGATTTTTCTTTTCTTTTTGGAAGGCATGGGAATCGATTCATGGCCCTTTGGAAACATGAGGTAATCGATTTTCAGGCCATATAGGAGGTCCTGAGAATCGATTCCAAGGCCTATGAAATGGGTTGGAAATCGATTCCAAGCTTTCCTAAAAATATTTTTTTCAACTTGCCACCTTATGCATGCATGCAATTTTGTGAAATATTTTTTCAAAACTATTTTTATGCATCATGCATGTTTTGAAAAGTCATCTCTCTCAATAGCTAAAGTGCCACACACTTTAGGTGATAGGACATTTACAAAGTGTCCTAAAAGGCTTAGACACAATTTAGGGTTTTGAACTTCATATGTTGCTTCTTCTTCAAGCTTCTCTTCTTTTGTGTCTTCTTCTCTTTAAATTAAGTCCTGCACTTTGCTCATCTTGAAACATTAGTAGATATGATGTAATTTGTTATCATACAAAATAAAGGAGTGTTTACCCTTGGTTCAACAAACTCCCCCTTTTTGATGATAACAAATTACATTATGCATAGGGTTTGATAATAATGAAAATTCTTTTAAAAAAGCTCCCCCTAAGCATAAGCATATATTTTCTCCTATTTTCTCCCCACATATAATAGTAACTTGCATATTTTCTCCCCCTTTGTTTTCATCAAAAAGGAGGGGGGGTGAAAAAACATTTTATAAACTAGCATAATCAAGCATCCCTAGCTCTCTACGGATTTTACAAAAAGGAGCTTCGGCTAGGGGTTTTGTGAAGATATCCGCTAGTTGGTCATCCGTGCCTACAAATTTTAATGCAATGCTCCCCCTAGACACATGATCTCTAATAAAGTGATGTCTAATGTCAATATGTTTAGTGCGAGAGTGTTGTATAGGGTTCTTAGCAATATTAATAACACTTGTATTATCACACAAAACAGGCACACTTTCAAAAATTAGACCAAAGTCTTCCAAAGTTTGTTTCATCCACAGAACTTGTGCGACGCAGTTTCCAACAGCCACATATTCAGCTTCAGCTGTGGACAAAGCAACACTGTTCTGCTTCTTACTAGACCAGGAGGTCAAACAAGGACCAAGAAAATGACAAGTTCCACTAGTACTTTTTCTATCAAGAGTGCAACCTGCAAAATCAGCATCAGAAAAACCAACTAAATCAAACGTACTCGATTTCGGGTACCACAAACCAAAGTCTATGGTCCCTTTAACATACCTAAGAATCCGTTTTACAGCTTTTAAATGTGATTCTTTTGGGCATGCTTGAAATCGAGCACACAGGCATACAGCAAACATGATATCAGGTCGAGATGCAGTTAAGTATAAGAGACTACCTATCATACCTCGATACATAGTTTCATTTACCGGTTTACCTTGCTCATCCTTATCTAGTTTAGTTGCTGTTGCCATAGGAGTGCTGATTTCTTTTGCGTCATTCATGTTATATTTCTTCAGCAATTCCTTTGAGAACTTTGTTTGGGATATGAAGATTCCTTCATTTAATTGTTTCACTTGAAGTCCCAAGAAAAAGTTAAGTTCTCCCATCATACTCATTTCAAATTCACTAGTCATCATCTCAGAAAATTCCTTGCACAAATCATCATTAGTAGATCCAAAGATAATATCATCAACATGGATTTGAACTACTATGATATGTTTGCCCTTGGTTTTAAGGAATAAGGTAGAATCAATCTTACCCTTTTGGAAACCATTGGCAATTAGATGTCTGCTTAATCTCTCATACCAAGCTCTAGGTGCTTGTTTCAATCCATAGAGGGCTTTGTCAAGTTTAAAGACGTGATCGGGATTTTTAAAATCTTCAAAACCAGGGGGTTGTTTTACATAAACTTCTTCTTCTAAGAAACCGTTTAGGAAGGCACTTTTGACATCCATTTGGTGTAGTTTGAAATCCATGTAGGAGGCAAATGCCAAAATTATCCTAATGGACTCCAATCTAGCCACAGGAGCAAAAGTTTCTTCAAAATCCACCCCTTCGATTTGATTAAAACCTTGAACTACTAGACGACTTTTGTTTAATAAAATTATTCCATTTTCGTCAAGTTTGTTACGAAAAACCCATTTAGTTCCTATGATGGTCCGATCGACCGGTTTTTCAACTAAGTGCCAAACTTTATTTCTTTCAAATTGTTCAAGTTCTTTTTGCATTGACAAAACCCACTCTGGATCAATTAAAGCTTCCTTGATATTATTTGGGACTATTTGAGAGACGTAAGCACTATGAAAGCATAAAAGATTAAGAGAAGAGCGAATTGTTACCCCCTTTGATGGACTACCAATAATTTGCTCCATGGGATGATCTCGAACTGATTTCCATGTTTTGGGCAGATCATCGTGTGTTCTTCCATGGAGATGATCATCAATGTCTTGGGGCTCTCGTTCCACTATAACTTCTTCTTGAGGTTCAGCTTCCTTCTCGGCTTCTTCTACACTTTCACTGTTAGTTTCAGGTGATCTATTTTTGATCACTTCAATCACTTCATCCTCATCATCAGCATCTTTCTTATCAAAAGGGTTAGTTTCATCAAAAGAAACATGAATAGATTCTTGCATAGTTTTATCAATTTTATTGTAAACGATATAAGCTCTACTATGATTTGAATAACCCATAAAAATACCTTCAGTTGATTTAGCATCAAACTTACCCAATTTGTCCTTTGTATTAAGAACGAAGCACTTACTTCCAAAGACTTTGAAGTATGAAATGTTTGGAGCTCTACCATTCCACAGCTCATATGGTGTTTTGTTGAGAGATGGCCTTAAGTATACACGATTTAGCACATGACACGCTGTATCCACTGCATGACCCCAGAAGTATTTGGGAAGGTTGTGCTCATTCAGCATTGTCCTGCTCATCTCTTGTATAGTTCTGTTCTTTCTTTCAACTACACCATTTTGTTGAGGAGTTCTTGGAGCTGAAAAGTTATGATGAATGCCATACTTTTCACACCACGTCTTGAATGATGAATTTTCGTACTCTCCTCCATGATCGCTTCTAATTTCTTTGATGGCTAAGTTTTTCTCATTTTGTAGCTTTCTGCACAACTTAGCAAACTCGTTAAAAGCATCACTTTTATTTGCAAGTAGGATAACCCAAGTATATCTAGAATAATCATCAACAATAACAAAGACATACTTAGACCCTCCTAGACTTACGACATCAATTTCACCAAACAAATCAAGATGTAGCAGTTCAAGCACATTTTTGGTGGAAATAACAGGTTTTGATTTAAAAGAGGTTTTGTGCATTTTACCAAGTTGACATGCATCACATAATTGGCCTTTTTCATATTTCAATTTAGGTAGACCTCTAACATGCTCATTCTTACTTAACTTAGATAGATGTTCTATACTAGCATGTCCTAAGCGTCTATGCCACAAATCCACATCATCAATCAAGGTAGGCATACATACTATCTCATCACTTACATTATCAAAATCAACATAGTATACATTGTTTTCTCGAAAGCCAGTAATGTAGAGTTTAGAAGTCATATGGGTGATAACACATTTATCAACAGAAAAGTGCACATCAAAATCATTATCGCATAATTGACTAACACTTAGTAAGTTAAATTTAACGCCATCAACTAATAAAGCATCTTTAATTTTAATTGTGTTTTCCTTACCCACACAACCTTTACCTATTACTTGAGCAGATTCATTGTTGGCAAACTTTACAGATCCACTTGCTTTGTTGCTCAGTTTTAGAAACAGTGAAGCATCACCAGTCATATGCCTTGAGCAACCACTATCAACCATCCATACATTTTTCTTTTTAGCTGAGGGACCAACCTGCAAAAGAATTGTTTAACAACTAGCACGAGGTACCCTTTTTGTTGGGTCCTTGGGAGTTAGTCATCAAGGGGTTTGCTTTCACAATCCACCTTGGTTTCTTCCAAACAGGTACAAGGATTCCAAGCTCACATATTTTACGGATAGGGCATGAAGAAGAGCTATGGTTCCCTTTTTGACAATATGTGCATTTGAAGATAGTAGGTTTGTGACTAGAAGTAGAAGCTACAAAGGTGATATTTTTGTTCAAACTTAAGGTGGTGGAATTACCTTGGTACCCAATTCCTCTTCTCTCAACATATTCATGTTGGGAGTGAAGTATTTGAGTCAAGGTCTTTTCACCGACCTCAAATTTTTTTAAAGTTTCTTTCAAAATTTTATTTTCAACTTTGGCCTTTTCAAAGTTTTGTTTTAGTTCTCGAAATTCAAGGTTGACTGATTTGTGTAGTTCATTCTTTAATCTAGTGACTTCACTTTCAAGAGTCTCGATTTGAGTGGATAGGCTTTTGTTGCTCTTTGTTAGTTTCTTGGATTTTAACAAAAGTTTTTCGTGTTCGAAATATAGAGCCTCAAAAGCTTCACTCAGATCGTGACTACTACAGTGATTATCAATCATATCATCATGCATAGAGGAGGTAGATGGACTAGAAAAGTTAAGGCTTACCTTTGATGTATCATTTGCCATGCTGCAGACAGCATTGTCGGTCTGCTCATCTTCTTGTGATTCACCATCAATGCTGAGATTGTCCCATGTTGCTTCAGGTGTGTTCTTTGCCATGAGGCAGACAGCATTTGCAGCTTCTTCTTCTTCGGTCTCACTTTCAGTGTCTGTATTGTCCCATGTTGCTTTCATTGCTTTCTTTTGCTTAGACTTCAGCTTGTAACAGTTTGCTTTGATGTGACCGGGTTTGTTGCATTCGAAACATCTTGGTTGTTCATCTCTCTTCTCATACTTTTCATCTTTGTTGTATCCAAACTTCTTTGAAGAATCACCCTTACCATGTTTGTTGTATTTCATAAATCTTTTGAAGTTCTTGGCAAGCATAGCCATATCTTCATCATCAGTATCTTCTTCAGATTCAACCTCTTTCCTTGCTACTTTAGTAGTTTTAGCAGCAAGGACAAGAGATTTCTTTTCTTTTACAGTTTCTTTTTCTTGGTTCTTTTTGGCAGCCAGAACTACCTCAAATGCTAGCAATGATCCAATAAGGTCTTCTTGAGGTAAAGTGCCAATGTCTTTGGCTTCGGTTATAGCACAAGTCTTAGGGAAGAAATCACCAGTTAAGGATTCAAGGATCTTTCCATTCAAATCCTTGTTGGTGTATTTCTTTCCTAAGGCCCTCAAGTTGTTTACAATTAAATTTAATCTCTGATGCATTGCTGCGACAGACTCACCTTCTTTCATTTTAAAACTTTCATATTCAGAGGTGCGAATTCTAATTTTAGTATCCTTTACCTGGCTTGTCCCGACATGAGTGGCTTGTAGGCAGTCCCAGATTTCCTTTGCACTTTGACACCCTTTTACTCTACCATATTCTTCTTCACAGAGTGATAGATGAAGGATATTCATGGCCTTTGCATTTAGGGATATCTTGTCAAGCTCAGATTTTCTTAACTCACTCAGGTCGATGGTGTAGATGTCTTCCACCGGCACTTCTTCAGCTTTGCCGGTGGCTTGAATTTTTGAAGTGTCACCATCAGTATTACCTGGTTTTGTGATCTTGATCTTCATCGGGATTAGAGGACCATCCACTATGATTCTCCATAGAGTGAAGTCAATTGCCTGCAAATGACATTTCATACGACTACTCCAGTAATCGTAGTTAGTACCATCAAATAGAGGAGGCCTATTAGAGGACATTCCTTCTTTCATGAAAGAACCCATAATTACAGATATGTAAAGGATAAATTGCGAGATGTAAAGCTCTAATATGCAATTCCTAGCTACTGATACCACTTGTTAGACTTAGAGTATAATCTTAGAGGGGGGGTGAATAAGGTTATGAGTAAATATGGATTCTTTTCGCAAATGATGATTATATTCTTTTTCAAATCGAATGCGGAAAATGTGATTTGAACTTTTGGATATAAAAACAAGCAAGAGTTGTTTAAATTGTATTCAATATTTCCAATAAAGATATTATAAGGGATATAGTATATCTTAGAGAAGAGGAGTAGAAGATGATTGATGAGTATTGATAATTTAAGCACAGTAATATTAATAATAAACAGTTATAATAATAGTGCAAAATATAAAGAGAGAAGGGATAAAGGGACACAGATATTTAGCGAGGTTCGGGATAAAACCCTACCTCCTCGGCCTTAGGCTTTTCAACCCTTGGACTTAGCAACCACTATATTGAAGAGAGTTATTACAAACAGTCGACTTCAACAATAGTGAATCTCAATTCCCCGAACTGAGAACCCAAGCACCCGCTAAGGATTTCAAAACCAACTCAATCACCCTGATTGAGAGACCCAAGTAAAACTTTCCAGGATTTCAAAATGACCACTAAAACAAAATAAGAATTACACAGTTGAGATCTATGGATCCAATCACTTCTTAGTAATGTGTCAGTTTAGAAACTGAGAGAGATGAGTGATATTAGGATTTTAGATGCTCTAAAAATATGATATGGAATATGATCTTGCTTTTGCAAAAGCTTCACAATTGATATGACAATGAGAGCTTAGATTTGCAAAAAAACTTTTATGAAGATAAATATGATTTTCAAAAACACAGCTTTTGAACAAGATTCAAAACAATGAAGCACTATATTCTTAGATCTATAATAAAATGAAGAGCATTCAAAATAATATGAAAATTATGAAGAACAATATTAGATCTAAGAATTTCGCAAGAGAGAGTAGAATAGAGAGAAATTGTGAGCAGTGGTTCTTTTCAAGGTGAAGCTCAACCCATGTATTTATAGGCTTAGGCACCGTTGAAATTTTTGAAAAACATTTAATATAAGTGAAGAATCGATTCATTGATCAAGTTAAAATGTTGATGAATCGATTCATTGCCTTTAAAAAATAAAAGAATCGATTGTTTGTTTAGTTGAAATAAGAGAGGAATCGATTCATTGATGTTTGGAAAATGAGGGAATCGATTACAATGCTTATGTAGAAAGGCATGAATCGATTTTCAGGCCATATGGAGGTCCTGAGAATCGATTCTTATCCATGTAGAAATAAAGGGAATCGATTTTTCTTTTCTTTTTGGAAGGCATGGGAATCGATTCATGGCCCTTTGGAAACATGAGGTAATCGATTTTCAGGCCATATAGGAGGTCCTGAGAATCGATTCCAAGGCCTATGAAATGGGTTGGAAATCGATTCCAAGCTTTCCTAAAAATATTTTTTTCAACTTGCCACCTTATGCATGCATGCAATTTTGTGAAATATTTTTTCAAAACTATTTTTATGCATCATGCATGTTTTGAAAAGTCATCTCTCTCAATAGCTAAAGTGCCACACACTTTAGGTGATAGGACCTTTACAAAGTGTCCTAAAAGGCTTAGACACAATTTAGGGTTTTGAACTTCATATGTTGCTTCTTCTTCAAGCTTCTCTTCTTTTGTGTCTTCTTCTCTTTAAATTAAGTCCTGCACTTTGCTCATCTTGAAACATTAGTAGATATGATGTAATTTGTTATCATACAAAATAAATGAGTGTTTACCCTTGGTTCAACAACTATCATGTACATGTTTATTGCACCACATCCAGAGATGGTGACAGCCAGCAGCCCAAATATTTTGCTAGTCAACATCATCTAGACTCAAATCAATCATCAAATTAAACTGAACCTAGTGCGTAGTATTTAAGCCAAATAAATTGTTCCTGATGGTTACCGACACCAAATGCAACCAAACCTGCATGGCAAGAGGGCAATCACGCAACACGTGAAAAATCGTTTCATGGTGATTAGAGCAATTGTGACAATTGATGGGAACAATATTTTGAATTTGAATTATAACTTGGTGGGGAACAATATTTTGAATCATATCTAGTTTCCAAGTACCTCCAGGATCTCTGCCAAATCATTAACTTTCCAATCCAAAGCATGTGTGGGGGAATAAAATCCACCACGTCCAGCAACCTTATATCTCCATTAACCCCCTTACCTCTCCAAAAATTAACCTTGGAAGTTGGAACGAACCAGTTGTATTTATTTGGTTAAGTGAAGTTGCGATTTTGGTATTACAAAATACAAATAGTGTTATTTTAATTTTTAACTCGCTGCTGTTTAAAAAGTTTGTTTTTTCAAAACTGACATAATCTCTGAAAATGTATTCTCGAAATAAAAGTAAACACATTGGCATTTAGACTGATGGAGTTCTCCCAAAATTGGTGTGTAAGTGTATTTCAGAATGTTCTTGCTTTTGGTCCCTAATTACATTTTCAAATGTTGTAAATTGCATAATGACTACTTGCAATCGGTACAACTATTTTATTTAAGTTTTTCTCTAAAGATTAAACATATTATGATCATAAGAGTTTAATCAGTATATGTGACTTTCTACAATGAGTAAATTAAAAGCCTCGTGAATGCAGATAAGATGGAAATTTCTGTTCAATTTGGGTCATAGTTGTTTGAGGCTTTAAGACTTTTGCTTTCACTAAAAAAAAGTTGAACATTTTTATAATGTGATAAATTTTTTTGACATATTGTGCCAATTTTTAATTGGTTAAAAATTTAAAGAATATTTATACCATTTTTTTTGAAAAAAATAATAATTATTGTTTGTTTTATTTCACCGGTGTTAAATCTCAAGATACACACTCTCAATATCGCTAAAGAGTTTAATTTATATACACTAAGATGGGGAAGTGACTTATTATTTTCGATTCACATTTCACAATTTAGCCATGTCTTATTATTTTCAATTAAAATATAAAAAAAAATTAAAAATTAGTCAAAATAACTTTTCATAGGAGGAACGAAGTTAAAAGAATGTGTGGAAGTGACATAACAGTTACTTTGACTTATTTTTTTAATTTTATTTTAATTGAAAATAATATGACTAATTAAATAGTAAATTGTGATTGAAAATTGATGTAAATGTGGCTTAATTAAACTCTATCGCTAAATTCATTGAGAAGAAATCGCTAGTTTGGATTGGCGTTAATTCAGACACCGAATCCGAAAGCAAAAGTGGCTGAGGAACGCACACTCGCTCACATACACTGTTACAAGAATAAAATTTAAGAATGGGTAGATACCCACACCGGCCCAGACTCATAAATAAGTATAGAAGGTGACGATGCCATTTCCGATCTCTCCCTTCATCTGCTTTTCAGTTGTTTCTGTCTCTCACCACCAGTCACCATTAGATTAGATCCAATCTCTCCCTTTCTCTTCCTCAATTCAACCCTAACTAACTACACCTACTCTCTTCCACTTCCTTTCATTCTCACCTCACCTACTCTTCTCCAAATCTCTCTTCGTTTCGCTCCCCTCCGGTTGCTACATTTCATCACCAGAACCTGAAATGCCGAGAGCATTTCATCCTAAAACACTTTCCAATCTCGATTTGATTTTGTTTCTCTCAATTTAACACTGTTGTTGATAAAAATCAAATCAAATGGAAGATACATCTAAATACGCTCACAGTCCTGCACACGTGGCAGTTGCGAGACGCGACCACGCCGCTTTGCGCCATCTCGTTTCCACCGTACCCAAGCTTCCCAAGGCCGGTGAAGTCACCACTGAGAACGAATCTCTCGCCGCCGAGATTCGTGCCGATGAGGTATCCGCCGTCATAGATCGCCGCGATGTTCCTTGCCGGGAAACACCTCTCCACCTTGCAGTGCGTCTTAGGGATCCAGTCTCCGCCGAGATTCTAATGTCCGCCGGCGCTGATTGGAGTTTGCAGAACGAGCACGGCTGGAGTGCTCTCCAAGAAGCGGTTTGCACAAGAGAGGAAGCCATTGCTCTCATAATCGCGCGGCATTATCAACCTCTTGCTTGGGCTAAATGGTGCCGCAGATTGCCACGTATCATTGGTTCCGCTTCACGAATTCGTGATTTTTACATGGAGATATCTTTCCATTTTGAGAGTTCTGTTATTCCTTTCATTGGTAGAATAGCACCTTCAGATACTTATCGCATTTGGAAGCGTGGTTCTAATCTTCGTGCTGATATGACACTCGCCGGTTTCGATGGATTTCGCATACAACGATCCGATCAGAGTTTTCTGTTTCTCGGTGAGGGATATGACGATGGTAATGTGTCTTTGCCACCTGGTTCTTTGCTAGCTCTTGCTCATAAGGAGATGGAAATTACCAATGCTTTGGAAGGAGCTGGTACTCTACCAACAGAAGCTGAAGTTGCGCATGAGGTTTCTTTGATGTTTCAGACGAATATGTATAGGCCGGGGATTGATGTTACTCAAGCTGAGCTTGTTCCACATTTGAATTGGAGGCGTCAGGAGAAGACTGAAGTGGTTGGGGATTGGAAGGCTAAGGTTTATGACATGCTTCATGTCATGGTGAGTGTGAAATCGAGGAGGGTTCCGGGTGCGTTGACGGATGAGGAGCTTTTCGCGGTCGAGGATGGTGAAAGTATGGTGAATGGAGAGAATAATGATGAGTATGATGACGTGTTGACTGCTGAGGAAAGGGTGCAATTGGATTCCGCGCTGCGGATGGGGAACTCTGATGGTGTTTGTCATGATGAGGAACACGGAGGAGAAGGTGGCTTTGATGCTCGTGAAAATGGTAATTGTGAAGGCAATGGTGTGGTTAAAGAGAAGAAAGGATGGTTTGGTTGGAACAAGAAAAACTTGAAGAGTGGAGGTGGTGAACTTGAGGATTCAAAAACTACAAAGAAATTTTCAATGTTGGGTGAGCAAAAGCCACAGCCTGAGTTTCTGAAGGAGGATATTGGGGAAATGAAGAAAGGAAAGGATAAAAACTTGAAAAAGAAAAAGAAGAAAGGAGGAGCAACTAACGAATCTAAGACTGAGAGCGAGTATAAGAAGGGTTTGAGACCTGTCTTGTGGTTGACACCAGATTTTCCATTGAAAACAGATGAGCTTTTGCCCTTACTTGACATCTTGGCAAACAAGGTGAAGGCTATTAGGAGACTCAGAGAGCTTTTGACAACTAAACTTCCTCATGGAACCTTTCCTGTTAAGGTAATCCAAATACCATATCATAACCTTCAGTACTTAGCATTTTAATGCACCATTTCTTTGCACTCTTGTGAGTACATTGTGCTTATATTACTTTTTTCTTATTTCCTGTTAAGTCTAGTTAGATATGATCCTGCTCATATTTTTGTTTCATCCATAGACTAGATATAAGTTTCTTTTGTTTACTGTCTGTGCCAACATTAAGGAGTTTCTGAATAACCCTTATTTTTAATCTCCGATTATCGCAACGTCCTTCATTGTAGTCATCGAAAGATTTGTCATCTATTCAGTTCCTCATTTATGCTAAGTGACATTACTTTGAATCTTTGATCATCCAATTGTTTATTTATAATTTAGTCCCTTGATATTGCGAAGTGTCGTCAATTTAGTCTCTCAATCATCCAGAATGTCATGAAACTAGTCCTTTAGTCAAGGCTCCTCCACTAATTCATTCATGTCAGTCCAACAGAGAGGAACTAGTCTCAGTGGCATTTTTCTGCATAATTCAGGGACCAAATTGACAACAAAATTTTCGAAGAACTAGAAATGTGATGACAATTGTATCGTTGGAGGATGAAAATACTAGTAGCAGTTTACTCGAGTTGTTTTTATATAGATGCAGCTTGCCTAAACATTCTTCCTCCTCCTTGAAAGTGCTTTCTTAGTTTCTTTCTTGTTGAATTGTGACCAAATTTTCTTTGATTTTTCACAAGTGAGAAATTCTTTTTCTATGGTGATAAGTTAGTACAATACAGCTTCTTTGATTTCCACTGGTCTATTTCCAAATGTGTTGCTTATAGAGATTGATGAATAAAATGATAAAATGCCATTCGCTGGTGATATACTGTATCACCATTGTATTGTCAAAAAGTGACTTGACCTTCATAGCATCATTACTTAAGGTATTTATCGTTTTTCAGTTATGTCCTAATTGAACCCTTGCATCTGAGTTGTGTTAAAAGAATGAAAAGTTTCTAAGTGCCTGGCTTAAACCTAGCATTCTTTAGGTTGACACATGTAGTTGCTCCTCTTGCAGCTTAATTTACAAAATATATTGTTCATTATTTATGCAGAACTATATATGGCAAAGCAAGTTCCATAAAATTGCAGTTGTGTTTTCTACTTTTCGTTCTAGATTTTGCTTCTAGATATGAAAACACTTGCATTCCAAGAGTAGAGTCATGTTGCGCTCTAAATCTAATGGACTTCAACACACAGAACAACACTTCTAAGTATAATTCTTCTCCTTATCTAATTGAAAACAGAGATACTGAAATCCGTTGTCTTATCCTTTTTGAACATTTTAGAGACACCTTTAAAAATGTCAGATGTATACAGGATACATTTCCATATTGGTTAATATTTTATGCATGTCAAATTGTATTGAGTAATATTAATATTTCATATACTTATTTAGTTCACTATGTTATTGTGCTTATCTGTTTCTTGCTATGCTCTTACAAAATGTTGTGTCAGTGTTTCTATGTTGCGGCGTTGTTTCTCAAACCTCTGGTCATGCTACTGTTATGCAGGTAGCTATCCCTATAGTCCCTACTATACGAGTCCTTATCACTTTTACAAAATTTGAGGAGCTTCAGCCAGCAGAGGAATTTTCAACCCCTCTATCTAGCCCAGCACACTTCCAAGATGGCAAATCCAAGGACTCAGAAGGATCGGCGTCATGGATTTCATGGATGAAAGGAAGTCATGGTACACCGTCCAGCAATTCTGAGAGTCACAGATGTAAGGATGAAAGCGACCCTTTTAGAATTCCTTCAGACTACAAATGGGTGGATGCAAATGAGAGAAAACGGCGTATGAAAGCAAAGAGAGCCAAAAGTAAGAAAAATAGGAAGCAGACAGTTGCAAAAGGAGGAGATGAAGTGCATCAGGGGAATGACGATTTGGGAGAATTATTCCGATAGTGTGGTATGTCTGTAATGGCTACTTTGATAATTGTTGTTGCCAGAGAGAAAGTGTAAAGAGTATTTGTGCACAGCTGACTTTACTTTTCGCATTGGATGATCTCTCGCCAAGATTTTCGGACGATCAATTGTCACTCTTCAAGAGAAGAGTGTGCCTCTATGTTTTTTTGCCCTTTCGCGATATTGATCAGGAAGAGAGCTTTCATCATCAGAATTGTTGTTGTATTGTCAAGTGAAGTGAAAATGAAGAGATACAGAGTGTACCGCCTTCAATTAGTTGGCTTCATTCTAATTTTCTCAAAATACCATTACTAATAGTTGAGTTGTATTGTATCTACATCTATATTGATTTGCATTTTTGAGTTGTACCACGGTCAGTATTCATTGTTTGTTCCTCAGGTTTTGACTATTTTTTTGAACTGACATTGACCTAGTAAAATTTGTTGATTTTTGTACCGACATCATCGAATTGCTAGCACCTCTTTTCATTTTGATAGTTTGGATCTTATGTTGGTTTTTCTATTCACTTTTTTTGCTAAATAAAATTATTTTAGGGTGAGAAGATGAGGCCCTAATTCAGTACTGTTTTTTTAGCAAAGATAAATTTCAAAATTTTCGTAGTTTAGGTTAGAAAAATATTATACCTATCACATTTATTTTTGTGAATCCCCACCTCTATAATCGATAGAAAGACTCTTAGATTTAACATGTTTGACCCAAAAATTTCGAAGAACAAGGTCTGAGCACTTTGAGTATATGAGTCTTCCATTACCCTTTCTGTTAGAAATCGGACTTCAGTAATGATACATACATTGGATCATATTATTATCATATTTACAATACAAATGACCTTCAATGCTATAATTATCATATGTACCGATGACATTCAATACCTAACAAAATGTTCTAATTTACAAGACATTACCAAAATCTATCCTTGTTGACACTCAAATACCCAGCCATCACCTTTCCCCCTGTATTTCTCATTCCATCTATAAGGTAGGACCAAGTAGAACCCAATGCCCCAACAAAAAAATCTGAGTCAGCAGCCATCAAGAAATTGACTAGTGGATAATTAGTGCTGGTCTCCCTACCCAACTTGGCTTCATAGTCTGCCATTGACATATTAGCCTTAACTTGACGTCTTACCTTTGTATAGTAAAAGTCCCAATGTGAATATTCTCTGGTTCTGTCAACCACTTGCTGAATCAAATCAGAGTTTTAATAGTGTTAGTCAGTGTAATAAACTATCATTTAAAAGATGCCCTAAAATAATTATTTATAAAAAGTCTGCGACTGCAATTTGAGCCACGACATCAAAGTTTTTAATGTCTTTGCGACCACTTCAGGTGTATTTGACTGCAGTTCTCTACAATATTAATATTTAAAATCGCGATGCAACTGTGTCCGTGATTGGAATTCTAAATCATAGCTACAACTGAAGTACCTGCATCTCAGTGGAAAGCCAAATGCTATTAAGGTGAGGGAAATGGCTCCGAATTTGATCAGCAAGCTGCATGTATTCTTCAAATTCAACAAGCTTCATTTCAGATGCTTTGTCTCCCATCCTTACATGCATGCTTAGAAGAGGTCTAGGGACCCATGGCATGTGACTAGACCATACATATTCATCAATATCAGACACTGCCTTGTCACTGCTTTCCTGAGACAAAGCAGTAAAGGGAGTTAATTATTTCAAGAGCAATATTTACCAAATATCTAATAAGAAGAATAGTGCAAATTTATCAACCACCTTTGGCCAGTTTCCAACAAGACTTTGAAGAACCATTTGTGCAGCTAATTTTCCAAAGGCAGCATGGCGGGCCTCATTCATTAAATTGCATGTGTATTCAGTTGGAAACCTCATTAAGTAACGGACAGCCTGAAAAGAATATTTATTTTATGGCAACGAGATTAAATCATGAACTATATATTAATAAAATAAGTACATAAATCTAACAAGTACCTGTGCTCTCCACCACCTTCTATCCATTTTTCTATGAGAACTCAACAGACTCCCATTTATATAAGTCGTAGGTTGCAAATAATTCCATGGAAGTCCCCATTTCCTGCAATATAATTAGCAATTTAGCATAGGAAAATAAAACAAATGTACTTGCATTCAGTTCAGGTTCTGAATGGAAATGAGAAAATTGCAGTTTTAGGTTCATCGAATAACTAGTCTACATCAGTTATTCAACTAGGATCAGGAGGAGTAATTCGGAGGATTAAATACCTAGGAGTTGGTGAGGTCCATATATACTTGGATGTATAATTTTCTTTTGTGGTCACAATTCCATTGCTCCATGACTCTTCACTTTTCAGAAGTTCAAATGCACGCCGACGACATTCCAAGGAAGTTTCTGGAAAGAAGTAACAATTCCAACTAGACCGCGAAGACCCTGCATATGAAAAGTGCTTATTTGCATATCATTAAATTCTTATGGCATGATTTTTCTTGTAATATTCATGCATACCTTTGCAGGCATCATGATCAGCCCTATTGTAATAGTTAGCAACAAGGACTCTTCCTTCATTGATTGCAATACCAAGAAGTCCACACATTGAAGCAATTTGAGCACCAATACCATATCCAGGTAATCTCTCCCAATCAGCAATAAGAAACTTCACATCTGGATTGCTGCAGTTTAAAGGGTGCTGATGAATCCATATGTCGCGCTGCGCTTTTCTAGTCAAAGGATAGTTATCTTCATCAGATCCTGCAATCTACAAAACCCTCTATATATGAACAAATCAACCATATTTAATAATGCATTTCATTTTACTTTTAGTGAAAGAACGCTCCCAGGTTCGAACTCTGAACCCAACCCAGAGTGTGAGCAATGATAATGTGTGTGCATGGTGTTTATTTTCCTTTTGGTCTAAGCCGACAAAAAAATTAGAAGTTTGTTAGTGAAAGAACGCACCCAGGGTGGATTAGCCTCCTCGTGCATTGGATTTTGAATGTATTCACTGGGAGGAATAGGGAATGTATGTAAAAATCCCTTCCAATTTGTCCATGGTGGAAAGCTTTCATTTCCTTTACGTTTATCAAGATGGCTATATAGTTGTGTTTTCATCTTGCAGTTTTCTAAATGTGGGGCAATAGGTAAATTAGATCCTCTAATTCCAAGTTTGTCCAAATACTCATTTTCCTCAGTTGTAGATTTATTCAACATTGCATTCCAAGCTGAATAAAGCAACGAGTCATTGTCATCTTCGCCCTTCAAATCTCTTAACCTCGTTGTTTCCTTAAGCTTAAATTTGCAGTTTGCTTCTGTAACAACCATGTCTAACAAAAGAAAACACAATCCTTAGTCAATTTAATTTAATATACCCATAATAATAAGATTGATCACTTTGTTATTATATCATTATGTCAGTTTTCTGAGTGCATAGGGCCGGCCTAACACATACCGAGGCCCAGAGCAAATCTTGAGGTGAGGCCTCTGAGTATAGTTGTCAAATTGGGCGGCCCGGCTCAGCCCAGCCCAATGGGCCTAAGTGCAAAAGCGGGCTGGCCTGGGCTTGCCTAGTTATCTATTGGGCTGCGAGTTTTACGACCTGGCCCAAAATTTTGGGCCTAGCGGGCCAGCTTGACCCACTTTACATTTTAACAAAGGAAAACACAAAAAGAATGTTCAGAAAAGTATATAATAGTAGGCCCAGTTCGGCCCATGAGCCAATTGGGCTGGGCCAAAAAGGCCCAGCTCTTTCCGGGCCTCTATTTTTTGAATCCAGCCCAACACAAAATACTGGACCATCAAGCCAACCCATAGGACTGGGTCAAAATTGACAGCTCTCTACCTGTGAGATAGTAAAATAATGTAAACTTTCAATATCCTATTAAATATAATTTAACATCTATTTTCTAGGTTTTTAATGAAAAAATTGTTGGACATTGTAATACCAACGAAATAATGCGAAAGAAAAATTTTAAGTCCAATAAAAATACTATTTGAATAGCTCAAGTGAATAATTTAAGTTGGATAAAAATAAATAGATAAATTAAATTGGGTAAAAGTAAATGAATAATTTAAGAACTTTTAATTAATCCAAAGTTGTGGTTAAAAAAACTGCAACAGCTAGGCAATGTATTGAGCGAACGAACATGGAACATACTCTATTCGGAATGAATTATAAGCAAAATTTATCTCATTTTTTTGGTAATGAAATACAAACAAATATTAACTACTTCTCTCCTATTTAATATAATGATAGAATTTTAAAATACCCTAAAAAATTAGGGCTATAAAAATTAGGGGTATTTTAACCTTTTGTATTTTCAATTAATCAAATTATTAGTCATGAAGGGTAATTTAGGCAACAGAAATATCTTTTATCAAGATTACGAAAATTAAATGTGATTGACTAACTACCTCAATAACTTTTAAAAAAAATGACCTTAGTAACCATGAATTGGTCAAACTTTTCCTTATAATTCATTCTAGAAAGAACTAGTAGTTAGGACATGATTAAAATTATGTATCTTATCACATACTGATACTAGCAGTGATTAAGTCATTCCTCTTATTTTCTTCTCCAACTCGATGTTGTCCACGGTAGGCCAACGGTGTTGTTTTGGGTCGCACTAAAGATACATAATAATTTTAATAAGATTACGCAAAACAATGCATATCTATATACCTAACCTAACTAAATGTATGCTTAAGCAAATAAAGTCAATGGTAATTAATGTATGCTTAACGCAAAGCAAGCAGTTAATTAATTACTAAAATTTGCTTCATACTCATGCCTTAATTCCTTCTCATCATGCATATATAAAGTAGCAACTCACAATAACCCACATGCATATTTACCTAAAAAATAATAATCTCGATTCTTGTTTTTTCTCCAAGAATAAAGAAAAAGAAATAAGCCATGTTTGTAAACAAGTCAACTCAAACATAACCATGGATGATGAAAAAATGAAAGAAAAAACGTTTTCTTCCCTGTTTTCCTAGTGCAATTTTTTCAATTAAAGTGAAATAAAGAGTTTTGAAGTTTCTTGAAATTGACTTACTGGTATTGTTGTGAGAAGTAGATTCAGCCATTGACATGGTTGAAAATAAGATGGGTCCAAACTGAAAGGTAGCAAAGGAAGTCAAAGCAGCCAAGAACAGAGAAGTGAGGCAAACTCCACAGAGAAATCCAACCACACAAATTTGACAAGGAAATGAACTACCCATTTGCAGTGCTTTTTGAGAAACCACCCTCTCAATAGACTTCTGATTCAATTGCTCCATTAAAACCTTCTCAAACCAATCCTGTGTGAGTGAAAGCAAGATAAGCAAGATTTTAACCTCACTGAATTATGAGAATCTATTCACATAAAAATTGGAAATTTTGCAATAACTGAGAGCTTGATAAATGGTTATGAAAAGACTTGAAATTGCAAGGTTCAAAGGTAAAGGAAAAGCATAAGCTGAGAGTGAGAGTGAGAGTGAGAACACATGCAGTGAAAACGACAAAAGTTACAATCATGGGACAAGATAAGAATATGAAGAAACAAACAACTTTAAACAGAACACTACAAAACCGGTGACACGATTTTTTATTTTTATGTAACATGTGTGTATAACACATTATTAAATAAATATAATATAACTCATTGATATTTTTGAATATTGGTGCTTAGGAAATAGAAACAGAACAAAACAGAGAAAAAATACCACCCATGCAAATGCAATTTAGTGCTTGAAAGTTGAAACCTTGAAGGGGTGACTGGTGGTGGCTACCAATGGAGAAGTGAAATAGAGAATCATCATCTGGTGGTGAAGTTATCACATATATTTATATATATATATTCTCTTCACTCAATCTTTTTCAGCTGCGGTGTGGTGTGGTGTGGTGTGGTGTGGTCCCCTTTTCTTATCATAACTACTAGTTTACTACTATTTTATATCTGTCTTATGAGCCAAAAATGGAGATCCCATTGGTGTTCTTTTATTTCAAATGGAAGTTTTCAATTTTATTACCTACACTTAAACTATAAGAGAGGAATCACCCCACATGTCCTCACTTGTAAATTGCTACTATAAACACCAAAACAACACGCCACAAACTTTCCAAACCATTCCATCTAATCTTTTGCTTTCTTTCTTAACACAATTAAGCTTTAATTGGATTTTTTTATCCCAACTTTGCTAGTTTTGCGATTTAGATCCATTTATTTTATTTTTTATTATATAACGATTTTGGTTTCCTTACTTTTTAATTGCACTTCTAGTTCCTTCTAGTTCTCTCTCACACCCTGATCTCGTCGCGACGCAACTGCTTGGACGCTGTTTTCCTCACCACCGCACAGAACCACCGCTGTCCTGTGCTGCTGCGCCGTTCTTCGCCGTCGTACTTCTCTCTCCATGCGACCACTGTGCCTCTACTACCCGCTGGTTAGTGACATTCTCTTCTCTATTTCCAGTTTCCCCTAATTTCTGCCCTAAAATGTATCAGTTTTGTTGTTAAATTTATCTCTTTTCATGTTACTTTTTTGCAATTCGGTTATGAGTGTTTGACTCAAGATAATCAATCTACCCTTTTCTAATATGTTTCGGATTATCATCGTTCTATATTGAATTTATTTGTTTGATTAATTGATGTATTATGATATATTATCTTTACTGTATTAGGTTATAGTTGTTTTGCACTGTTTGATGTATGATTTAATGAGAGTTTGTTGATTGTTATGTGATTTTTAATCAATTGATTAATTTTTTTGAAGCTTGCGTTGGTGTGATTCAGTTTCATGAGCTGATAAGATTTATTTTGTTGATAACTTTGTGTTGCTGATAAGATTTCATGAGGGATTGGAGGTTATTAATCCAGAAGGTGGAACTGAAGATGCTGAAGAGGAGGCTAAGAAGGGAAGATGGAATGATGAGGTATACCAGTACTACTTATCATAATCTCTATGTTGTATGGTACAATGAAGAAAATAACCACCTAGATTATGTGAGGAAGTTGTTACTGTGTGGCGAAATGGGGGTTGAACTTGAAGCAACCTAGATTGGTTCATAGACACAAAACTATTGCTTGCCATTTTTGTTATGTGCATATTGAAATTTGTTGTTGCCCACTTTATACTATAGTCAAACTATCGGGTCTGGTCTACATGTTAAAGCAAACCTCTTTATAAGACATGCCATGGTGAACAGATAACTTGTCATGTAAACCAATGGCCTCTTTGATTACCTGAATAAAAGTTCAAATTTATCTCATGGTAGACTTTGGAGGAGAAACAAATCTTCATATTTCCAGTTCATGTTTGTGTGTTGAATCTGCAGTTCATGTTTGTGTGCCTCAAGCTTTTAACATAACTGCACAATTGTTTCTCTTTTGGAATTGCAACAGGTGATCGATACAAGATATGGTGGTCTCTGTGGTGGACGGGTACATATAGCAAGGTGTTCTCCAAGGCAGCATTCTTTCACAAAAAGAATAAAGTGAAAAATCAAATGAGATGCGATCATGAAGCATTGTTGTTATTGTTATTGTATGTCATCTCCAATGTTGTTATGTCCTCTTAGTTGTTTGATCAACATGGTCTTTTTTATGCAGGTGAAAATCTCATTGGGGGCTGATATAGAAGCTGCAACAAAGTTGAAGATGAGACCATAAATTGCAGGACGTGAGAGTAGAATTTGGAGAGTAGTATTTACCCCAAATTTTGTATTATAGGATTAAATAGTGTCATATACTATGATACAGAGTTTGATTTTTTTAAGAGCTGCAAATTCTGCTTATATTGATTTTCTATTCTGCCATTTTTTATTCACCTAGCCTTTTGCTTTTGCTATAGAAGAATATGATTTTTTTTTTGAGGTCATTTTATGAATAATATGCTGCATGGGTGTTGATTTTGGTTTCAGCAAAGCTGAGATTTGATCATCAGGACAACAACTAGAGTCAACCAACGATTACATCCACAAAAAGGTTACTTTTTTATCACAATGATCTTTATTGTTACAAAATTACCTATATGCCTTTCATGCTTTCACTTCCACTAATCTTGGTTTCTAATGTTGATGTTTAAAATTACAGGGAAACAGAACTTAGAATCTATTGAGATTATAAAGAAACCCGGAGGATCACTAATAGACTCATTTTTAGATGAAGGATAATATTACTAATACATTTTATTTTTTAGTTTGATTATGGATTTGAATGGTGTTTCTCTTTTGTTTTGAGTTGCATAGGAAGTCTTCATGGAATTAGTATAAAATCAAATTATTGGGAACTTCTGCACTCTCCTGTATAATGAAGTGCTTGCTTGTTTTTCTTTTCGAGTATTGTTTATCCTAATATGCTTGCATTAATCTTGTAAAAAGTAATCATTCTGAATTGGATTAGTTTTTTGTTTAGATTTAACCTTGCCAAGAAAATTGGTAATGGGCATTCAAATGCATAGAGAATGTAAAGATGCTGGTTGCAAACACTGTTAGGGATACATACAAGGTGAAGATATACGGAGTGTTTGTGTAGACTCTATGTCGTTGCTGAAATGGAGGGAGTAGAGAAGGAGAAAATGAGAGAAAAGGTGAATAAGATAATAGGTCATGGCCTCAACTGTTTTGTCAGCAGACAGTTTCTCTCTTTCCACTCTCATCTCTCTCTTCTCTTCTCTGTACTCTCCCAAAAAAAACAAAGAGCAACCCTAACGGAGCTCCCCAACGCGCAGAGCAGCTAGAGCGAAGACCAAAACAGATAGCTGAGCCACCACTACACAAACCGAAGACGCTCAGAGAAGAGAAGTGATATGCTACCATTGTTCTCACGTGCTGTCAAATTTGGGAATGTCACTTACAACCTTTACAGCCACAACCTTCTTCATTTTGGCCTGGTGATTATTTTTCTCTCTGCTGTGTTGAGTATGTTCTTTAGGCTGATTAACATGCATGTGTCTACTGATGTTCTGGATGCTTAATGACAATTTACAAATGACGTTTCTCTGAAAAGAAATTACTACATAAATACATATGAAATATTTGTCTTCATAATATGACTTTTTAGTGGGCTGATTTGTCTTCATATGAAATGATGTTCCTATGCATATCATAAGATTAATGCTGATTGGTTTCTTTTAATTCCATGTGATTCTCTTTGCGAGACATTTGGCTGATTATGTGTTCTAGACTTGGAATGACACCATGGTTTTTGATACTTTCTAAATTTTATTCATAACCATGGCTTTTGATACTTTCGGATTTTTATTCATTTTGCAAAATGTTGCTCATGACTCATGGAGAGAAGGTCTCATATCGAAATATTTTAACTTGGATACCTTAATCCATTTGATATATCAAATGGAGAGAAACTCTCATATCGAAAGATTTTACATTGAGAGAAACTGATGTAGTAGGTTTCGAAGTTGTAAGGGAATTCAATATTGTATCTGTATTCTATGTATCCAAAGATGTAAGTCATTTGTATATTTTTATTAATTATTCCATTTGCAAGTTTGATATCCTCCTCCATTCATTTATCATTGTTGTGTATCAAATGAGGAATTCAGTCAGATTATTACTTTCTAATATCAATGTCTATAATTCTCCTGAATATGTTGAGTTTATATGTTTTGTCTTCTAAAATTCCTATTGAAAATTATAACAAGTTTTCTCCCTTTATTCATTTCTACAAAAGGAACACTCTCTCTATTTTGTGTTCTTTCAGTTCTTCTTTTTGTAGCAGCAGTCAGCTTTATAGGAAAGAAGGAAGCACAAGATGACTTTGTTAATGAGCTACTTGATTCAGCATCTGGATTGTTAGATGAGCACACGGTAAGGCTTCCTTCATTAGTTACTTGGATTTTGGTAGCTTTGGATAGAATAGATTTTGGTTTCTTTTATGTTAAAAATACCAAAAGGCCATATGGTGAACACAAAACTGGTTTTTACATGGTCAGCTTCATTGTCTCTCATTTTGTGTTTATTATTGTTGGGGTGTCAAATTTTAGTAATAAAGTTAGAGCTTAATTGTTGATTTCATTTGATTGAATAAAATTCTCGTGCAACTTTTATGTATAACGATCATGTTTTTAGAAGATCAATTGCCTTATTATTTCTTGAAAACAGAAATTATTTTTTATTTTACTTTCGCATGGCCTTATTTGTGTTCATCAGTTTAACTTATTTAACTTATTTGCTTCAATACTTAGTGTTTTGTTGCTTACTAGCTCGATTTTGGTTGTCTAACTTCTAACTCATTTTTCCTTTAGGCATGCTTAGGCTTTTTATATATGTGCTTCTGTTTCTACTTAGTCATAGCAAGTCATATAGAAACGGCTGAATTGTGTATATTCTCCCCCTGTTACGTAGCTTTTAAATGTTGGTTATAGTGAAATGAAATGATTACTTTGATCGTTTATTAGTTTGTTCAACTATGTTGGGTTATTTTTTATTGTCAATTCCCTTTTTACTCATTCTAAGAATGATGTATTTTTTCTTTCCCTAAATCCAATGTTTTAAAAACCGGACCGGATCGGCCGGTTCAACCGGTTGAACCGGGAACCGGACCCCGGCCGGTTGGTTCAACCCCATTTGAACCGCAGTCCTATTGAACCGCCCAGAACCGGATCGAACCGGGTTGAACCGCGGTTCAACCACTTTGAACCGGAAACCGAACCGGATTGAACCGCCCGAAATACATTTTTTTATTTTTAAATTTACTTTTTTCTCCAAAATTTAATATTTTTTATTTTTTATTTAATAAATTACTCATCCGGTTCAACCATGGTTGAACCGGTTGAACCGATTGAACCATGAACCGGAGGCCTCGCCGGTTCGATCTCCGGTCCGGTTTTAAAAACATTGCCTAAATCACATCAAGTGACTTCAAATAAAAGGAAATCTGATTGTTCTATTCATTGAATCTTATGGACTCGTGTCAGAAGGTCAATTATAATGATGATTCTTCCACCATTGTATCTCAACTTAGGATATGATGGCTAGGATAGGAATTATTCAAAAGCTACTTGAACAGAAAATGTGCTTTGTGTTTCACTGTGGTGTAGATTCTGTGTTTAGTCATTTTTGACACTTATGAGTGTGGTGTTTCATTGTGATTTACCATTGTTAAACTTCTACTATTTGTGTATTTGTTTCTATTTAACCATGTCTCATTATATAGGATCAATGAGTGTATAAGTTGCATGAAATTAATGTATGATAGTATTGATCAGAGTTGTATAATCTTGTGTCATTTTGGTCTTTCTTTGAATCTCACATTATTTATGCACATGATGATTATATTCTGTCAAGGTATCCAGAAGACTTTTTGGCTCCTCACTTTTTCTTATTTTTGACCATTTGTCCAAATCATTTATATCTATAGATATAGCCATATCTATTTTTTTTGGGAATAGACTCTGTCATGCATTGTTCCTGCCTCTAAGTCAGTCGATTGTGGTAATGATCAAGTATGTGTAAAAACCTTTTCTGTCATCCCCTATTTGGAGTTTTTGTTTAAACAACTCACTTTGTTATGGTCTTGGTAGTCTTTGATTCATATTTATATTGATTTTAGTATTTAATTTATTCAATAGGTTTCTTGAACTTGACTGTGTTTTCTTTTATGCAGTGCTTGGAAATCTTGAAATCCATTCAAATCATTTATCTATGATGTAGCTTCCATGGGAATGAAAGGTTGTATTTATAAAAAGCAACTATGGTGAAAGTGTAAATTGTTGAAGATGCTCCAGTATTTGTTATTAGTTAAGATCATTTTACTATTTATTTAGTCATGTAGTTAAAGGTGATTGAGTGGATACTGCACTTTTGCTTGAGTTGAACAGGAAAGTTTAGATCGTCGGGATTGATGAAGAAAATGACGGCCATATCTTTGTGTTGAAATATCTATCATATATTGGCAAACTAAGTTGAGCTTAGATATATAAGATACTGATTTAATTTGAACATGTATTATAATCGTATTATAATCGTAAAGAACACTGAGAATGAAATTATAGAAATCTTATTGGCTTGGTTGTGCAATAAATTAGTAAGGGGAGTGAAGAGTTTATTATCGGCTTTTGATCTTATTCTTCTTGAGCAATTCTTCATCTACATACCTATTTTGGAGAAGTAAAGGAAGAACTTGATGATGAAGAATACCTATTTCTTTCATATTGCAATTTAGGTGACAATTTTTAGCGTTGCAATAATTCTGTATTAACTAAAGTTTTGGCCCCGTGCAACGCACGGGTCAAGACGCTAGTATAATTAAATATGGGAAACAACTTAGGTGTGGTTGGTGCTGTTTTTCAATCACACGATAACACATAGATTAATTTTTTATTTTATTAATTTTATTAATCACTTTTTTTTGTTAATTTTTACAAAAGTAGCCCACGTGTCATTGTATGATTGAAAAATAACACCAACCATACCTATGAAATCGCACCTAAGTTCTTTTTCTTAAACCCGAAACATACACTCCCTCGCTCCGCTTTTCAAGGTTTCGCTCATTCGCTTGATATTCAACTGGTCTCACATTCTATCCATGTGCTCCCTCTCTCTTGCCTTCCAAGTAAGCCTGCCTTACCTCGGCTAGGATGATTATGGTTTTGCCTTTTAACTTGGAAAAAAAAATTAAATAAAACAAACAATATTTAGTACTATTAATTTTATTAATTTGTAAGTAGTTTTAGAGATGAAAAAAAGTAGCTGATGAAGGTTGGGGCTTATACCCCTGCCAGCGTGATGACTTCTTTGATGAGTGATTTGTAAGTTCCTCTATTAGTGTTTGCCGAGTCTTGAAGTCTGCCAGTCTGCCATGACCCTAGTGAGTCCCCGAAGTCCAACTCACCTGAAGTTTTTGTAACTGGAAAAAAGTTGTTTGGTGAATTTATTTAGAGAATAAATTTTCAAAGTTGGGCGTCAAACAATGATATATAGCAATGGTGGACGATGTTGAAGGCATTGTTTTAAATTTTGGTTCCTGCAATTGTGCTCGCAATTTCAAGTTTATGGAGACTAAGTGACCGGCGACCGCATTGCGACTATGATTATAATTGCATCAGTCACTTTTGTTTGCAATATCAAGAATTGCAATGCACTGATGGCTGCAACGAGGATATACAACCTTAGTTGACAGTAAGGGTCCGTTTGGTTGAAGAGAAAGAGGGAAGGGAGAGTCTTTTCTCTCTTCTCTCTTTCTATTGTTTGGTACACTCTCTTCTCTCTTTCTCTCTTCCCTCTTTCACCTCACACAAACACACTTTTAGTGCAATAGAAAATCATTCTCTCTTTCTCTCTCGCTTCAACCAAACAATAGAAAGTCATTCTCTCTTCTCTCTTTCTCTCTTCCCTTTCTCTCTCGCTTCAACCAAACGAACCCTAAACGATATCAAGTGTCGTTGGGGTGTCAAACAGTGGAGTTGATAGAGGGTGTTAGGCAGTGACAACTGACAATGACGACAATTGAGCATGTCGCGCAACGATGACAATAAGGGTAGCTCCTCAAACCAATCCTAGTGTTTTAGATCAAACTTAACTCCAAAATAAAGCAAACAAAACCTGCACAAAAATATGTTTTAAGCTTCATTCGGCAGTCGGTCAAACCTTGTACTAATAATCCAGTTGAAACATTCTCGAATCCAACAATGTTTCTAGAAGCTCCACTGTCTAAAGAGTATACAACAAATATCTGGAGTAAAATTTCCCTTAGCGAAGTTTACTCCAAATCAAAGACAAGAAATAGAAACTCTGAAACCAAATAACTAATTAAGTCATAGTCATAGGTACCAAGGAAAATTCAGCATGTTATCGGTAGACGCAGAAACGCAAAACGCCTTTCTAGTTTTGTGAATTACTTTGCTTTCATCAGCTCTTCAGTCTTCGCCCGTTTCGCAAGTGGCGCAGCATGTTGGTCATCCCCGAAATTATGTTCGCCAGTAACTTTAGCATCATCTCCCTTTTGCTTTGTGCTTGCATCCAGGGAACTTTCTTCAGGCATGTTTTCTGGTGTGCTATTGTTGATTCCAATTTTTTCATGACCCTCATTTGAGGCTTCTAAATTGTTATTTGGAGGAGGGAGCACTGCGTTTGAAAGCGAAGCAGAAGGCTCATCCGACTTGATCTGTTGCTCAAACATCATCTGTAGACGCTTCCCTTGGTTTTCAATTTGAATCTGTAACTTCCTTTGAATCTGCATAATAGTTATAGTAACAGAACATTAATAAACTTCAAGCCTCCCCCATCAGAAGATCACACAATAAAGACAAAGTGAACCTTAGCTACAAATAAAGTACCTCAAGTTGTTCATGAAGCCGCTTTTGAAGTTCCATCTGCAACTGCAATGCTTCATTAATCCCCTTAGTACTACAACCACAGTTCAAGGTATGTTTCTGAACATTAATAATTTGTCTCAATACAATTAAAGCAAAAGGAATAACCGTAATTATTGTAAATGAGGACAATAAGTATCATATCATAAATCATAATCATAGCGAACATTGGATCTATGTGGACCTGTTTTTAGCTCACATCTCTGTTAGGTCATATCTTACATTCAAATATAGTATAAATTTACAATAAGAAAATATTCTAGATAAGTGGGGGAGAGGACTAACGTTTTTAAGTCTAGAGACTTCACTTCTTCGATTGAAGTCGACTGTTTCTCAGAAATTCCTGCACGTAGGGAAGAAAAAATCATCCATATCTTTATTCTCGGAGTTAGCCAAAAACCAAAATGGTGCAAATCTATGTGCTTATTAAGTGTACCAAAACCATATAGAGAACAAGAGGAAAAAAATTGAACATATACAGATGCGTGTAAAGGACAAAGCATACAACACAATCATATCACAAACAAAACATCTTTCTGGACACTTAAGGGGTGAATACAGAGGAAGCCCATATACCATAAATTTAGTTAATAAGCAACCTGGTTTATAGGAACTGTAAACTGCCATGAAGATTTACACATACCTTCTGATGACTCTGGTTTGTATCTGGCAGTTCTATACTTCTGAAATTAGAAGAATCAATAATTCATTAAAAACTATTGACTAACACGCACCCATAAAAGAGCTAATAAGTGTAGACACCAAAGACAAGCTAGTTGAAAAGAAGAAAAATAAAAATGTACCTGTAGGTGGCTTTTCACGTGATAGATGGTAAGGCCCTCAACTTTCATTAGGTTCAACACACCCTTTGGAGTAGCCTCTGCAGACTAAAAACATAAGTAACAAGGAAAACCTGAAATATTTCTGCTAGTGAGAAGGACAAGAAGCACAAAATTAAGGAGAAGCAAGCATACTCTCACTACCACCAAGCTGATTGACTGCTTCCACAAAGGCCTCATGAAGTTCTGGAGTCCAACGCATTCTAGGTTTATGTTGTGATGTAGTCGGCGCAGAGTTAGGAAGATCAGTAACTTCTTTAGGTGGTACATGCTCCTGCTGTGAAACCTGTGTCTCCTGCATCAAGATGGAAGGATACATTAGTGCATCTTATATTTAAAAAGCAGATTTCAAATGATAAGAAACACATACAGGGTGAGAGGGATGAAGAAATGAACTATATACATATATTCACATGCATACGCCGATGAATCAAATTAAAAAATAGATAAACTGAGAATCTGAATGCACCCAACAAATAGTATGACATGCTTATTTTATGATTATGCACATAACTGGATAGTTACAGACAGTTATACACATACCATTTGACCTGATTTTCATATGCATTATAGAACTAGTTCACATATAAAACCAAGGTCCTTAACCATATAGAGGCACAAGACGAGAAGCAACCTATATGTTCTAGTTAACTTCGCAGCTAAGGTAAGAGCAAGCATTTTGAGACCTTGCAGTACAATATAAAAATCAACGTAAGAATCAAACCTTTGATCTTTGTTCTGCTACATCACTAACAGCAAGAAGATCATTCCAATTTAGATTAAGAGAATCGTCAACCGAGTCTGACATTAACTGATCAACCCACTCCTTGAAATCAGCTGGTTTGGCGTTTCCAGCCGAGACATAAGAAGCACTATGTTCAACATTATCATTCTGAATCTGGACAGGAACAATATCAGAAACTTGAAAAATATCCTGAAACGGATCCGATCCCCATGAAATAGCAGCATCACTTTCTTGAGGGTTAGAAGTGAATGTTGTAGAATGCAATTCTGAAGCAGGGGAAAAAGCGAGGTTATCAGGGAATTCGACAGGGTTTGAAAACATGTGTCCAACACTTCTGATATTAGAATTTATTGATGCAGTCTGCACTGAAGAAGAGGGAAGAACAGGATAAGATGAAGACATAGCTCCCAAGGAAGGCTAGGCTTCCAAGTGAATCAATCACATGACCTGATTTCAATATGAAAAGTAGAGTGTATCAATTACTCAACCACTAATGAGAAATTATGTTCACCAAACACATAATTAAACAAAATATAAAACCTATTAAGACACGAACACCGGACACGCTAATTTGAAAAATACAAGTAATTGAACTGTCTGTGTCGGTGTTCATATCTCACTAGTAGAGACTATGAGCTTCAAGTGCATTTGAATGATATTGCTAAAGCACCAGAAAACGGATAAAAGCAATTAATAAACAAATTCAATAGAAAACTGCAAAAGCACCACCTATGAGGAATAACCCAGCATCCACCGCTGCCGCCACCACCACCACCACCAACACTAAATCAATTATTGATAATAATTAATAATAAGAAAGAAAAAAAGAAGCCACCAAACAAGACGCCTAATTTGCTTACACACACCACATCACTGTAATCATTTACTGAGTCGATTAAATTCAAAGCAGAGAATAACTAACAGATAAAAATCCGATTACAGAATATTTTGAAGAAACATGGAAATTTAATATCAGTAGAAACGGGGAGACGAAATTGTTAGCGTGTTAAATTCAAATTAATAATCCCAAAACAATCAAAACAAATAATAAGTAGAGTGAAGAGTGTCATCTGAAAAACGAAAAAAAGAATCAAAGCGGCGGGTGTGTAAACAAAAACAGGTTATCCATAAGTTAGAATTGAATTGAGAAAGAAGAATATGAAGAATAGTGATCGAACCTGAAAGGGAGAATGCAGAAGAAGAGTGGCGCAGCAGTAATTTTAGTTAATAAAAAATATGTTTAGGGGATCGTTGTCTCGTCTCTCGCCCCATAAAACGAACGAGAGGACGTACCTCACTTTGTTTTTGACCCCTTTATGATTGGGTCCCTCACAAAATTCTATTTCACAATTTGCAACAAAATAGAATATGTTTTTCTCTACCACGCCCACAACGGAGTCCTCATTCTCGACCGTCGGATTCAAAGATGGGGTGGTTTCGTCATTCCAGAGTTTGTTAACTTATACAATAGCCCTTTACCTTTCCCACTTCCTTTTTTGTGAACCTATTTGACTAAATGTTATCTATTTATAAAAAATAAAACTTTTTTCGATTCATCGTATAATAGATGTATTTGGACTGCCAAATAAAACTTTTTTGGATTCATCGTATAATAGATGTATTTGAACTGCCAAAGAATGTTGGCTCAATTGGTAAGAAGTTGGTTCATTCCCCATAAGGGCGTGGGTAAGAAGTTGGCTCATGTGAGAACAATATTTTGGGGCAGATACTGCAACACTTGAACAATGATGAAGATGATAAGACCGCACTTGATTCTAAAGCATGTGTAAACACACTAACCTTTAGGTTCAATTCGCCCCCCACCAATTCTAACCAATTAGATACAATAGGGTGTCCTGCGAATCCCCTTCAGGATACTATAGAAACTTTGATGTGTCATGCACAGCCACACCAAGCACATCTTTCAATAATAGTTTATGGAATAAAGTCTCCCAATTGATCAAGAGAAATGTCCTCATTTTTATGTTTCAAACTTCTTTTGAAGTCTTTCCATGAAGGGGGGAGTTTATGAATGATTGATGAGACACCGATGGTTTCATCCATATGCATTTTATGTTGTTTATAATTATTAAGAATCATTTCTATTTCATGCATTTGTTCCATAATTGGCCTACTATCACTACAAGAAAAACGGGGATTTCCGGCGGACAAAATCCGCCGGTAAAGGCCAAAATCTGCGAGAAATTGGACATTATCGGCGAATATTTTTCGCCGGTAATTCGCCCGCAGGTAACGGTTACCTGCGGATTTTCCGTCGGAAAATCCACCGGTAACCAACCAAAATTCGCCGGTAATTAATTTTTTTTAAATATTTATTTTAAAAATTCCGCCGGTAATTTAATAAAATCCGCCGGTAAATTAATAAAATCCGCCGGTAATATATTTATTTTAAAAATATTATTTAATTTTTTTAATTTGTTTTTAATTTATTTCTTTTTTTAAATTCGTTTATTTTAATTTATTTCTTATTTAATTTATTTCTTTTTTTAAAATTCGTTTATTTAAATTCGTTTATTTAAAAAATTAATATTATTTTAATTATTTAAATTCGTAGACTGAATATTTGAGAAGAGAAGAGTAATGAGAAAACAGAAATGTGAGAAGAGAATAGAAGAGATTGAGAAAAATAAAGTGTATGAATGTGTGAAGATTTTGAGAAGAGATTGAGAAAAATGCAGTGTATGTATGTGAGAAGATTTGAGAAGAGATTGAATGAGAAGGAAGAAGAAAGAGGAAATATAGAAGAGAGATATGTAGAGAAATTTATGGAGATTGGAGAGTATGAGAAGGAAATAAAGAGTGAAATGAGAGAATGAGAAGAGCGTAGGAGAAAGTTTTATTTATAGGAAATGAGGAGAGTGGAAAAAAATAAATAAATAATTTTCGAAAAATCCCCCGGAAATGTGCATTACCGGCGGAATTTTCCTTCAGCAATTTCCGGCGGAAAAATCCGCCGGTAATGCACATTTCCGGCGGATTTATTTTAAAAAAAATTAAAATAATTTAAAAAATCCGCCGGTAATGCGTGTTTCTGACGGAAAAATCCGCCGGTAATGCACATTTCCGGCGATTTTTTTATTTAAAAAATAATAATAATTTAAAAAATCCGCCGGTAATGCGTATTACCGACGGATTTTTTCGTCGGAAAAATCCGCCGATAATGCACATTTTCCGCCGGAAAACCTATTTTTTCCGCCGGAAATGCCAAATTTCCGCTGGAAAAAATCCGCCGGTAATGCACGATTTTCTTGTAGTGTATCAACCATCTTGTAATTATTAAAATGAGTAATGATCCGGGCCCCAATGTGGGCGATCAACCTGATTTGGTTTGCCTGGTCACGTTACTGGCTCGTTGAGGTTGCTTGCTACTTGAACGAAGGTGATGGTGAAGTCGGACTGAATAGTTATTGGTCGCGTTCAGAGCTCCGACGGGGTGTACTTATGATGACACTCTGACGCCCAAGTCAGTGGGGTAATATTCGAGCAGAGTAACGTTATGTGTCAAAAGTGTACCTGTCAGATGAGGTCAGATCTCTATATATAGTGTTAGAGGCTCTACGGGCGACCGTCGGATCGCGTACGACTTGATTTGAGCCGTTGATCCTGCGGATCTAGGTTAAGCCTCTCTGCTTCCCAGGCCCAGTCCGGAACAGTTGCCCCCCAGGCCGAAGCCGTCCATGGGGACGGGTTCAGGCCTGAGAACGATTACTCCCAAAGGAGCGACTTTGCCTTCGTATGGTCGCCTACGCTGAGGCGTCTTGCATTCATGCCCGAGCAACGGGTTCTTCTTTGTCTTTTAATGACGTGGCGTTCTGAGTTTGACGGATGTGACGTTTCACCTTTCGAGGTGACAGTCGTGACCTTTTGCGTTTCCCAATGGGGGCGCGCAATTATGGTGGTTCAATTTTCGAGGGGCGTCATTAATGATGGAAGCGAAGGGTCATGTCGCTTCAATTCCTGGCCTGCTTCCCCTATATATGGGACACGCTTCCTTCATTTTTCATTTCTCTTTCTCGTGTTTCTGCTCTGAGAACGACTTGCATTCTCCGGTGAGCGACCAGGTTTCCGGTGACATTCTGGCGAGGTTTTCTCCGGTGGGTGACTCCTTGCTCCGGCACGATTCAACTCCAGACCGCCTTCTTCTAGTAATTGCTAGCGCGACCAACTTGTCTCCAACTCCAGGTACTTGTCATCTCATTAACTTCTGGCCTTGATTTTTTATTTTTCCTTCTGTAGGTCGTCTATAGGTGGTCTGACTTTCTTGCAGGATCTGGATCTGGCACGGACAAAGCAAACCGCCCGCATTCCCAACAGTCCTCCTGTTCGGCTGGCCGAAATTTGTACTCGTCCTGCTTCGTGCGAAACCATGAACTAACCTCAATCTGAAACTCACCCGCTTACTTCTTCTACCAATTTGTCTGGTGAGAGCACGTCTTTCGACCGGACCATTTCTATGGGTAATCTCGCGCATACCCATTCTCGAGGATCAGAGGACACTGTCGAACCATCAGAAGCCGTCAATACCCCTACTCACGTTGCTACTACCTCAGCTCGTTCGGAGAGGGACTTACGGCAAATTGACGGAGTAGAGGATCCTGACTGGGGAGGCGTGATTTCCTCCGCCCTGGGGATGAGGTACTTCAATATTTCGCGAATATGATAGGCGATCCCGGTCAATTATGGGCGGTGGAAGGTCCTTCTTCGGATGAGCATGTGGCCACAGTCCCCTCCTCTCTCAAATTCACCATGTACCCAAACGTTCTTCGCGACATGCAGGTTCGTCCCCCGTTTATTTCTTTCCAACATTCCCTCCTTCGTTATCTTGGAGTTGCACTGTCCCAACTGCACCCAAAATCGTGGGCCTTCATCAAGGTATACAAGCAGCTGATGAGAGTCATGGGGCGCGACTGCTCTCGGTCTCTTTTCTTCAATATTTTCGAGATGAGCCGGCGGCCGGAACCAGGGAGCAATAGAAGCCGGTGGGAGCATATGAGTATCAAGGGTCAGTCGGACTTCAAACTTTTTAAACCTTACTCTGATTCACTGAAGCCCTGGAAGCTCTCCTTTATGTGGGTTGTACCCGTTTGCGAGGACTCTCGCAAGATGGTCGGGTCTCTGGATGCTCGGGGACGGGTGAGAGGCTACAAGTTTCCCATCGCGTGGACGTATGCACACTACCGTCATCCCCCGGGCACTTACTGAACACGCTGCAAACTTAGCGAGGGCGATCTGGAAACCTTGAGACTGCTCGAGAACATGGCTTCCTGGATGGACCAGAAATTGATCAAGGGCTATCGGTTGATACGGGCACGGGACGATTCTAGTTTCCGTGTTGCTCTCGGTGCGACTGCTACTTCTTCTATTCTTTCTCCCCATTTTTTTATATATACTGACCGTTCTTTCTTCTTTTTCAGGTGAAATGACGGGCATGGGATACGATGAGTTCATGAGGAAGGCCAGGAAAGGCAGAAAATCTCAACCCGCTCCTTCTACCTCGGTCGAACCACCCCCTCCGATTGGTGAAGATGCCAATGCCGCTGATAAAGCGGGGACCAGTACCGTAACCCCAGCTCTGGGAAGAGGAGGGATCGCTCTCTTCCCGCTGTTGATCTCACTGGGGACGACTCCGGGGTTGACCCTCCATCGAAGAGGAGTAAGGCTGCAAAAGAGGCTCTGAGGAGACCGGTTTCTAGCCTTTACTTGGATGAGGTCTCTGAGGCGGACTTTGACCGCTTCCGTCAGGACCCTCTTCTCTTTGTGGCAGATGTGGCCAATGCCGGTTCTTGCCTGATCGCTAAGCTGAAGCAAGGGGAGGCGGATCGGACTGCAGGTAGTAGACTCCTCGCCCAAAACTTGTGGTTCCAAAGTGATAATTTAGACAAAACTGATAAGCTAAACCGTGCTTATGGATTTATCTCAGAGTTGCGGGAGGAGCTGGAGGCCACCAAGAGGAAGCTTCAAGAGTCTGAGGCCGCTCTCAAACCTACTGTCGATGCCCTTGATGAAACAAAGAAGACCCTCTGCACTGTGACCAAAGAGAGGGACGATGCGCTGACTGCCAAAACTGAGGCCGAGAGTAGGGCGCAGCTGGAAGTGTCAAAGGTGAACAAGCTGTCCGGTCGGGTTGAGGGGTTGGTTGAAGAGGTTGCTAAGCTCAAGGAGAATGTTGGCACCCTGGAAAAAGAGCGGGACGAGGCTCAGGAGGAATGTGACCAGGTGGGTGAGTCAACCCTCGCTATTTGCCAGGAGCGTTTTGAAGAGGCTCTAGCCCAGGTGCAATGTGTCTATCCCGCTTTGGAGATCGACCCCAGCATCATCAACCCCTCCCACTCCCTTCAGAATGGTCTCATTGTTTACCCTGCTGAGAAGGACGGGCAGGGGAACATCGTGAGAGAGGAAGTTGTCGTCTATGAACATCCTTTTTAACTACTTTTTCTTTGTACTTTTCTCTAGGGGCGGCCCGTTGGTCGCCCCTTTTTGATGTAATATGTATTTTGTTGGGGCTCGCTCCATTTTATCTATGCACTTTATTCTGATCGTCCTTCTTATTTCATGCTCTAGTTGTTGCCTTCACCGCTCAATTGATAATCGATGATTGTTCTTTCTTTCTTTTTATCTCGAGTATTCGTCCTCGGACAGTTTACTAGACTTCTGTCCAGATTGAACTCATCCTCAGAGGTGCGACCATCTCTTGGAGTCGCATCGCGTGTAACTTAGATCGACTAAGCACGTCCTGACTTATTCAGTAGTTTATCAAACTCGGTTTGTACTTAACTCGCCCGATCAGTCTTTACTTATTATAAACAGAATGTAAATGAACAAACGATCATAAGAAAATATTCCATCTTTATTGATGGCCGGGCAGGCCTCAATAAAAACCCAGTGGGAAAAAAAGTGTCCCGCTCGGTTAACTTGATTAGTCGTGTTACAAGAGCTCTTGTCAATGATACAGTTTGATCAAACAAAATAATGCCTAAGGTTTACAGCATTCCAGGTCCTTGGCACTAGTCCTCCGCTCATGGTCTGGAGCTGGTAAGCACCCTTACCCGTCTTCGAGACGACTCGATAGGGTCCTTCCTAGTTCGGGGCGAGCTTTCCCTGAGCTGCGTTATTTTGTCCTACTGACGCCTTTCTTAGCACGAGTTGGCCAACTGAGAAATCTCTTGGAACGAGCTTGGCGTTGTATCTAGTTGCCATCCCCTGTTTCACGAGTGCTTCCCTCAGTGAAGCTTTGGTGCGCAGTTCTTCAATTAGGTCGAGCTCTTCTCTAAGTGCTTCGTCGTTCTTCTTGGGTGGTTTTGGGTTAGCCGTCCTCCAACTAAGCTCTCCGATTTCCACTGGAATGAGTGCACCAACCCCGTAGACCATCTTGAATGGGGCCTCGCCCGTCATTGAATGGGGGGTCGTTCTATACGCCCACAAGACGAAGGGGAGTTCTTCTGCCCATCTTCCTTTGGTTTCATCTAACCTTCTCTTCAACCCGCGTAAGATTACTCGATTGGCGGCCTCTGCTTGGCCGTTCGTCTGCGGGTGTTCAACGGAGGTGAAGCATTGCTTCACTCCTAGTTTTACCATGGACTCTTGGAAACTTTTATCTGTGAATTAAGTGTCATTGTCTGAGACCAATATCTCTGGGATCCCGAACCGGACCAGTATATTTTTCTTAAAGAATTTCAAACAGTTCCTGGACGTTATGGTCGCTAAAGGCTCGGCTTCCATCCACTTAGTAAAGTAATCTACCGCGACAATTAGGTACTTCAGCTGTCTTGGGGTGACCGTGAATGGACCCAAGAGATCGATCCCCCACCAGGAGAACGGCCATGGTGCGGTTATGCTATTTAACTCAACTGGGGGAGCGATATGCACGTCAGCGTGCCTCTGGCACCTGTCGCATTTTTTAACTAGGTTGCTTGCATCCTCGTCCATCGTGGGCCAATAGTATCCTACCCTTAGTGCCTTCTTTGCTAGAGCTTGTGCTCCCAGGTGGTTTCCACATATTCCTTCATGGATCTCCCTCAAAACGTAATCGGCCTCATCGTTTGGTGTTAGGCACTTCAGTAGTGGCATAGAGAATCCTCTTCGAAATAATCTTCCTTCGATGACAGAGTAAGACGACGCTCATCTACGCGTCAAGGCCCCTTTTTTGGATCGTTTGGCTCTTTCCCGTCCCTGATATACTTTAGAATGGGATCGATCCATGTCTCGTCAACGTTGATCATGCAAACATCTGAGTTTGGAAATGTTTCCAGGTTGACACTGGGTTGGGGAAGGATCTTCTGAATTACACTTCTGTGATTTCCCGGTGTTTTCGTGCTGGCCAGTTTCTAGAGCACGTCGGCCCTTGCATTCTCTGATCTGGGAATGTGTTGTACTTCTGCGTGGTTGAACTGCTCGAGCAGTTCTCTTACTTTAGCAATGTATCCTCTTAACACTTCATCAAACGCATGCCTCATATTCCGGACGAGCATGAGTCCAGCAATGCATGCCTCATATTCCGCTTGGTTGTTTGAGGTGGAAAAAAAAAATGTCAAAGAGACCTCCACCGTCATTCCTTCTGGGCTTTCTAGGATCACCCCTGCCCCGCTCCCTTTGCTATTGGAGGAGCCATCCAAATATAGTGTCCAGGTCGATTCAGGCCCTTCTTCTTGGATCGGGGTCATCTCGGCTATGAAGTCTGCTAGGATTTGTGCTCTAGTGGTCGTTCTGGTTTCATACTTGATGCCGAACTCAGAGTTCCACCGCCCATTTAATCATTCTTCCAGCTAGGTCAGGTCGATGTAAGATCTGTCGAATGGGCTGGTCTATCCCGAGGACGATCTGGCGGGCCACGAAATACGATCTCAGCCTTTGGGCTGCACAATCAGTGCCAGGGCTAGCTTCTCAATTATTTGGTACCCGAGATCTGGTCCCTGGAGCGCTTTACTCACGAAATATACGGGATTTTGTTTTGTCTCGTCCTCCCGCACTAGCACAGCCGCTAAAGCTTCATCACCGATGGACAGATACAGATATAGCGTCTCTCCGGGTTCAGGTGTCGTCAAGATAGGCGGTTGCAACAAAGCCTCCTTCAGCTGGTCTAGAGCTCGGTCACACTCGGGCGACCACTCAAACTGAGCGTCCTTCTTTAGCAATTTGAAGAGCGGGAGGGACTTGCTTGCCGCTTTTGAAATGAATCGCGAAAGTGCGGCTATCATCCCGTTCAACTTCTGGATTTCTTGTTTACTAGTGGGCGACCTCATCTCTATCACCGGGCTACATTTATCTGGATTCGCCTCAATTCCCCGCTCCGTTAAATAGAACCCTAAAAACTTGCCCGCTCTGACTCCGAACGTGCACTTCTCAGGGTTTAGCTTCAGTGAGTTCTTGCGGGCTTCCATAAACACCTCTTTCAGATCGGCCACATGATCAATGTCTTGTTTACTTTTAAGGATCATGTCATCCAAGTATACCTCGACCATTCTATCGATTTGAGCTCGGAAAACTCTATTCATCATTCTCTGGTAAGTATCCCCCGCATTTTTCAACCCGAAGGGCATGACTAAGTAACAGTAGTTCCCTCTTGCTGTCATGAAAGCAGTCTTTTCCTGATCGATTGGGTGCATTGCGATCTGGTTGAAACCCGAGTAAGCACCCAAAAATGAGAGCAATCGAAACCCACTTGCGCTGTCGACCAACCGGTCCACACTAGGCACCAGAAATGCGTCTTTAGGACATGCCCGGTTAAGATCAGTGTAGTCGATGCACATGCGTCATTTCCCATTGGTCTTCTTGACCAGAACTACATTGGATAACCATGTTGTATACTTAATTTCTTTGATGAATCCGGCCTCCAGCAAGTCATCGACTGCTTTTATGGCCGCTTGTCCTTTCTCCTCATTTTGCACCCTTCATCTCACATCTGGCTTCGGGGTTAATGGCCAGGTGATGACAAGCTACCTCCGGCGGAATGCCTGGCATATCGGCGGCACTCCAAGCAAATACATCAGCGTGTTCTCTTAAACATTGGATCAACTGATCTCGTACTTCTGGGGGAAGGTCGCTCCCCACTGTCACTGTCTTCTCCGGGTCGTTCCCTAGCTGTACTTGGACGAGTTCACCATCCGGATCTGGCATTCTAATTCTCTGGGTTAGATTGTTATCTCCTTCTTCCACATCACTGTCCGGGTCGTACCTGGCATCTAAATCGACAACGTTGATTTGATTCCCGCCCTTGTTCGTGGTGTCCGTCTTCTTTGTTTCATTTTCGCCCTGCTCCTTAAGGCTCATATAATGACACCTTCTAGCGGATTGCAAGTCGGCCGAAACGGTGACTACTTCATTACTGTCGGAGTGAAACTTCATTTTTAAGTGAACAGTGGAGGTCACCGCCCCAAGCTTTCCCAACGTAGGTCCACCAATGATGCACTGGTATACTGACTTGCTTGGTAGCACTAGGAAATCGGTCTTGGCGGTGGTTTTTCTTTCCGCTGTTGATAACTCATATTTATATGAGTTATTTATACGTATTCAAAGTTAAATCATGCAAGTTCTCTGGCAATAGCAGGTTGTTTCTAGTAAAGTTTCTGTTAGTTTATTGCTTTTAGTTAGAAAGGGGCTAAATTACAAGTTCTAGGCATTTTGGTGCCAATTGGCGCCTTTGTGAGCGTTTTAATGCTTCTTGTGTTTGTGCAGTAATCTGAACGTGGCAGCGTCTCTCATCACGTCTGAAGAAGGACAGCAGAGCAAGAAAATAATATATATCATTTTGGCGCGCATGTAATGATGACCAGAGATCTGGAAATGAAGAAGATCTTCTCTTTCTTCAGCACTGACGCGGCTGACGCACTGTAGCAGTGCGGTGTCACTTCAGGGCAGAGTCAACTCGCAAGCAAGCTTGGAAGGTGGGGGAATGACATCAGCAGCATGTGACCTCTTTTGACCATGGCTATTCTCTCTCTATAAAAAGGCAAGGGTGCTCCATGCGGAACATATACGACTCCATTCATCATCCACCTTCCCCCATTTTTCAGAGATAGTTTTTCTGAGAGAAGTTCTGGACACAGACTTCTTTATTTTTAATTATCTCAAGGCCCCAATTTCCATATCCATTCGCAGCCATTATTGTAAAGCCCAGACGTGGTAACGTCTTTACAGCGTGCATGAAGGAAGGCCACTTAGGCGTATCTTTTGCGTTTAGTCTCCTTTTCTCTATGTACGGTATTTGGATTTTAACTCCTCTTATTTCTGTAAGGATGCTCAGCATGAGCTAAACAATTTGTAGTTGGGTTGCTGTTTTGCATGTAATGAACCTCTAGTTTAATGTTATGAAGTATTGATGTTTATGCGTTTTAAATCTTTGCATGTTAATATTTCCAAACTTGTTTTGAATTGATCACTTAAAATAAGTAGATTCATAGGTACAGACATGGTCTATGAAAAGAACTCAAAGATTTATGTGAATGAAAAGGTGCACTAAAGACATTTAGGCATTTTTATCTAAGTCTAGACATAGAACAGATAATAGTTCATAGGACATTGCTGTGGGTACTTAAAATACAGGAGTAGGCCTACTTAGAACCTAGACATAGGAATTCTAGTACTTGAAGCTCTGACGTTTTGTGACTGAAAAGCACAGCTCTTTTGCAACAGCGTTCAAACGTTATAACGTCTATACAACATAGCATTTGTACGTATTAACGTGTAAACGTTATAACGTCTGACTAGAGGAGATTTACTTGCATGCAGCAATCCAACTCATACTCATCCATATTCACACCCACTTCTCATTTACTTGTTTTATTTATGTTCTTAGTCTTAATATCAACTTTTAGTGTCGATTTGCTACTTGTTTCACTTGTGTTTTAAAGACTTGAGCTCTGAAAGTTAATCAGTCCTCGTGGGAACGATCTCTTACTTTTATCCACTTTATTACTTGTACGACGTGTATACTTGCACTGATATTGCGATTATAAAACACACACGAGCGCAACAAGTTTTTGGCGCCGTTGCCGGGGATTTATTTAACTTTTATGGTTCAAAAGTATTAAAGCACTAGGTGAAAGAATTTTACTGTGTTGTTCGTTGTTTCTGTATGTGAACAGGTAAACGTTACAGCGTATGCTTAGTTCCAATTCAAGCTCTAATTCAACTGAACCAGGGAGTGAATTTGCATTGTGCTTTATGTCTGTAGTGTGTTTTCTTTGTTGTTATTACTATTATTGTTTGTGTTGAGTGTTTTAAAAAAAAAAATCCACTTTTATGCCATGGACCATTGGAGTTTTTACTTTATGCAAGAAATGAATGAATTGAATGCTCAACAAGAATGTTTCAATTATGATTTCCATGAGAGTAATTATCAAAGGGGCTGTTATGAGACAAATTTCATGCCCATGACCGCCCAAAATATGGATTATGGAATGGGAAATGATGTGTGTGAGCAAGATTCATATCCTCAAGCTCAAAACGTAGGATTACATGAGGACAACTCTGAATTAAAAGAACTCTTAGCTCATTCCATTGAGTATATGAAGGTGTATCGTGACAACTCTGAAGCTTCATGTAAGAATGTAGAGGCTCACATTAAGACAATTATGGAGCATCTAAAAGAAGAGAGTTGTATTGGAAAAGTGGTTGAGCTAGAAGAAAAGAGTTGTATTGAATATGTGGTTGAGCAAGAGGAAGAAAAAGAGAGTGTAAAGTATGAGCTTGAATGTGGTCATTTGGAAATGGTGGAAGAAAAACAAAAAAATCGTGTAGTTATAGAAAAAGAAAAATTCAAAAATAGTGACAAGGAAGAAAATCCAAAGTTGAGGTATGAAGAGAGTCATGTGAAAATTCAGATTCAACCTTTGGTAATTGAAGAAAAGAATCCTCCGCAAAATGAGCTTAATTTTTTTCAAGAAAGGAGAAATTCATATCCCAAATGCTTATTGGTTGGTGCATGGGAACACTTGCTTCCATATGCCAAATACATGGGATCTCTGACCAAAAAAAAAGAAAGCGGAAGGATGATGTTTTCTTTTTGTCCTATTATCCACCCTAACTTGGGTTTGAATTCCAAGTCTGGCTGAGGACTCTTAAACCAAGCGCTACTGGGAGGCAGCCCAGAGTTTTTATTCTAATCCTTGTTGTTTTTTGTTTTGTGCAGGAATGGAAGCTGAAGGTAGGAGAGATTCAAGACTCAAGTTATTGAAGTGTGGTAGACGTTATAACGTCTCTGTGTGTCTAGGACGTTGTCACGTTTGCTGCCTGGGTGAAGTTTTAAAAGAAAAAGAAGGCTGCTGAAGCAGGCATCCCAACCAGACAGAGTGGAAAGCTCAGGTCAGGTGTTCTGAACAAGTAGTTTAGCCCTCTTTTTAGCAGTAGAATAGTTGTAGTTTTTAGTTAGTAGTCAGTAGTTTGTTTGCTGGTGTTGTGTTTGAGTGTTCCTCTCCCATTTTTGAAGATCAGTGAGCAGTGAGGACACTGCTCATCTTTGTGTCTGGGGGGGAGGATCAATTTTTATGTTTTGTGTTTGCAAAAAAAAAAAATAATAATAATAATAATAATCAGTTTACTTTCCTACTCTATTAATCATCAAAAATGTTTCTCTTTGGGCTAAATCTAGTAATGACTATGTGTGACTTTGTGTGAGTAGCTGATGCATGCTTAGATGAATAGAATTGATTACTGCTTCCACACAAACTCTGTTTTGAGGAAAACCTAGTTAGCTAGGGACTATTTGATGCTAAAACTAGTTTTGGTTGACTTTGGTGATTGTAAAACTTGATTAAAAACTTAGAGTAGCAGTAGAAACGAAGTTTGGGGGTATATCAGGTTGTACTAAGGCTGGGTGCAAAGACTGTAGGATGATTAGTGCACGTGTAGTGTGAGTGCAGCGTTGTAACGTCTACCCGTAACGTTATAACGTATGCCGTGTGTGTTTGTGTGTTGTGTTCTGTGTTATCAAACGTTATAACGTCTACTCCAAAAAGACCAAAAAGTGTGTGTTGTTTCAAATAAGTGGAAAAATCCACATGTCCTCTGTGTTTGCTGCAATTTCCCGAAACAAATACTGGGTACCCCAAATATCTCAATCCAAAATTGTCAAATCCAAAGGATCAAAAAGGAGAAAATCACAAAAACTCCAAACCAAAAGTGAAGTGAATCAAATGAAAGTTGCTCAGTAATGAGGGGTTGCAGTCCTCTGTGTGTTTTACGTTGTGTGAGTCAGAAAAGTAGTTTGCACTAATCTAGTCCTAGCACCCAAATTAAGACCCTTTGTCGTGCTTAAAATAACCCTCATGTCTTATGTGGAAATGTTAGCCTACTCTCTGTTTTGAAAGATGTTATACTCTCACCATATGGAAACCACTCTTTCATAGGCTAGGGTAGCTTCTGAACCTAGCTAGGAATAGAATTGATACAGAGATCACACACTCACTTTGGGCAGTAATGAATCTAAAATTTAATTGTGCATTGGTGCGTGAGTGTGTAGTGAAGGTCTGAAGGAATTAGCCCCTTGAGGAAAGTTTTTGATCAAAAATGGATGAGCAGGGTGTAAACTGCTGGTGTATTTAATTTCCTGCATCTTTTCATATGTTGTATTTCAATTGCTTGAGGACAAGCAATGATTTAAGTTTGGGGGTGTGATAACTCATATTTATATGAGTTATTTATACGTATTCAAAGTTAAATCATGCAAGTTCTCTGGCAATAGCAGGTTGTTTCTAGTAAAGTTTCTGTTAGTTTATTGCTTTTAGTTAGAAAGGGGCTAAATTACAAGTTCTAGGCATTTTGGTGCCAATTGGCGCCTTTGTGAGCGTTTTAATGCTTCTTGTGTTTGTGCAGTAATCTGAACGTGGCAGCGTCTCTCATCACGTCTGAAGAAGGACAGCAGAGCAAGAAAATAATATATATCATTTTGGCGCGCATGTAATGATGACCAGAGATCTGGAAATGAAGAAGATCTTCTCTTTCTTCAGCACTGACGCGGCTGACGCACTGTAGCAGTGCGGTGTCACTTCAGGGCAGAGTCAACTCGCAAGCAAGCTTGGAAGGTGGGGGAATGACATCAGCAGCATGTGACCTCTTTTGACCATGGCTATTCTCTCTCTATAAAAAGGCAAGGGTGCTCCATGCGGAACATATACGACTCCATTCATCATCCACCTTCCCCCATTTTTCAGAGATAGTTTTTCTGAGAGAAGTTCTGGACACAGACTTCTTTATTTTTAATTATCTCAAGGCCCCAATTTCCATATCCATTCGCAGCCATTATTGTAAAGCCCAGACGTGGTAACGTCTTTACAGCGTGCATGAAGGAAGGCCACTTAGGCGTATCTTTTGCGTTTAGTCTCCTTTTCTCTATGTACGGTATTTGGATTTTAACTCCTCTTATTTCTGTAAGGATGCTCAGCATGAGCTAAACAATTTGTAGTTGGGTTGCTGTTTTGCATGTAATGAACCTCTAGTTTAATGTTATGAAGTATTGATGTTTATGCGTTTTAAATCTTTGCATGTTAATATTTCCAAACTTGTTTTGAATTGATCACTTAAAATAAGTAGATTCATAGGTACAGACATGGTCTATGAAAAGAACTCAAAGATTTATGTGAATGAAAAGGTGCACTAAAGACATTTAGGCATTTTTATCTAAGTCTAGACATAGAACAGATAATAGTTCATAGGACATTGCTGTGGGTACTTAAAATACAGGAGTAGGCCTACTTAGAACCTAGACATAGGAATTCTAGTACTTGAAGCTCTGACATTTTGTGACTGAAAAGCACAGCTCTTTTGCAACAGCGTTCAAACGTTATAACGTCTATACAACATAGCATTTGTACGTATTAACGTGTAAACGTTATAACGTCTGACTAGAGGAGATTTACTTGCATGCAGCAATCCAACTCATACTCATCCATATTCACACCCACTTCTCATTTACTTGTTTTATTTATGTTCTTAGTCTTAATATCAACTTTTAGTGTCGATTTGCTACTTGTTTCACTTGTGTTTTAAAGACTTGAGCTCTGAAAGTTAATCAGTCCTCGTGGGAACGATCTCTTACTTTTATCCACTTTATTACTTGTACGACGTGTATACTTGCACTGATATTGCGATTATAAAACACACACGAGCGCAACAGCTGTCATCTCCGAAAGTTACCATGAGTTCAATCATTCCAATGGGCGTAGTTGACGATCCGTTGAAGCCTATCAGGTCGGACCCTCGATAGGCCCTTAACTCGCTCTTGGGTATCCTTAGGACGTCCAAAAGGTCCTCAAAGATGATGTCTGTTGAGCTGCCTTGATCAACCAATATTCTCCTAACTTCAACATTCACCATTACTGCAGTGATTATCAAAGGGACATACCACTACAAGAAAATCGCGCATTACCGGCAGATTTTTTCCGGCAGATTTTTTTCCGCCGGTACGGTTCCGGCGGAAATTTGGCATTTTCGGCGGAAAAAATAGGTTTTTTCCAGTGGATTTCTTTTAAAAATAGGTTTTCCGGCGGAAAAATGTGCATTACCGGCGGTTTTTCCGACGGAAAAATCTGCCGGTAATACGCATTACCGACGGATTTTTTAAATTATTTTAATTTTTTTAAAAAAAAAAATTCGCCGGAAATGTGCATTACCGGCGGATTTTTTAAATTATTTTAATTTTTCTTAAAAAAATCCGCCGAAAATGTGCATTACCGGCGGATTTTTCCGACGGAACCACATTTCCGGCGGATTTTTCAAAAATTATTTTTTTATTTTTTTCCACTCTCCTCGTTTCCTATAAATAAAACTTTCTCCTACACTCTCCTCATTCTCTCATTTCACTCTTTATTTCCTTCTCATACTCTCCAATCTCCATAAATTTCTCTACATATCTCTCTTCTATATTTCATTTTTCTTCTTCCTTCTCATTCAATCTCTTCTCAAATCTTCCCACATACATACACTTCATTTTTCTCAATCTCTCCTCAAAATCTTCACACATTCATACACTTCATTTTTCTCAATCTCTTCTCTTCTCACATTTCTGTTTTCTCATTACTCTTCTCTTCTCAAATATTCAGTCTACGAATTTAAATAATTAAAATAATATTAGTTTTTTAAATAAACGAATTTAAATAAATGAATTTTAAATAATATTAGTGGAAAAAATGGATTCTGCATCGGCAATTAATATCGGTTCAAAAACTAACTGATGTTAAAAATAAGGCGGTGGCATTTTTGAAATTATCATGAAACTTTTCGCATCGGTTGAGGCTCTAACCGATGTAGAATTGCACACCTAAGGCAAGATTACACATTTAATATCAGGTCCAATGGCAACCGATGCGGAAAATCGAAAATTAACATCATCTCTCTAATTGCAACTGATGCGAAAAATCCCCAATTTTTTTGAGCTCTCGCAACATTTCATTTAGCGCTCTCAAGTCTCACACGTCGTTCTCTCCCTCTCACTCTGCGTCGTTCTCTCTCACCCTCTCACCGTTCTCCACGCCGTTCTCTCTGCGTCGTCCACGCCGTTCTCTCTGCGGCGTCCACGCCGTTCTCTCTGCGTCGTCCACGCCGCTCTCTCTGCGCTGTCCACGCCGCTGCTTCGTCCAGGTCGTTGCTAGTTGCGCCGACGCTGTCTCTTGAAACCCACATCGTCGCTGTCTCGATCTCTTGAATCACCGCCTCTTCATGTAAGTTCCATTCTGTTTTTCTCTTCTGGACTTTCCTATTTCTGTTTTCATTCTCTAACAAGTACCCCCACATGGTAACCCCTTCATCTCTTCCACTCTCTAGGGTTTATGATTATTATTATTGCTGTTTGTTGAAGAAATTGTATGATGTTGTGTGATTAACCAGGGAAATGTGGGATATGCAGACTGCTGGAGAGATATGTGAAGAATAAAAACAACTCACATCACACGTGGTGGTGGTGGTGGTTTTCATTAATCAAGAGTTATTTTATGATAAAATAAGTATCAGTGAGTCATGTGTAGGGAAAACCTTACTGCACATTTATAAGACTTGTGATAATGATATTTGAGAGTTGAGAGACTGGTTTTATTGCTAGGTTTAAAAATCTGTACACTTTCTAATATTTCCGTGTCATGTAGAAGCAATGTTTTCTTTCTTTAGAATTGTGTTTTTTTCTTACCGATGTTCTTTATATGAATGGAATAAATGTTTGTACAAACTGGCATTGTTTATCAATCTGTTGATACACTTCTTCTCCATGGTTTATCTGCCCTTGTTCAGAGATATCTTGGAGCTGACTGAGGCCGTTAAAGTTAAAGATGCCGAGTCAGAGTCATATATATCTGAAATTGAGGTTTCCTAATGCCTTAACTTTTCTTCATTCGCAGACTAGATGAACAGCAGTTAGTGAGGGGTATGCTCTAACTTTCTTTTCTCATGATATAATTAATTGCTTTCCTGCAGACTATTGGTCAAGCATATGAAGATATGCAGACACAGAACCAACATCTGTTGCAGCAGGTGACTGAGAGGGATGACTATAATATTAAGGTATGTCTCGTTATCTCTAGTAAATACTACCTTGCTGTGATCTTATTGAGAGAGAAAGAGAGGTTAAGAGAAACAAAATTTCCTGAATATGGGAGTCTCCCGTAGTGCTTGTACTATCATCTGGGCTTTTGCTAACCTGGTTGGTGAGAAAGTAATGATTCATCTTTGTAACTTAACAAAAAAAATCTTTGTAACTAATATCTTAACTTTTGCATTGTTCTCTACATAAATAATTCCACTTGTTTGTATTAATCATATGGCAAACTTTATGCAGCTTGTATCAGAAAGTGTGAAGACAAAACAGGCACATAGCACTTTACTGTCTGAGAAGCAAGCGTTAGCAAAGCAACTTCAACAGATCAATTCTTGTATAGATAATGCAAAGACTAGGATTTTACACAGTGAGGAGCAGGTCCTACTTCGCCTGCTGTCTTCTCCTCAACTTATATAATTTACTCTGATATTTTGCTGAACAACATTGCTGCTGAGTGCTGACCACTGTTGTGTAATAGGTATCCTCTGGAGTTGAGAAAGGAGAAATCAACAAAAGATAAGGTAGATTGGATACATTATGCATTTATTTTATACTTTTGATTTCTTGAAGGTTATTCAACATTATAAAACTCGTCCTTTAGATTATTTTGTAAGCAATAATATTGTTGCTTAATGAAAAGGATTTTGCAGTTAAGAAAGATTGGACAAAATGGTACTTCTGAAGTCAACAAGAAGGTTGAACCACTATGTACTGCAAGAGAACAAGCTGAGGAATCAGAGTATGAAGAAAGCAACATTGATGATATATCCCAGAATATTGCTTCAAATGTGACTATTGCTGACAGTGAAATGCTTACCACATCTGAAGGAAAGTCTAAGGATTGATTACTTGGTATGAAGTTTAAAATTGTGATTAGTTGTATACTTGTATCTAATTGCTAATTGCTAATTGTATCTCTTCTCACTACTTTTGTTCATGACTTTTTTGTCTGCCTGTGCTCCATTTCACTCATTCAGCTTCAACTAGAGTTGAAGTTTCCTTTTCATACCATACCTGCTTAGTTCACATCTACAGCTTCAGTTATATGCTTAAAGGTGTCATGTTAGATGAATTTGGTTGCTAGTCTTGTTCTGAATATTAGGTTTTTTGCAGTTCTATCAAGATTTATCAAAGTCGACAAAAGTTCAGGAATGTCTAAATCAAGTGCTGCAAATTGATGGGAGGTAACCATTGCGAATGAAACAGTATTGCATTATCATTGTTTTTTCTGGTTTATCACACTTCATGTAGTTTGTGTGTGCCTGTTAGCTCTTTATCTGAGACAGTTTGCTTTTGAATTTTGATGATAGGTTTGCAAGAGCTTATCATTTGCGTGGCCTTTTGTTCCATGCAATGGGAGAGCATAGGTATTTATGCAACCATAACTGTTGTTAACTTGGGGATTGATTATTTATTTGATATTACTCCATGATTTTCTCTGTTGGTTGATGTGCATGTAGATTTTCCTCATAAGTTGGCTGTTTTGATTTGAGTAGATGCATTTAGTCTTGCATTTTTTTGTGGCTTTGATATTTTGGTTGAAGTTTCATTTGTGTCATACAAGCTATATAGTTAGTTTTGTATTTTGGAACTCCTTCCCTTGTGTTCAGGAGAATATTGTAAATTTTTTCCTACACTGGCTGTGTTGGATTTGAGTAGTTGTGTTCCCTCTTGCTTGGTATGTTATAACTGTGATTTACCTTGATGTGGGATTTGCATGACTTGCATGACTAGCTAACATTTTGTTGGTGGCTTTGATGTGTAGCTTTTACTAGCTTTGATGTGTACCTGAAGTTTTATTTGTGTGATACAACATTTACTCTGAATTCAATAAGATTTTGTTCTTATCTTCGGAATAGGTTAGGTTGATCCTAATTTGGTTCTTTGTTCTTTTTGCTTGATGAGCAAAGGATTAGAGTACTGGGGTCTTGAAAGAAAGCTCTGTAATTCACTGACAAACAATTTATGCACACTTTTCATTCTCAGATTGGATATACAATGAGTAAAATCCTTCTCAAAGTACCATGTTTGAAATCTAATAAATAATTTGCTACTCAGATTCTTATTGAAGATGTGATGAAGGCTATGCATTTAAGGTCGTTTGATTATCGGGTGTTGAGTCTTCTTCTTTATCAACTGCGCGGAGCTAAGGTAAATCTGATAAGCAAAAAGGCCAGCAAGATAAATTTCTTGACATAAAAGTATCTCATTAGGATATATCTCTTCTTTTTCATATGGAATTTCTTCCTATATCAGCGTTCTTAATGGAAATTTTCGATGACCTGTAAGTACTAGCAATATGCAAATACATAGATTCAGTCTTATTGTAGCAGGTTTCAATATTATAATTTAGCTCAACATAATTGTTTGGTTGTGCTAATGTTGCAGGTATGACTACGAGGTTGAACACAACAATTGCAATGAACATTATGAGGCTGAGATGATCAAAGCTCTTTAGTTTCATTGTTTTCTATACTCTATTTACAAATGTTAATATACTACTTCTTGTGTTTAATAGAAAGTCTTTCAATGTTTAGGAGTAAACAGCCTCTCCTAAGACAATACTGCTTCATATCTGTCAATGTGGTTTTTTCTACTTTTCTTTGGAATTTGCATCTTCTTTGCATATGTTGACTAAACTCTTTAATGAAATTTTGTGCTATCTTGGTCAGTATATGGTTGTGGTTTTGGAGTGCATGTGTAAAATGTTAGTTTAGTTAATGAGAGTACATTGTTTTGATTTGCAGTCATTGATGTTGGAACAATGGTTTCTCCAACGGTCTATGCAAGGCGGAGTTTGTGTTATCTGATAAGTGACATGGTTCAGGAAGCACCGAACGATGCAATGCAAGCACAAGTTATATTCCCAGTATGGCACATTGCATCTTATCTTCAGTCTGCTGCACTTTCAGCAGTTGGGATGGAGAATGAAGCACAAGCAGCACTGAAAGAAGGTACAACACAGGAATCTAAGAGGAATGCAACTTCTAAACAAAAGTGAAGACTTTGTACAGTGACAACATTAATTGCTGATTGTGTCTTGCTTGATGATTACATCCACATTTGATATAAATTTCTTCTAATAGTTCTACCCTCAATGAAGTTGCATGTTTTGTTCTGAAGACTTAAGAAACAATGATTGGATGAATGTTGGCAATACCCCCTCCCCCTTTTTGTTGGGTCGGCTAGGATGTTCATTTAATTCTAAGAAACAATGATTTAATATTTCAGTTATTATATAGTCCCTGAAACACTGACCCCGTGCATCGCACGGGTCACGTCACTAGTTTTTTCTAAAGCTTCTGTTGTAGGTTATTTGATAATTTTTATAACTTTTTTCTAAAGCTTCTGTTGTAGGCACTATTTGTTAGATCTAGCTGTTGAGAATTTTTTTTTTTAAAAAAAAAGTTAGTTTTAACATCGGTTCCCATCAGGACCTGATGCGAAAAGTACTTTTCGCATCAGGTGGTTCTGAAAATCCGATGCCAAAAAGGTGCTAAAATATAATTAAAAGGGACTTTTGGCATCGGGTGGTAATACAACTGATGCGAAAAATACTTTTCGCATCAGGTCTGTACCTGATGCAAAAGGTGTGTACTTTTAACATCGCCTGAATCTATAACGGACACGGAACCGATGCGAAAAGTCATTTTTAACCGATGCGAAAAGCCTAAATTGTAGTATTCTCTTCTCAAATATTCAGTCTACGAATTTAAATAATTAAAATAATATTAGTTTTTTAAATAAACGAATTTAAATAAACGAATTTTAAAAAAGAAATAAATTAAAAACAAATTAAAAAAATTAAATAATATTTTATAAAATAAATATATTACCGGCGGATTTTATTAATTTACCGGTGGATTTTATTAAATTACCGGCGGAATTTTTAAAATAAATATTTTAAAAAAATTAATTGCCGGCGGATTTTGGGTGGTTACCGGCGGAAAATCCACCGGTAGCCGTTACCTACGGGCGAATTACCGGCGGATTTCCGGCAAAAAATATCTCCCGGTAATGTCCAAGCGCAAAAAACTAAATTTTATTAAGTCTTTTTCTTCAAAATAAAAAAGGGTAAAATAAACATTTTCAAAATTAATATTCTTTCATACAATTAGTTAGCAGGTAACCTTCATTAGGAAGGATGTCGTGGGGTGCTAATACCTTCCCCACGCATAACCGACTCCCGAACCCTTATCTGGTCTCAAGGACCCTTGTCCATTCCAAGAGGGATTTTCCAATGTTTTCCCTTAAACTAAACTTTGGTGGCGGCTTCATTTTTGAACCTTCGAAGAATCCTCACCCGGATTTTTCGGTCGCTACACTGGGCATACGATGTGTTCAGCTTTGTCCGTTCGGGATACTTCTTCTGCCTGTATTCCCTTAATGGTCCTTCCTGGTCTTTCCGGGGTTTCTGATCCCGCTCAGGTCGGGGCTCCCTTGTCATTCCAGCTACCGCTTGGGTGGCCATCACTCTTTCTTCATAGTTCATAAACCTTTGGGATCGCCGCAGGAAAGTTTCGAGGTCCGGTGGCTCGTTCACTCCAACTTCAATCTCAAACAGACTACCAGTGTGGAGTCCGTCCCGAAGAAACCTTAGACGCATGTCGTCCTCCAGTCCACGAACATTGGCGGCTTCCTTATTAAACCGTTCAACATAATCGCGAAGGGTCTCGTCTAGACCTTGCCTGATCGCCTTCAGAACGACATGTGACTTGGACTTTACCCTAGACGCGGTAAAGCGGGCACTGAAAACCCTCGCCAGCTACTCCCATGATGCGATCGTGTTAGGTTTCAACTCTGTAAACCACTCCAAGGCGGGTCCCTCTAGGGTCAACGGAAAGATTTTGCACTTGACCGGCCCGTACGTTCCTCTATACTGCATCATTAGGTCAAAATATCTCAAGTGAGCGTCGGGGTCCTTCACCCCACTGTACATTCTGAGGTCAGGCGGAGGCTTCTCAAGAGCCCGCGGGATGGGGTACTCGTCTATTTCTCGAGTGAAAGGTCCAATCCGGTTGTCGCCCCTTCCCCCACGAGGTGATCGGTCCTCGAGTTGTCGGTCTCGATGACCACGTCACTCGGGGATACAATTGTGACGACGATGTCGGTTGGATGAATGCTCCTTTGGGTGTAGACGAGTGTATTTATCAAATGATCTGCTCCTTGACCGGGTTAACGAATCAGTTGAGCTGTACGAGGACTCTTGGTAAAGCTCTTCTTCGGGCCAGTAGGTTGGGTCGGTCGAGGAAGGTGACACCCTCGGCCGCCCCTGGGGAGCCCTCTCCCCGCCCGCCTGGGTGGAGATCGGTGTACAAGGTGTCTTCTCGGGGGTGATCGATGCCTCCTAGACTTGTTACCCCTGTGCCCGGAAGAGTCGTCGTCGCGGCGACACTGTTCGGGCGCGGTATACGCCATTCCAGAAGTGACCTGCTATTCTATCTGATGGAGCCGCTCTTCCTATTGCTCGATATGTCTGTCTCTCACGTGCAGCAGGTTGCGCAATTCTTGCATGATTGCGCTTGGTAACACCACATTGGTCGGCTGTGTCGGGCCCGCCTGAGCGCTCGAAGCTGTGTCTTCGATGTCGACGGCTTGGTCCTCCTGACCGGGCGGTTGCTGCTACGCTTCGCAAGTGCGGGGCCCCACGCGGTCTTCCCCGTGGTGGCATATCAGGTGAGGGTGATACAGATTCTCCCACTGTGGTCGCCAATGATCCGGGCCCCAATGTGAGCGATCAACCTGATTTGGTTTGCCTGGTCACGTTACCGGCTCGTTGAGGTCGCTTGCTACTTGAACGAAGGTGATGGTGAAGTCGGGCTGAATAGTTGTTGGTCGCGTTCAAAGCTCCGGCGGGGTGTACTTGCAATGACACTCTGACGCCCAAGTCGGTGGGGTAATATTCGAGCAGAGTAACGTTATGTGTCAAAAGCGTACCTGTCAACTGAGGTCAGACCTCTATATATAGTGTCAGAGGCTCTGCGGGCGACCGATCGCATATGGCTTGATCTGAGCCGTTGATCCTACGGATCTAGGTTAAGCCTCTCTGCTTCGCTAATTGGGCCGCTTGCGGCCGGCCCTATGACAATGTTGGGCTGCGGCCCAGTCCGAAACAAGTAACAAGAAAATTCTTACTTGTTGCATCTTCTTGCATGTACCTTGCTTCAAGTTTGTCCCAAAGATCCTTGGCAGAATTTTCACATTGGTAGATATCGAACAAAGAATCTGACATCCCGTTGAGAATATGTCCCATGCATATGTAATCATCATTTTCCCACTTTAGTCGTTCTCTAGTTTCTGCAATTGTCTTGTTGTCGTTGTCCATTGGCCTTGGAGTATTCAACACATAAGAAACCTTCAATGTTGTTAGGAGAAATTGCATCTTCTTTTGCCAACGAATGAAATTGCCACCATCAAATTTCTCAAGTTTCACAAAATCAGAAGTCATCTCTTTGAGTGATGCAGCCATTGTTACAAGAAAATTGCAATTGAACCTAAAGACTGTGAGAACAATATTTTGGGGAAGATGCTGCAACACTTGAACAATGATGAAGATGATAAGACCGCACTTGATTCTAAAGTGTGTGTAAACACACTAACCTTTAGGTTCAATTCGCCCCCATCAATTCTAACCAATTGGATGCAATAGAGTCTCCAGCGAATCCCCTTTAGGATACTATAGAAACCTTGATGTGTCTTGCACAGCCACACCAAGCATATCTTTCAATAATAGTTTACGGAATAAAATCTCCTTACACACTCTTGTGCACTAGAGAAGTAAAGAGATGATATAGACTAATAAAAATGGTGGAATTTTGTGTTGGAGATAAGTAAAATGCGTATATTGATAAGTTTAGAAAGTCTCTTTATATAGAAAAATTCATGCATTTTGATGGAAAAAAATAACCTTTGGAAAAACAATTTCTGTCGGATAAACAGTTATATAGCGTTAGTTTTCGTATTCTTTCACAAAAGTCATGTTGGTCTGTTGGCTAGGCGTTGCATCAATTCAATTTGGCGATCCTAGTTCGAATCCCATTAGTTGCCATTTTGCACATTTTTTAATTTTCCCTTTGTCCGTTAAATAAATCACGCACAAAATAACACACAAAATAAAAAATTCAATCACACGGGTTCAATCTTGTGACCTTCCACTTAATCAAAATACGCCCATGATTCATAAACAATTTCACATTTATTTAGTCAGTCACAAAACACTTCAAATAAATATTTTTGAAATTTCTCCAATAGCTCATTCCCCACAATAGCCATAAAGTCTGCCCTGACCCTCGTGATTATAAATTGATTTCAACGTTTCCTTTCATCATTAAAGGTTTAGTCATACAATTTTAATATCCAAACTAGCCTGCATACAGCATACCATTTGACTTGTAAAGAAATAATGAAATGAAAATATCTATTAATATTCTCACCCAAAAAAAGAAAATATTTATCAATAATACAATATTTTTTTACAGTTAAATGAATTCTCTTTTTTATATTTTTTTTGGTTGACTAATCTTGAAGACTCTCGTCAACGTTGCCTAAAATCATATATTCCCTCCATAATAATATATAAACAAAAAAATACATGTATCAAGTTTAAATTTAGACCCAATATATGTACTTTTTTACTTATATTTTGTTGCGGAGGGAATAATCTTATTTTATAACACAACTAGTATTTTACCCATGCATTTGTAGGAGTGATACTGTATTTGTTATAATTTGCTATGAATCTATAAATATTTTGAAAATTGAAAAATTTAATAAAACAAAAAGGAAAATCTTGATAAAAAGGCTATATTTCAACTTGCTAAAAAAACAAGGGCGTCATCTTTCAATTGATGGTCGGGTAACGCTTATCAATTATATTTTAAAAAGTATTCCTCTTTACTATTTATATTTTTATAAGGCGTCGAAGATGGTGATCAAGAGTTTGATTAAAATACAAAGAGACTTTTTATGGGGTATAAAAGATTATGCTAGAGGTATGTATTGAGTGGCGTGGGATAAGGTTTGCAAGCCTAAGAAGGAAGGTGGCCTTGGCATAAAAAATATTAAGTTTTTTAACATTGTCCTCTTGGCTAAGTGGAAATGGCGTATTTTGTCTGATGAGGAAGCTTCGTGGAGGGATATTCTTTCTTACCGGTACGATGATTTGGGCATTATTTTCTTTACCGGAATACCACCGGCTAGAAGGTCTGACTCCTCTTTATGGTGGTGTGACCTCAGTAGGGTGGGTGAGCAGCGGTTTTTGGAGGGGTGGTTTGAGGCGAATGTTAGGAGGGGGTGGGAGATGGTCGTGGTGTGTGTTTTTGGCATCACCATTGGATTGGGCAACGTCCTTTGAAGCTGGATTTTCCTAACATTTTTGCAGGTTGTTCTCAGCAAAATACGAAGATTGCTGATCTTTGTATGTGGCGTCAAAGCAGTTTGCGCTGGAACTTGTCTGCCTTTTCGTTTGGATCGCAGCTTCCCAGTGACAACAGTGTTGTGTTGATCGATATTTTAAGGGAGGTGTGTTTTAATTGTGATCGATCAGATTCTTGGAGCTGGATTTTGGAGCCCTCAAAGTGTTTCTCAGTGCGATCTTGCTACCTCTTTTTGATGTCAAGAATTCAACGCACTCAGAGGCACGTGACAACGAGTTTTCAGATTTTAAAGTTCTTTGGAAAACTTCAATTCCATCGAAAGTTATTGTTTTTGGGTGGCATTTGCTTATTAATGCTTAATCGGTTCGCGACATCCTGTTGAGGTGTCATATCATTTTCTCGGAGGAATGGGCAGTTTGTGTGCTTTGTAATAATCACAGAGATGCAGGTCAACATTTACTCTTGGATTGCGACTTTTCGAGGAAGGTGTGGCGGGAGGTGGAACGCTGGCTTGATATTGTTTTACCTGGTTCTTATAACTTACACTAACATTTCATTCATTTTGGTGAGCTATGTGTGTAGCGACCGAAGAATCCGAGGAGGGATCCTTCGTTGGTATTGAACAATGGAGCCGCCATCAATATTTATTTTTAGGAAAACATTGAAAAAAACCTTTGTTTTTGGGTTCGGGGGTCGATTAAGTGCGGGGAAGGTACAAGCACCCCGCAACATCCTAAAAAGGTTACCTTTTAATTTAATGTGTAGAAAAAAATAGTTTAAAGAAAACAACTTAATTTACCCTTTTTTGTTATTTGCAAAAAACGGAAAAGAAGACTTAATAAAAAATTTAGTTTTTTTTGCGCTCGACGGGAGTGGGCCCCCGCTCCTACGTATCTCCGGGTGCGATGGAGAAATCAAAGCTACGTAGTTCTTGGGTAGAAAATATTTGTGTGTTGGTATTTTTTTATTTTTTGAAAAAAAGTTTGGGAAAACTAGAGGCCGTTCATGGTGACCAAACAGATAAATCCAGAGTGGTCGTCATTAATGGCTTATTCGGAAAAGAAGGTATTTATAGCGTTCAAACAAGCAAGGCCCAGAGTGACCGCTATAGACAACCTATTTTTTGCGCGAATTCGATTTTTCGAAAGAAAGAGAGAAAAAAAAAGAACGGTTCGGAAGCATCACGTTGTGAAAAAAGCGGAGCAAGTGATAAAAGGGGGGTGCAAATAATAAAGGAGTTGTATTAAAAAGGGAGGTGTGAATAGCGTTTTGACGCTAGAAAAAAAAGTGTCACCGGGGGTGCAAATAGCGTTTTGACGCTAAAAGAAAATGGTTGCCGGGGGTGTAAATAGCGTTTTGACGCTAAAAAAACGATTGACGGGTCTATTACCTTTTTTACTACTCTACCCTAGAGCACGTGGTTCTTGAAACGCTTTTCCTCAAAAAAAACCTAGACTAAACAAGTGGTATTTTGAAAGCGGATTATGGAGAAAAAATTCTTTTGTTGTTTTTTTTTGTTGTCATAGTTATTATCTAAATAAAAGGGGGCCTTTTTACTTTTTTTTTGAAAAAGATTTTTGTTATTATGTTATTTTTTTTTAGAAAAGAGTAGTGACACTAGTAACCATTTATTTTTAAAAAAAAAAATATTTTTTAGTATTTGAAAAAAAACTTTATTTAAATCCGAAAATTAGTAAAAAAAAGGGAATACATTTTTTAACACTTTTTTTTTGGTTTATTTTTACTCCGAAAATTAGTAACCATTTATTAAAAAAAACATTTTTTTTTTACTCCTTTTTTACTCCGAAAATTAGTAATTGTTTATTAAAAAAACAACATCTTTTTTTTACTTTTTTAACTCCAAAAATTAGTAACCATTTTTTAAAAGAACAACATATTTTTTTTTATCACTTTTTTAAAATCTGAAAATTAGTAACCATTTTTTTAAAAAAACAACATATTTTTTTAGCACTTTTTAGTCCGAAAATTAGTAACCATTTTTTAAAAAACAACATATTTTTTTTAGCACTTTTTTAGTCCGAAAATTACAACATAAAAAAAAACAATAATAACAACATATATACATCTATAAAAACAGCAACTAAACTAAAAAAAAAAGCAATAATATGTTCAAGGAAGAAAAAGAAAAAAACAACCAATATTTATAAAAACAGTATCTAATATTTATAAGAAAGTCAATAACTAATATTTATAAAAAAACAGCAACTAATATAAACATAACAACAAAAATAAAAACAATAACTAGTATTATTTTTTTTTTAAAAAAAAAACGAAAAAACGTGATCAACACTAATTAAAAAACAATGGCAATGTTAATATGAACAAAATTACAATAACTAAAAATTACAAAAAAGCAACAATACTACAAATTATTACATTTTTGTACCTTGAACAAATCCAAGCTTTCTTCTTCGGATCTCTTCAATACAACAAAATTTTAAACTAAAAAAAACTAAGAAGGAAGAAAAGAAGGGGAAGAAAATTTTTCTAAGAGAAACCCTAATTTTTTTTTAGAAGATTCTCCTTTTTTTTTTCTAAGAGCCAAATCCGTCCCCCCTCCTCTAAGTGGGGAACCCTATTTATACAAGAGAAAAAAAACAAGCTTCTTCCATCTTCTGCTCCACTTCAACCACTCTTGGATAGTGATGATGATCTTTTTTTGATATGATGGAGGTTTGGGGGGAGTTGTTGAAGGGGAAAATAAAAGATGAAGACATGTGAGATGTGGGGGAGGTGATGGTCGAAGGTATGGGCATGAGGAAGGGGAAGGGAGTGCCATGTGTGAAGTGTGTGATAGGGAGAGGAATGGATGAGTGTGTGAAGAGAAAAGAAAATGAGTGTGTGAGAGGAGGGGAGAGGAGAGAGCCGTGGGGTTTGAGGGAGGAAAGAGAAAGGATGAAGTGAAGGTTGAGTGTGGTGTTGCTTTAGGGTTGAGTGTGAGAGAGAGTGAGTTGAGTGATGTGTGAGGGAGAGAGAGAGAAGAGGGGGGCGTAGGAAAAAGGGGGGAGAGTCGTTGGGAGAGGAGAGAGGGAAGGGTGGAGTGTATGGGGAAAGGAGATATGGGGAAGTGGGGTTGTGTGTGGAAGTGGAATTGAGAGAAAAGAGGAGAGGTGGAGTGTGGAAGGGAGAAAGCAAATTTCAAGGAGAAAAAAAGGGGGGTGGGGTCGAATATGGAGGAGGATTTTTGGGATGAATGTGGATGATTTTTGGGTTAAGGGGGAGAGTGAATGTGGATGGTTTTTAGGGTAAAGGGGGGGTGGTCGAATTAGGGTTAGGTTGGAGTGGGTTGGATGGAGTTGTGTGTTGGGTTATGGGTTGGATATGGGTTAGGGTTAGGATATGGATTGGGTTTGGTGGAGGAGTTGGATTGGGCTTGGTGGAGGAGTTGGATATGGGTTAGGGTTAGGATATGGATTGGGTTTGGTGGAGGAGTTGGATTGGGCTTGGTGGAGGAGTTGGATATGGGTTAGGGTTAGGATATGGATTGGGTTTGGTGGAGGAGTTGGATTGGGCTAGGGTTAGGATATGGATTGGGTTTGGTGGAGGAGTTGGATTGGGCTTGGTGGAGGAGTTGGATATGGGTTAGGGTTAGGATATGGATTGGGTTTGGTGGAGGAGTTGGATTGGGCTTGGTCTAAGGTTATGCGAATTGGGCATAAGGTTTGGTGGAGGAGTGGGCTTTAGATGGCCCAATCCTAAATGCACCTCTATATATTTTTTACAAACCTCCCCTATTTCCTCCTTTGCTTATTTTGTTTTGATACTTCTAGTTACTATTTTTTTCAAAAATTAAAACTTGTAGCAAACTAAAAATAAAATAAAACATGGCATGAAAAAAAAGAATATTATTTTTCTCAAAAATAAATAAAATTTCTTTTTTTTTTGGATAGGACAAAATTAGGGTATTACAATGTGTTGGGAAGAAATCCAAGAAGGTTAAATTTTTAATCTGGTTGACAACTTGTTGGTGCATCTGGCTAGCTCGGAATGGTGTGTGTTTTAGAGGTGAAGAAGCCAAGCTAGACTCGATTGTGGCTCGTATCAAATATCTGTCTTGGTGTTGGTTTTTTTTTGGGGTAGGTGTCGCACCCCGAAAAATCCTTGGAGGGATTTTTCTTCGCACAACGGGATTTTAGAGTCGCCACCAATATTTTTTAAAGGTAAAACATCGGAAAAACCTTTTTTGGAAAGCAATGGTCTTTGGAACCATTAGATTTGGGTTCGGGGGTCTAATTACGTATGGGGAAGGTATTAGCACCCCATAACGTCCCTTCAAAGAAGGGTTACCTTAATTAAATATGTGATTTGCAAAGTTGATTCAGAAAAATGCTTTGTTTTTACCTCTTTTGTTGATGAATGACTTAATGAAAAATCTTTAGTTTTCGCGCTTGACGGAGAGTATCCGCTCCTACGTATCTCCCGGTGCGATGGAGAATTCAAAGCAACGTAGTTCTTGTTTTTGAAAAATGTTTTATTTTGGAAAGGTGTTTGGTTTTTGAAAGGAAAAATGTTTTGGGTTTGTTGTGCTTGACGGAGAGTATCCGCTCCTACGTATCTCCCGGTGCGATGGAGAATTCAAAGCTACGTAGTTCTGGGTTGTCTAGAAAAAGGTTTTTGTTTTTTATCTTGTTTAATTGTGAAAGTTGAGCTTTCATGATGATCAATTGAGCAAAGGCTCCAAGTGACCACCATTAGCACTCCATTGTTAATAATCATGCAAGCAAATGCTTCGCAAGACTATTAACAAAGTTTTTGATTTAGTGAAAATCTTTAGGAAAATTAGGCATTCATGATGATCAATTGAGCAAAGGCTCCAAGTGATCGCCACTAGTACCTCATTGTTAATACTCATGCAAGCAAAGGCTTCGCGAGACTACTAACAAAGTTTGATTTTGAAGAGTTTTCGCAATCGGATTGATTCTTGTTTAGGGAATGACTTTGATGCTTGAAAAAGCTTTTGATTGAAAGTGGACCTAGGCTACACACATTATGATACGATACATAGATTGGCAAGGAATGAACCCAAGTTGAACATTTTGGCAAAATGCATGAATAGGCAAGAAAATGAACCTAAGTTGCACATCTTAGTGAAGATGCTAGGCAATGGGATGAACCTAAGTTGAACATTTTGGCAAAAATGCATGAATGGGCAAGAAAATGAACCTAAGTTGCACATCTTATTGAAGATGCTAGGTAACGGGATGAACCTAACTAGACATTTATGACACAATATGTGAATAGGCAAAGGCATTTGCAAGACCAAGAGCATTTCAAAATGATTTATAAGTTGTTTTTGGTTATCAGAGCAATTGGTAAGGAAAGAAAACCTAAATTTGCATTCTTGTTCACTAGGAATCACAAAAGAAGTTGAATCCTCTTAGGCAATCCTCAACACTTAAAGTGTGCATCGAAGCACAAGTGAGAGTCCTCTTGCCAATCATCAACATAGGACATGATTTGCAAGCAAATTCCTGAGAACAACAAGTTTTAAGCAAACAAACATCATAATCAAGGTTCAATTCCAAGGAATTGCAAGATTAAACAACTAACTCATCAAAAATCTCATAAACCCTAATTTCTTTGAAACATGCGAAACTAACATAAACCCTAAATCTCATTTTATTCATGGAAACACAAGATAATGCAAGAGAACAACATAGATTAAATAAGCAAAGAAATGCATAACAATCACACAAATCCTAATTTTCCTCTAATATGCGAAATGAAATAAGCTTCAAATCATCACTTTATTCATGAAAACAACAAGAAATGAGTGAAATAACAACAACACACAATTTATTCTAAAGGAGAGAAGCATTCCAAGCACCCAAACCTCCCAAAGTGTTTGTCAAAATACTTGAAATACATCTCTCACTCAACAACAACAACTATGCTAACATTATGACATTAAAATGCAATGGGATGCCAAAATGAAGTGATGATTTACATTTTTGATGCTAAAATTGGAAGATGATGCTAGGTTTTAAAGTATACCTCAACTCCAAGCTAGAATAAGGAAGGAAATGAGATGAATGAATGCAAAACCCCTTTAATCTACTCTTCAATCTTCAACTTTGAACTTGATCCTTGAATTTGAAGGTGAATCTTTGAGAAGAATGCAAGAAGGATGGAAGATTTAGTGTAGGAAAGGTGTTTTAATGGATGATTTGAGTGAAGAAATTGAAAAAGATGAGGTGAGGGAGAGGAGAGGTTTCGCAAGGAGAGGAGAAGAGAGAGGTTTTTTGTGCAAAAATGAACTTCTCTTTGTATTTTTGGGAGAGTAGGCTTATATATGGTCTTGGGTGAAATTAGGGTTAAGGGTAGAATAGGAATGGGATGTTCTATTTTAAGTAAGTTTGCAATTTCTTATGAAGGAGTGAGTGTGAGAGGATGGTGTCATTTACAAAAAAGGGTATGAGTCTTCATGAGAGTGTGTGGGAATTAGGGATGTGTATGAAATGGGTAGGATTAAGGATAGTACAAGAATATTCTTAAGGAATAATTGTACAATAGAAGAGTGTGGAAGAAATTGTGGAGAGAGAGAGAGAGGGAATTCGAAATTGACAAAAAAATGGGGAGGGAAAATTGCTTCTCCTTTTTGGTCTTCTGTCTTATTGAGGACACTTTGTACTTTCTATTTGAATTTTGAATTTTTGGGCATGCAAATGATAGTGCACCTATTGAAAATGTGTCACATATTTTTGGGCACCATAAAAATATCCCCCTAATTACTCATGACAATAAAAGTTGTCATTTAATAATCGGGGAATATTTAATGGTCCTTTTTCAGCTTTCTTGTGCAATAAAAATGGGAGAAATGCCTTTTAATTATTTTGAACTAGGAATTTCTTCCAAAAAATTATACGAAAATTATCCTTGATAGAATAAATTGTATTTTTCATCCTTGACTTGGTTTAGTTCAAAAATAATTAACTTGCTCTCATTTGAATGCCCACGGATATTGAAACATGCACTATTTTATTCCCTAAAATTCTCAAAAATTAATAAAATTGTTTTTTTTCTTTTGGGTGCCAAAAATTAATAACGATCAATAAATGGCCTTTTTGAAGATTAAAATGCATGCCAAATGGCAAGGGCAAAAGGGAAGCTCACGCAGTTACGACTGGCGCGTGCGCGTAATTCAAATAAAAATGCGAGATAGGGGACAAATACACATAAATGCGAAAGTCCATTAACCTACACAAATTATGAATTACCCTTATTGTTTCTATTTTTGTTTGAAAAAAAAAGGTTTGACTTGGGCGGACAAAATTAGGGTATGACAGCTGCCCCTCTTTATTTGGATTTTACCAAGAAATATGAATTGGCCGAGACATATTTCGAAGATAAAATAGAAATAAAGAATTCAGAAATTATACCAATTTTGTCTACTTGGAGAAACCCGAATTTTCTTTTTTCTGTTTTTTCTTTTTTTCTCTTTTCTCCTTTTTCTTTTCTCTTTTTTCCTTTTTCTTTTCTCTTTTTTTTCTTTTTTTCTTTTGAATCAACACTTGGAGTGTTGATGAGGAAACAATAAACGAAATGGTTAACAACATGCACGCTAACTGCGAAAGGCAAGGAAAGCGCTAAATGAAGAAAGCGGTAAAATGCGAGGCTGCCTAAAACCTGTAAACGAACCCTTGCGAATCCGACTTTGCACGTGGCTTTGAGGAGCACGCATCCTGAGAATCTCTGGTCATTCGAGCGACCGGGGGGATCGTTATCAGCTCCGGAACTGATATTTTGATCAATGCACGGCGTCCATTGTATCTTAGGCTGATACAACTATTCTGTTGAACCTCACATGGGGCTGCGGTCCATCGCGTTGCTCGTACACGATGTGAGACCATGAACAGAAGGGAGCACTGAACTCTGATAAGAGCGATTTGAACTCCAAACTGCAATGCACGCTTGAGCGCCGAACTGAAAAGCATTTGAACTCCGAACTAAGAGGGCATTTTCTGGGAACTGAGTGCGAGGATTAACATCGAATTACTTATCCGTCCTTGTACCTGCAAGTGAGATGAACAAATGCATGCAATGCAAATGCCATAATTGCTTTTTGATGGGATGAATGTGATGTGATGCAGGAGTTTCTTTTTGCTTGCATGAATTTTTTTTGTCTATGTTTGATGAATGCAATGCATGAATTTTATTTGTTTTATTGCTCTTTTGCTCTTTTTTTTTGGATTTTTTCTTTTAATTAGCCGGAAAAAATTAGGGTTTGACAGCTAGCTGCCCCTCTTTATTTATATTCCGTAGATAAACTGAAAGGTTTTCATAGTAGGAATAGAAATAAAGATAAGGCAAATGCTAATTTTGTCCTCTTAGTAGAAAAGTGTAGAGTTTGAGAATTAACAGAGAACGATTAACACTCGGGGCACCGACGAGAAAGGAATAAAGAAGGAGCACTGGGGCTCTTAAGGAGCACCGGGGCTCTGAAGGACCACTGCGGGTCTGAAGGATCGATGCCCTGAAGTATCGGCATAATGATCTGAGGGTCTAATTCGCAGTCGATGCTTGGCGCATTAATTTGAATTAAACTGAAGGACCGGTGGGTCTGAAGGGCTGCCTGGGCCTGATGGACCAAAATGGTCTGATGGACTGCAACTAGCTATGGTACTAATAAAACAGTCTGAGGGTGACCTACGTCGATGCGGCCGTGAGGGTCAAGATCAGATCTAGAACTGATATGTTGACCACGAAGGGTGTCCACTATGTCTTAGGCAGACACAGCTAATCTGAAGGACCTCTGGGGGTCTGAAGGATCCTCCGCGCTCAGTGGCGACGTTAAGATCTGAAGGTGCAGTTAGGAGTCGGCGTTTGACACGTTGACTCGGACTTAACTGAAGGACCGACTTGGTCTGAAGGATCTATGCTAGACACGATGCTAACATTGCGATCTGGTTTGTGACATAGAATTCAACACTCGTCGTGCTGACTTGAGAAATGAAAGTATATAGGGATCAACACTCGTCGTGCTGACTTGAGAAATGACATGCATGTAATGTATGCACAGGCAGTGATTGATTTTAAGTGGAATGAATGAATGTAATGAGATTTTTTTTTCTTATTTGCCTTTTTTGCATTTTTTTCTTTTCCTTTTTTTGCTTCTTCTCTTGGCACATGATAAATGTATGAAATGCGAATGATGCATATGTAATGCTTTGATGCGATTGCGATGGTGGATAAAGGAAGACACGTGAATGCATGGTACAATGCCATAATTAGTTATGTAGAAATATTTTTAGCAACGACAAGACCAACACTTGGCATGTCTATCGAAGTAAAAATGTCCTGTGTGTGCATGCATGCAATGTCATGTATGTACAATGTGGAGACAAATAAACCACAAAGGCCCATGAACTGCGGACGCTGAACCTGATCGAAAAAATTGATAAACAGTATATGTGAGTGTCGATGACGCGCAAATGCAAATGTAATGCTTTGATGCAGGTGCCGTGGTAGGTGCATGTTTGCATGGTGGAATGAAATGTATGGTATGATTTATTGATGATGCATTTTTGCGGTGTTTGAGATGAGTAAAAGATTTTTTTTTATTTTATGCGAGAAATTGAGAAGTGGATGCTTTGGAATCATCACTTATTGGATGCATGGTTGTATGGCGGGATGATTTATGCTATGATTTTATTGATGATGCAAAACGATTTTTGTAATGATGAGAGATGAGGCTTTTGATGCAAGAGGCACAGAAGTGGGTATTTTGCAATAATCGTTCCTTGGAAAGAAAAAAATTGGATTTGATTTGAATTGAAGCTCTGACAATCTCAATGTTGTTATTTACAGTCACTGATGTGCAACCATACTTGACTGTATTTACAGACTCATTCACGTTTGTTCTTCCCTTACGGTGTCCCATGATTGATTGAATTTTAGGTCCACAAAGTTAACAGAGTGAGTGTTCAGCGTCACATTGTTAACTTGTGTTCTCTCTCTTTGAAGCATTGTTTAGTAGACATGTAAAGCAGTACGAATACAGATGAATGAATCAGTTGACTTGGTAAGACAGATATGACACGCGATGGGATGAGCGGTAGGTTTTCCCCAAAGTCACGAAATGTAGGTTTTTCCCAGCTCAAGAAATGTGGAACTGCCCCGATTTAGACTACCAGTGAAGGTGATCGGATAGTCTGCCCCTGTCTAGTGATGACAAAACAAGGGGTGTGGGGAAGATAATGAATTGGGAATGCCATGACTTTGGGATGAAGGGTGGCAAGCAAGAGATTCTGTCTCAACCAATGACGTTTGGTGCTGCCCCAATCTTGACGAGAGCAAGGTTGCCCCGGCTGGAGTAACATTGTGAAGGGCTGTATTTATGATAATGGGTTGAGAAGATGCCTCAGCATGGTTGTGTAGATGTGGATATGACAATGGGATGAGATGGGTGTAGAGCGAATTTCTCCGACTTTAGGTGAAGTGGAGAGTGATGGGATTGCCCCACTTTGGAATGATATTTAAATGATTGCTTTTAGTGGGGTTACGAAAGGTAACTGAGTTAGGGTCATGGGTCTTTGGAATTGGTCGTATGGTTGGATGGGGTATATGAATTGGATGGATGCCAGACATTTTCCAAGTTCAAGAAGCATGAAAGGTGGAAGGTGTGCCTGCCCCGCTTTGGGATCTAGGTGATGGTCCTAGTATAAACTTTTGGTTCTCTTTTAGGTGAATCCCAAAGACTGTGGCAGTCTTGAGTTTTTTTTTGATATGATGAGAATTTCAATTGGTGATCACTAAACCTTGTCTTGATATCAGTGCGATTTGAACGAACATTGGAGTGCAAGCTCTTTGGGTTGTTTTTTTTCTTTTTTTGATTTTTTTTGAGCAAATATATTGTAAATAAATAAATTTATTTGTCCTAAAATTAAAACTTTGAGAAAATGAAAGCAATCAATCATCGATCTGAATGGACATTTTTTTAGGGTTGTAACATGGCCAATGGTTAGGGTTTATGAAAGAAATGGCAATTGGGTCCAAAGGAGTGTTTGAGGGCTTAATGAGACAATGACCTCTTATGAAAGAAAGGATGAGTAGGTCCAAAAAGTGTTTGAGGGTTTATTCGGACAAGGATATCTTCTGTGTTTGGTGATATTATGTATCAGCTCACAATTTCTACTCCTTTTGCTTTTCTCTTTTTGAGGATTTCTTGTTCAATCCCTTTTTTGAGTTTCACATTTTTTTCTGATCTTTTTTTTCTTTTTTTTTTTGAATAGAGTGAGCTGATAAGAGTGACACACCATTTTTGATGTGGAATTGAGCCTTGTCTAGGGTGACTGATTGATTTTTTTTTTTGGCTCAAAGGGGTAGTAACTTTTTTTTTTGAGGATACGGGAAGACGACAAAACTTTATTTCAAATCATGATTGCTTGTTTTTCTCAAAAATTAATTCAAGGACAAAAATTATTTATTTTTATATATCCGCTCTTTTTCTCTTTATTTCTTTTATTGGCCCTAATTTTTGCTTAGGCTGCTCTTGCGAGTTTTCAACCTAACAGACTTATTTGATTTTTTTTTTGCAAAGGACTTACATCAAGGGAATACAATGTTGACAAGATATCTAGTGATCATAAATTTGCCCCAGCTTGGGGCCTAAAGTGTTAGCTCATGAAATTTCATCATTGGGAACAAACCAAATGGTTAACTAGGTACTTGTGTGGAGAATATGCATCTTATGGGATGGTCGGGGTGGGACTGGACATGAACAAGGAATGATGATGGGAAAGATACGGACACTAACTGACTCAAACAAGAGTAAATGCGTGTTGCATACAAGTTCACTATACGAATGCTTCACAGAGAGTTAACATAGTTAGCGACATGATAGAAGAAATTTTTGATAACACATTGGTTAACAAAATAGACCATTTTGATCGTTTATCATGGGACTGATAAGATGCATCGTTTTGCTGGTAAAAATTTGTGAACGAGCTGCAAAATCTTTGAAAATTGAGTGTCTCGAAAACACCTTGAGTTTGCAACTGAGTTTGACAGTGTTTTGTACAGCTAAAACTTTTCCAAAGAAAAATAATCAATTTCGTCTCATCTCTCATCCATTTTTTTGAAGAAGCAATGCTCATGTTTTTTTTTATGTATGGATGAACACATGATCATGTATATGCGTGATGAAAATGCAAATGCATGAAACACGTGAATGCACGATCATTTGGAAATAACCTAATGATTCTAAATGGTCTTTGAAGGCAATGCAACCTGTGAAGGATACACAGTCACAAATTCCCATTTTTATTGGATGCTCAATGATGCATGAAAAAGAGTGATGATATATTTTGATTTTTGTTTTGTTTTAGAACACGATGATGGATATGTACGATGAGAATGCAAATGTATGAAGTGCATGGAAGAACTGATCACTTGAAAAGACCAAAGATTTTATTCCTATTATGAATGCATGATGATTTTTTCTAGTTAAAAGATTAACTATACTCATGTAGCGAGGATAAATAAATTACATGCCCCTTGTGTCCTAATGCATGAATAAACACATGGTGGTAGATATGCATGATGAAAATGCATGAAATGCGCGCATGAATGATCACTTGGAAAGGCCAATTATTCTAAATGATTTTTTTTTGGGGCAATACAGCATGTGGCTGATGCAGGGCCTCATAATTTTTGTGAAATGATGCATGCTGAAATAAGGAATGAAATGACGCATGAATGATCGATGAAACATCGGTTTTTTTTATTTTTTTATTAGGATGAGTGAGATGATGTATGAATGCTATGTTTTTACATGCATCTCATGATGTTGCAAATGATGAAATGTCTACATTATTTGATGATGATTTTTGTGAATGATTATGAATGAATGGAAATGCATGCTAAATGAGATATTCAATTATTTATCACAATTTTTCTAATTGTGGTCATGTTTTTTATTCTTTCCATTTTCATGGAAAAACAAAATGCAATGTATGAATGAATGAATAATGTTGCATGACGCAGATGCATGGAATGTGAATGATCATTTGAAAAGATTGACTATCCAAAATGATTTTTCGGAGGCAATGCAATATGATGATGAATAATGCAAGAAAGTGGCATTACTTTTATTTTCTTTTATTTGGAAATGATGCATGCAAGATGACTAATGCATTCGAGGTGATTAAGAATGAAGAGCTTTTGTTTTTATTTTTATATTTTTTTTTTGCACGAAGAGGAGTAATGAGTGTATTGTTTCTATATGAGTATGCAAGATGATGCAAGTTGGGCAAATATGTAGTGTCTTTGTTTTTTTTGGATGATGATGATATGCATGTTAGTACCATGAGAACGAGATGTATATGAAAACAAGTGATTCGTTCTATGGTGGTTTTTTATTTTCTAGCAAAATATAATGTCCATGATAACGGATATGTATGGAAAATGCAAATGCATGTATGCATGAAGAAATAAATGTTTGATCCTAATGCAATTATTTTTATTTTTCAAGAGGTAGTGCAACATGTATGCAGACTCTTATTTTTGATTTATTCGATGAGGAATTATACAATTATAATGAAATGTTTTTTTTGTTTTATTTGGGAAAATGATACACGAACATGGAGTTGATGCATTTAAACTAGGATGACAACATGTATGAATGATATGTTTTTTGAAATGTAATTTATGACTTTACAAATGATGTGATGCCTACGCTATGTGATAATGATTTTGAATGATTATGTATGAATGTCAGTGCATATTGAGATGCTCATGTTATATGACTAAAAATTACTCTTTTCGTGCGAGGAAATAAGATGCATGATACTCGCATTGATTTTTTTTTATGCATGGAAAAGAAAGAGTACATGATGCTTGACACGATTTTGAATATTTTTGTTGTTTTCGGAACGGGAAGACAGATGCATGAGTATTGGTGAACCAGCTCGCCTTTGATTGAATGAATGAATGTGCGTGAGATGTGAATGTGAAATGATGTGTTATTTACATGGAAAAAGGGTAAGAAAATGAGGTTATTGGTGGTACTTTGAACATTTTCAAAGATACACGCTACATGCCACCTCATGTAGGTGTTTAGGAGGGGAAAAGAAAATTACTTTCTACAATTTTGAAATAGAGTTTGAGAAAAAGGAATGCCTAAGCTAATGCAACAAACAAAGGCGTGCCCCCGTGTCCTACAAAGGGTGGGAATACTAGGGTCTAGAGTCGACGAAAAGGGTAATCATCCCATGTAGATTCTAATCACTTCATCACAATGGCAACCAAGAGCTAAAGTCTCTCTCATGATGACACCCACAATCGTAGAAAGCTACCGAGTGTGAGGCATCATGACAAAGCGCACTATTGGGCAAAACTTTCATGAGAGCCATACAGACAAAGGTCTACGAATGCCAGTCACTAATCGTTCCCACTCTCCTAGGTTTTTGTTCAGACCTTGGGTTTTAGGCCCCACTCAATGCTCACAAGTATAGGGTGTGAAGTGTGTGTTGAGGGCACAACACCTAGAAATAACTACTCTTCCCCACCTGCAAGAAAAACCATGAGCAGTCCAGAAAAAAAGGTCGTCTACCCTAGGGTTCAACATGCATACATCATTTCAATGTACAAACCATCCTAAGAAGTCAACAATAATTACACGCATTGCTTACCTCAAAGAAAAGGAGCTGAGAAGAGGGGACATAATAGAATTGGGAATATGCATGAACTTACCTCAAAGAAAGGGAGCAAAGAAGAGGGAACATGATAAGATTGGGGGAATGCATGAAAGAAAGAAGCATATAAGCAAAGAGGATAAGAGGAGAGACTATCTACCACTTTAAGCAAGAAGCGAACATAGAAGAAGAAGGGATAAATACACATGAATGCAACATGATAATGTGAGAATGCAACGGAATTGCCAAGATGCAATCAAGTAGACATGAGAGAAAGGAGAAGAAGAAGGAATGTTCTAAAATCTAGCAAACAAATGGCATGGAAAATAGAACAAAAGTAGGAAGAAGGGAGGTAAAACAAAGCATGTTAAATCAGCAAAGCAAATCACACATTCAATTAATCGGCTTGACCCACTTAAGAAAAAGAGTCCCCAACAGAGTCGCCAGCTGTCGCACCCCGAAAAATCCTTGGAGGGATTTTTCTTCGCACAATGGAATTTTAGAGTCGCCACCAATATTTTTTAAAGGTAAAACATCGGAAAAACCTTTTTTGGAAAGCAATGGTCTTTGGAACCATTAGATTTGGGTTCGGGGTCTAATTATGTATGGGGAAGGTATTAGCACCCCATAACGTCCCTTCAAAGAAGGGTTACCTAATTAAATATGTGATTTGCAAAGTTGATTCGGAAAAATGCTTTGTTTTTACCTCTTTTGTTGATGAATGACTTAATGAAAAATCTTTAGTTTTCGCGCTTGACGGAGAGTATCCGCTCCTACGTATCTCCCGGTGCGATGAAGAATTCAAAGCAACGTAGTTCTTGTTTTTGAAAAATGTTTTATTTTGGAAAGGTGTTTGGTTTTTGAAAGGAAAAATGTTTTGGGTTTGTTGTGCTTGACGGAGAGTATCCGCTCCTACGTATCTCCCGGTGCGATGGAGAATTCAAAGCTACGTAGTTCTGGGTTGTCTAGAAAAAGGTTTTTGTTTTTTATCTTGTTTAATTGTGAAAATTGAGCTTTCATGATGATCAATTGAGCAAAGGCTCCAAGTGACCACCATTAGCACTCCATTGTTAATAATCATGCAAGCAAAGGCTTCGCAAGACTATTAACAAAGTTTTTGATTTAGTGAAAATCTTTAGGAAAATTAGGCATTCATGATTATCAATTGAGCAAAGGCTCCAAGTGATCGCCACTAGTACCTCATTGTTAATACTCATGCAAGCAAAGGCTTCGCGAGACTACTAACAAAGTTTGATTTTGAAGAGTTTTCGCAATTGGATTGATTCTTGTTTAGGGAATGACTTTGATGCTTGAAAAAGCTTTTGATTGAAAGTGGACCTAGACTACACACATTATGATACGATACATAGATAGGCAAGGAATGAACCCAAGTTGAACATTTTGGCAAAATGCATGAATAGGCAAGAAAATGAACCTAAGTTGCACATCTTATTGAAGATGCTAGGCAATGGGATGAACCTAAGTTGAACATTTTGGCAAAAATGCATGAATGGGCAAGAAAATGAACCTAAGTTGCACATCTTATTGAAGATGCTAGGTAACGGGATGAACCTAACTAGGCATTTATGACACAATATGTGAATAGGCAAAGGCATTTTCAAGACCAAGAGCATTTCAAAATGATTTATAAGTTGTTTTTGGTTATCAAAGCAATTGGTAAGGAAAGGAAACCTAAATTTGCATTCTTGTTCACTAGGAATCACAAAAGAAGTTGAATCCTCTTAGGCAATCCTCAACACTTAAAGTGTGCATCAAAGCACGAGTGAGAGTCCTCTTGCCAATCATCAACATAGGACATGACTTGCAAGCAAATTCCTGAGAACAACAAGTTTTAAGCAAACAAACATCATAATCAATGTTCAATTCCAAGGAATTGCAAGATTAAACAACTAACTCATCAAAAATCTCATAAACCCTAATTTCTTTGAAACATGCGAAACTAACATAAACCCTAAATCTCATTTTATTCATGGAAACACAAGATAATGCAAGAGAACAACATAGATTAAATAAGCAAAGAAATGCATAACAATCACACAAATCCTAATTTTCCTCTAATATGCGAAATGAAATAAGCTTCGAATTCAAATCATCACTTTATTCATGAAAACAACAAGAAATGAGTGAAATAACAACAACACACAATTTATTCTAAAGGAGAGAAGCATTCCAAGCACCCAAACCTCCCAAAGTGTTTGTCAAAATACTTGAAATACATCTCTCACTCAACAACAACTATGCTAACATTATGACATTAAAATGCAATGGGATGCCAAAATGAAGTGATGATTTACATTTTTGATGCTAAAATTGGAAGATGATGCTAGGTTTTAAAGTATACCTCAACTCCAAGCTAGAATAAGGAAGGAAATGAGATGAATGAATGCAAAACGCCTTTAATCTACTCTTCAATCTTCAACTTTGAACTTGATCCTTGAATTTGAAGGCGAATCTTTGAGAAGAATGCAAGAATGATGGAAGATTTAGTGTAGGAAAGGTGTTTTAATGGATGATTTGAGTGAAGAAATTGAAAAAGATGAGGTGAGGGAGAGGAGGAGGTTTCGCAAGGAGAGGAGAAGAGAGAGGTTTTTTGTGCAAAAATGAACTTCTCTTTGAATTTTGGGAGAGTAGGCTTATATATGGTCTTGGGTGAAATTAGGGTTAAGGGTAGAATAGGAATGGGATGTTCTATTTTAAGTAAGTTTGCAATTTCTTATGAAGGAGTGAGTGTGAGAGGATGGTGTCATTTACAAAAAAGGGTATGAGTCTTCATGAGAGTGTGTGGGAATTAGGGATGTGTATGAAATGTGTAGGATTAAGGATAGTACAAGAATATTCTTAAGGAATAATTGTACAATAGAAGAGTGTGGAAGAAATTGTGGAGACAGAGAGAGGGAATTCGAAATTGACAAAAAAATGGGGAGGGAAAATTGCTTCTCCTTTTTGGTCTTTTGTCTTATTGAGGACACTTTGTACTTTCTATTTGAATTTTGAATTTTTGGGCATGCAAATGATAGTGCACCTATTGAAAATGTGTCACATATTTTTGGGCACCATAAAAATATCCCCCTAATTACTCATGACAATAAAAGTTGTCATTTAATAATCGGGGAATATTTAATGGTCCTTTTTCAGCTTTCTTGTGCAATAAAAATGGGAAAAATGCCTTTTAATTATTTTGAACTAGGATTTTCTTCCAAAAAATTATACGAAAATTATCCTTGATAGAATAAATTGTATTTTTCATCCTTGACTTGGTTTAGTTCAAAAATAATTAACTTTCTCTCATTTGAATGCCCACGGATATTGAAACATGCACTATTTTATTCCCTAAAATTCTCAAAAATTAATAAAAATGTTTTTTTTTTCTTTTGGGTGCCAAAAATTAATAACGATCAATAAATGGCCTTTTTGAAGATTAAAATGCATGCCAAATGGCAAGGGCAAAAGGGAAGCTCACACAGTTACGACTGGCGCGTGCGCGTAATTCAAATAAAAATGCGAGATAGGGGACAAATACACATAAATGCGAAAGTCCATTAACCTACACAAATTATGAATTACCCTTATTGTTTCCATTTTTGTTTAAAAAAAAAGGTTTTGACTTGGGCGGACAAAATTAGGGTATGACAGTAGGAAGAGACTCTAGTTTGTCTCCGGCTCTCCGCCACTATGGTGGAACAATGCATTCGGTTGTATCAAGAATCTCGATCTGATTCCTTTGTGTTATTTTGGTTTTGAGCATACTTAATGCTCTATTCAATATATCATTGCTTATCGAAAAAACCTTGCTAAAAAAACTTGTGTTGCAGAAAGTTAAAAAATTCAGTATCTTATTTTAAAAATGGCGTTGCCGCTCCCTTTCCGCTCCCGTTAATGTATTTGAAATGAAAATAATAATCAATTTTAGAATTTACATCAACCTAAAAAACAAAAACAAAATTATTTAAAAGTGAAAATAATAATTATTTTGAAAAAAAATGTCAAAAAAAATGTTAAGTTAAATGTTGAAGAGAGAGAGAGAATTGAATTCATTAAAAAAATTATAAATGTGGTTGGATTTTTTTTTGGACACACCTCATAAGTGTGGTACTAAATTATCCACACCTAAGAAAACGAAACATATAGGAAAATATCAACCGACTGCGTCATTTTTTCCCGAACCTTTTCCCCTTTTTTCTGTCAGCATTTTTGTTTTTTCCCGCGTCAACAGTTCAGTAAAAACTATACCTTTTTTTGCTGATCGCGTCAGCAATAAAGCTGCTTTTTTGGCAAAGTTGAAAAAAGCTTACAGTTTTTTATCGTTTTGCGGCCAAATGACGGAAATACCCTAAAAGACAAATGACAAATTAAGAAGATGTCTACTTTTGTTATTTTGGTGACACTTATATTTATAATAGTAGATAGCTCGCTCTCGTTGTCGCTCCTGTTGCCGCTTCCGTTAATGTATTTGAAAATACATTATTATATTTTAGATCAATTTTAAAAATTCACATCAACCTAAAAAAACAAAAAAAAAACATATTTAAAAGTGAAAATAATAATTATTTTGGAAAAAAAAATGTCAAAATAAATGTTAAATTATATGTTGAAGAGAGAGAGAATTGAATTCATTAAAAAAAATGTGGTAGGAATTTTTTTTTGACACACCTAATAAATGTGGTACTAAATTATCCACACCTAAGAAAACGAAACATATTAGGAAAATGTCAACCCACTGCATCATCTTTTTCGCTAATCTTTTCCCCCTTTTTCTGTCAGCATTTTTGTTTTTTCCCGCATCAGCAGTAAAAATTGTACCTTTTTTGCTGCGTGAGCAATAAAGCGCTTATTTGGTAAAGTTGAAAAAAGCTTACAATTTTTTGTCTTTTTGCAGCCAAATGGCGGGAATACCCCAAAAGTTGGACAAATAGCAAATTAAGAATATATCTACTTTTGTCATTTTGGTAACACTTATATTTATAATATAATATATAGTAGATAGATTTATAATAGTAGATCACTCACACACATATCTATCTATCTATATATATATATATATATATATATATATATATATATATATATATATATAAGGATGCAACTTAGTAGGCTCTCATCACTAAAATCTAAACATTTCCCCACGATGAAAGACGTGAAAGTCCTCGTTTGCTTTGTCATGCTTTTGCTTTTTGTCTCCGGTGATATTGGTATGAATTGTGATACTTAGGTTTGTTTTGTTGAAATTTCATGGTTTTGTGATTCCTTAATGAATTCATGTTCAATAACAATTGGTTTCTCCTGTATTTTGTGTAGGGAATCAGGTGTTGATGGTAGGGCAGAACAATGTCTTTATTACACACCTGGTCAATGTCGTAAATATAAAGTGAAGAAAAATTTCTTTTGCAACTTACGCTGCAAACTAGATGTATAATACATCTACTTTTGTCATTTTGGTAACACTTATATTTATAATATAATATATAGTAGATAGATTTATAATAGTAGATCACTCACACACACACACATATATATATATATATATATAGCTAAAGTGCTCCCGGGGTCCCTTATCTTTATTTAAAGTAACGAATTAGTCCTTTATGTTTTTTTTGTCCCAAATAAGTCCTTTATCTTTCAAATTTTTGACACATAAATCCTTTTCCGTTAACAGTGCTGATTTATGTGTCAAAAAAAAGGATTTATGTGTTAAAAATTTGAAACATAAAGGACTGATTTGGGACAGAAAAGGATTTATGTGTCAAAAATTTAAAACATAAAGGACTGATTTGGGACAAAAAAAAGATAAAGGACCAAATCGTTACTTTAAATAAAGATAAGGGACCCCGGAAGCACTTTTGCCTATATATATATATATATATATATATTCATGTATTGCACCAACGACGGTGCTTGCCATTGTCGTTGTTGTTAAATTTTTATATAATAATACTAGATTAGATTGTTTACCGTTCGAATGTGTAAAATGGTGAACAAATTATAATAATAATAATAATATAAATAAAGCATTTGCATTTCATAATTTCACTCTTGTCCCCGTTTATATATAGTAGTTATATATCTCTATGTTAATGTTGAATATTACTAGTTAAGAAGAGAATCTTTTCGATTATTAGCATTGTAGAAGAACATTTTATACGAAAACATAAAAACTTACAAAATGTTATGTATAGAGGTTCTTTTTAGGGGGGAATACTAATAATTTACTCTAATAAATATAAGTGTGTTAACAAATTGACAAAAGAAGAAATTTTCTTAAATTTCCATTTGTCCAACTTTTGGGGTATTTCCGTCATTTAGCCGCAAAATGACAAAAAATGTAACCTTTTTTCAGCTTTGCCAAAAAAGCAGCTTTACTGCTGACGCAGTCCAAAAAAAAGGTACAACTTTTACACTCAGGTTCGAATCCGGAAACCAATGTCCCCATGTCACTGAAATTGCCAAGGCAACCAATGCTTCGTTTTTTTTGGTATGGATTGAATTCACACTACAATTTAGTACCACATTTATTGGGTGTGTCAAAAAAAAATTCCTACCACATTTATTCTTATTTTTTAATGAATTCAATTCTCTCTCTCTCTCTTTAAAATTTAATTTAACATTCCTTTTGACATTTTTTTTTTCAAATAAATTATTATTTTCACTTTTAAATATGTTTTTTTAGGTTGTTGTAAATTCTAAAATTGATCTAAAATATAATAATGTATTTTCAAATACGTTAACGGAAGCGGCAACAGGAGCGACAATGAGAGCGACAACGAGAACCGCAACCCTATTTTTAAAATAAGATAGTGACTTTTTTAAACTTTCTGCAACACAAGTTTTTTTAGTAAGTTGAAATAAAGTCTTTTAATCAAAATTTTCCTTTTTGATTTATTAAATTTTACAATTTACAATAAAATGAAGTGCTAGCAAATTACTCGTCCCCTATAAAAAAGAGATATTTTAAAAGTTTGAGAGTTTATTTGTTTATTCGTCAAACAAATACTCTAGGTCATAGAGCTTTTGTCCTTAGTAAGATTGGGAAGATTTTCAATTCAAATTCAATTTCAAATTCAAATACTAATCAAATAAAATGAAGTGCTATCCCAAGTAGGGAGGTAGCTCAGTTGGCGAGCTAAGGGATACCGAAGGAGTGCACCAAATGAGTGCAAGAAGGAGGTCCCACGTTAAAACCCCATAAACTAACATTTCCCCCACCCCCACTAACATTGCATGTCAAAAAAAAATGAAGTGCTAGCAAATTGTCCAAATTAGACATCTTACCAACATGCCATGTGTACAAAACTTGGGGTAATTTCGTCAAATAGTCGAAAAATCACAAAACCTTGATAGCTTTTTCAGTTTTTTTTCTTCCAACTTTGACCTTTTTCAGGTTTTTGGTTTTTTGTTCACTTCCACTATGTTTCTTCTTTGGGTCCTTTTTTTGTACCCCCACTCCATCAATCTATACCTCCACACACCCTGTGAAAAGACGCTTATACCCTTGACCAGTTTACAAAATTACAATTACCTTATCATTTTTCACTTACATCCGTTTTACAGAGAGAGAGAGAGTCTGTCATTTTCGCGTAAAACGGATCTACATACATCCATTTTCTTTCCAACGGATCTACCTACATCCGTTTTCCATCAAACGGAAGTACATACTACCGTTTTTGACGAAACGAAATTACATACATCCGTTTGAAGCCAACAGAAGTAAGTACTTCCGTTTATATCCGTTTCTTCTCAACGGATGTACATACATCCATTTTTGAACTATGTTCGTTTTTTAATTTTTTTTTTTTGCAGTGCCTTTTCAAAGGGTCGGTGGTCGGATCCCCCGTGATTCACCGAGGTTGATTTTGCGTGGGGAGAGTTCTTCACGACCGAGTTTGCGAGGTGGTGGTGACCCGGTAGATACTCCTGGTCCTAGTACACGCACCCGCATCAGGAATGCGGGACATGCGTCTCGCCGGCGTAGGCGCGCCCAGGGGCAGGCTGTGGAGGATGAGGAGGAGCAGCAGATGCTGGAGCAGTATCAAATGGATGAGGAGCCTGAGTACCATCATTATCAGCGCAATACCAGGCCGATGACCAGCACCAGTGCGAGGCACATGAGGAGCAGGAGCATGCTGACATAAGACCTATGGATGGTTCTCTCCTCACTGGATTTGATGCTCATGTAGCGTCTAATATACTTGAATACCAGGTAAATATAATTTAATATATTTATTTACATAGTGTTGTTATATAAATTTATAGATTAATAGTATAAATAAATTTATTTATTTTTATTCAGAAATTTGTGCTAAGTTGAAAGCATCTGCACATGGCAACAAAATCGGTCAGAGGTTGGTCCCTTATTCACAAAATCACGGGTTTTGGCGGCAGTCAGGATTAGCCCCCATCGTCAGTTCAACTTACACAACTGTGGATCATGAGCTGCTATCTGCTTTTGTGGAGAGATGACACACAGAGACATCGTCATTTCACCTACCATTTGGTGAAATGACGATCACTTTGGATGATGTGTCATGTCTGCTACATCTACCATTGGCTGGCAGATATTTCCGGTCTCCTGCTTAGTCAGTTACCATTGATGATGCCATCCAGCTGGCTGTGAGGTTGCTTGGGGTTAGTCTTGCTGAGGCGATAGAGGAGTGCATCACCAGTAGGAGGCCATATTTCCGGTTTGACTGGCTGCTGGAGATACTTAGCTGTCATATAGGCATGGACCAGACTTGTGCTGTCAGGGCATTCATCTTGTTTATTTTGGGGATGAGCATTTTTGTAGCAAGGCTGGCACCAAAGTTAAGGCAAAGTGGTTGCTCTTACTGGAGGACATCACCGCAGCTGGCGGGTGGGAATGGGGACCAGCAGGTTTAGCTTTCTTGTACGACCAGCTGAGCTTTTCATGCCTAGAGGGTACCACTCAGTTAGGGGGTATGCCACACTGTTCATGGTAAGTTAATTTTTTTTATTTTAATGAGTTTGTTTGATTTAATGTTAAATACTTTATTTTTAACGATATTGTTTATTTGTGCATTTCAGTCCTGGATCTTTAAGTACTTTCCTCAGATAGCTGTGCGAGGTGAGACTAGGACCACATCCGGGCCTAGGTGTGGGTTTTGGAAGAGGAGGAAGACGAATGCGGTCAAGCTGGATGAGTATAGGAGGAGGATTGATGCTTTGACTCCTGAGGATGTCATCTGGAGACCATTTGAGGGCCATCGACACGAGAGACCCTTTGATCAGATGTCATTATATAAAGGTTTCTTGATTTGGGAGGACATCACTGTTCCCTACATGTCGGATAGGTGCCTCCAGCAATTTGGATACATTCAGGTGATCCCTCGTGACCCGCTTCGCAGTCGGCCAACGTATACTGAGATCATGATGCATATCACCAGGTGGAGGGACAGTGGTCGGGAGGTTTTGAGCACTACTGCTCCTGCTACAGAGCTGGGTGAGCTTCATCAGCAGTACTTGCCATGGTACGTTAGGGTATCAGTTCCTCATCTCCTTCCAGCACCAGCAGCACCAAGTGTGAGGGGACCTGAGGAGAAATTGATGATTGTGAGCGAGCAGCTGCGATCGGTACTTGCGTCTGGAGACATTCATCCTCAGTCTCGGGCGTACAGACGGCTCACGAAGTTGCTTGAATTGGTAGAGGGGTGTGATTGATTTTTTTCCGTTGTTGTAGTGTACAATATTTTTACTACTTGGATTGTACTGTTTTAGACTAGTTTATTATATTAGACTATTTAACATAAAATTTTATTTTCATTGATGCAAACATACAAACTAACATAAAAAGTAAAACACAAACAACAACAAAAACATAAACAACAACAACAAATACAGCTCTAAACTACTGGATAAAAACGGCGTAAAATCCCATGGACGCTCCGTTGATGCTTCACGTACAGCTCCAACGGCCTACACTTCTGAAGCATGTCATGGATGTTCAACATGCTTTGTACATCGTCATCCGTCCTAATCCTCATGGACGAGAAGTAAATGCGGCCATCGTCTCTGCCCTCCGGTTTGCGATAAGTGATTCTAGTGATCTCACGGTCATCACCAACCACTTGAACTTTGAGCTCCACTTTATCCTTCAAACTGGTGTAGCTGATGCTTTCTCGGACCCTGCATAAAATAGGGTTTGGACATGAGAAGTAGACACCTTCTTCTGTCATGGTGATTTGGCCGCCATGGTGAATAGCGATAAGCATGTTCTCACTTGAATACTGAGTTGAACAAATTTCCATTTTGGAGTGAAATGTTGGTGTGAAAAGAATGAGGGTGAGTGTGGGTATTTATAGGAATCGTCACTGATTATCCACCGTTGATATTGTCGGTGCGATCTAGACCGTTAAAAATATATTCGTTGGGGCACAGTTATCAAGACGAACAAAAGTGGGCCGTTGATCAAATCTGGCAATGGAATCATGTCCGTTAAAATTAAATAAAAACGGATTTACCTATAAGGGACATACATCCGTTTCGTAATTTACGAAACAGATGTACCTTACTGCTAGCTACTTCTGTTAGCAAAAACTGTAGTGACGGATGTATGTTGACAAAACTTACTTCCGTTATGATATTTTTGTAAAACGGAAGTAGAATTTCTTACGTAAATCCGTTAGCCAATTTTTAAGTTAAACGGAATTATGTCTATTTCAGTAAATCCGTTTTGAAATTTTCTTCAAGACAGATGTACATGTCTGGTATGTACTTCTGTCTTTGTAAATTTCAACAGGGGTATTTTCGGAATAAATTTTTCGGTGGGGGTATAACTTGAAAGAGTGGGGGTACAAAAAAAACCCTTCTTCTTTTTCAGCAAAAGTGACGTCAGTCGATGACACAAAAGTCACCTTTTCAATCTCCACATACTTTAATATTCTTTTTTTGTTTACTTTAATTTAATTTTCTATTAAAATAATTTAATAATTTAATTAAAATGACTATTAAATGATCTAGAATAAAATATATAAACAAGTGGCAATGAGAGCGGTAACGAGAGACTGACAACGGGACCGGCAACAGGAGAGGCAATGAGAGCATAAACGAGAGACATGCAATGGAGAGCGACAACGGGAGCGACAACGGGAGCGGCAACAAGAGAGGAAATGGGAGAGCGGGAGCGACAACAGGAGCGCTAACGGGGTTGCATATATTATATTAAATCTCAAATTTTTTTCCTGATTTTTACTCCATTATCAAAATATAACCTTTTATTGAGTTTTCCCTTTCTCTTTTGTTATATTTTGCAATTTTCAACGTATTTATAATATTATAGCAATTTATAACAAATAGTGTTACCCGTGCGGAAGCACGGGTAAGGGTAAAATACTAGTTGCTCAATTAAAAGTTATCTCATTCTCGAGTTGCTCCATGGGTAAAATAACTTTTTTTTTGAATTATTTTAGCATCTTTCATTTTCTTTATTATATTATTTCGAGCCATATTTTTTTATTAGTGTTTTTTTATTATTTTTGTCTTTGACTCTATTTTAAATTTTGCATGTATGCAAAAAAATCTTTGAAATCTTATCAAATCTCACAATTCCACGAAGTCCTATAGAGTCCACAAAGTCTTTATGATAAAATCCATTAAAATCTTAATTTAAAAGTCGTGACAGTCCGGCAGAATCCTGAAAGCCATAAAATTTTTGCAAAGTCTTTTGAATTCGATGGGACTTTTTCAGCTAAAAAAGTTCTTTAAAATCCTAAACTAATACAACCCCCTAAAAAGCGAAAATATTCACAATGAGACATGCATAGACCACCATCAGCGATGATAACAAAAAAGGAACAAAGGTCTCAATACAAGAATGATGGAGTTGGAAAAGTCTCAAGAGTTTGTGTGGGATTGTTTGATATATATGTGAGATTATTAGATTGTACTATAAAGTCCCACAAAATCCATCTAATAAAATACTTTCTTACAATTTGTATGATTTTGAATACCAATGGATTTATTTTAAGTTGTAACTAAAAAGTCTTGAATCAATACCATTGGATTTCGTTGGACTCTTAAAAAAATCCTGAAAACCCTGCTTGAATACCACTAAATTATTTTTAAGTGACAGAAAGTCTTAATTAAATACCAACAAACTTGTTAACGCACAAAAAGTCTTTTAAAATCCTTCAGAATCCTAATCCAATACATCCCCCTAATAGAACGCAAATACAACACATTTTAGAAAAGCAACGATGATAAACATGACATGGCAACAGTGGTGGAGCCACATAGAGCTCAGGATGTGCACTTGCACACCCTGAAAAATGAATACTAGCATTCAATATCTTATATAATTTTTATTTTGACTCCCCTGAGTTTAATATTTTGCACATAGATCCTTCAATTCTTTCAAAGTTGACGATAAAATAAAGATTGAACTCTAAATTTACTTCCTAAACTTACATCTTCTCTTCTATTTGATCCTAGTATATAAAATAATAATTGGTCCCTAAAGTTTGTGAAATCTATCAAATTAGTCTCTTAAATTTTAAAAAATTTATCTCATCGATTTTCGTAGTAGACTACTTATAAAATTTTAGAAATTAATTTGATTGATGTCACAAATTTTAAAGACTACTTGAGCTTAAAACTAAATTGAGAATTTACTGTTAATTTCGTTGATTCAAGACATAATATTTGAAAATGAAATTTCGAACAATCTTGTGAACCGACAATTTTGATAATGAAAAAAAAATTGCGCCGCCTGATGCAGGGTATTAGATCCACCACCGAAGGGCTATATGTCTTTACAAGTCTAAGAGCGTCTTATGGATCCAAAGTAGAATTATCAGTGTTTTCGAAAACTAGCAGTTAAAGTTGTTTTGCCTATAGTAAATGAGTTCAGTAACTAATTTATTGTAGATTGAAAGATGTATGAACAGAAGATAAACTATTACTAGAAGATAAATGATAGGAAGTATTTTTTGGAATGTTACATATTGGGAGATGTCCTCGAAATTGGAAATGTCTTTAGTAACAGTAAAAGATCATTCTTCTACCTTTTCTATACTTCGCAAAAAAAAAAAAGTTGTACCAAAAAATTGGAATTGTTGAAGGATTTCTATAACAAATGTGACAAGATTTTTCTCTACATGACTGCCATCCGCTTGAAAATAATTCTTGCAAACATCTGCTGACTTAAAAGAAAAATTATCGATAAAGAATCTCAACTACTCTATCTGTGTGCATCTGTATTCTTGAGTTTTTTAGTCTTCGATAACCTAATTCCTGTAAAAAAAAAAAACAAGAGTAAGCAACAATATTTTTTAGTGTACGAAAATAACTGTTATATAGAGATCAGAAAATTCTTCGCAAAAGACACCATTAGGGAAAATGTTTGGACTGCATAGAACTTTCTTAGGGATTTTTAAAGCCAACTGGGTACTTAACTCCTACAAATTAACTTCAGCTCCACCTACTCAAATGATTGTGGGAGTGGCTAACTTGCTTGAACCCGATTATGCATACATTTCTTTTGTTACACAAACAATTTTCCCCCAAAACAGCTGCTCACTGTCAGGTGTGGAGATGCTGTAAAATGGAAAGAAACCGGTATGGTATTAATCCTGTCCCTTACTGGATATGGATTAACATTAACAAACAGAATTTCATTTCTGGTGTGAAATGGAATGTCTAATCTGCTAATGTTATTTGGAATATTTGGATAACTAGAAATAGGAAAGTTTTTGAACAGGTTCAATTTTCAATCCAATCGAGAATGGGAGGAAGGCACTCTATGGGACGATGGAGTCTCAAAGCGTTGTGCAGTTTGTTGATTGCAGGCATCCAAATGATATCACAGTGCAGCAGGCGAGATGGATAAAGACAAGGGAGGACTGGATGAAAATTAACTGTGATGGGTCCTTGTTGGGAAATGGCAGCGCCTCTTGTGGAGGAGTTCAGAGACTCGTATGGAACGTGGAAAATGGGCTTCGCGTGGAAGCTGGAAACTAGACAGATTTTAAAAATGGAGCTACAAGGAATTTTTGCTGGTCTTCATATTGCTAGACATTGGAATCTTAAGAAGATCATGGTTAAGACTGACTTACTTGAAGCTTGGCAGCAGATTATACAAAACCTTAACCAGGCATATGATTTTACTGAGGGGCTTGAGGAGATTAAAGCACTTTTAGAACACGACTGTGAGAATGAATTTACGACAGGGAGCAACGAAGTGGTTCATTTAATGGCTCGGCTGGTCATGATGTTGAGGGAGGCTTGTGCATATTTGAGTTCCTTCCTTCTATCTGTAATGCATCCTTAAATAAGGATGTGAGGGGTGTGATAAAACTGATTTTTTTTTGTCCCGTGGGCTTCCTTTGTATAAAAAGAAGATAAGATCATACTAGGTTAACTACCAAACCATACATAAAGACATAATTTATAAAAACATAAGTTAATAAAGTGAAATTATTTCAAACAATGAGCTAATTTTACCTAACATTTATAATTTTTAGTCAAACACTCTATAGCTTAATAAAACAACAAAAATAACATTAACAACGTAAAATTAACTTTACAAATCCAATATATATTGTAGGACATAGAAATCCAACCCAAGTAGCCAACAATGTTGATGGATAATTTACATTCCAAGGCAAAGTCAATGTAAAATTGTAAACTTGTTAGTAAAATCGAGAGTTCATCGATTTTGTTGGAGTTTACTTAAACATGTATGAGTTTACCAAAGTGAGAGTTTACTTGCAAGTTGTTTCGATTTTTATTATCTAGGATTATAAAGTCGTAAGAATTAAAGAGTTAACTTTGAGAGTTTAAAAACAACTACTTAATTCTTAAATTAGTCCAAAAAAGAAATAGCATGACAAAGACCAAGTGACCTAACTAACCTTTTTGTTTCTTATCACGGCACAAGGCGCTTCCACAGCAACATTGGAAAGCTTTAATGGGGTGGTTATGATCGGCAAAGTCAATACCATAATCCTGCAAATAATTTTTCACACTTTGAGGGAATTCAAATGACTTCACACAAACTTTTGATGAGTGCGCAACTTAGGAGTTTGGTACACTATGATTGTTTAGGAATATTGGATCAAGAATCTTTTTTATGGTAAGCTAGGATCAAGAATATTTACTACTTGAGCTAGACATCTGTATTTTGTGTATTTCTCACAATCACGATCATGATACCACTATCATCGCAATCCATCATGATTAGTGATGGATCATGATGGTGGCGTCAATGATGGATCACAAATCATGACAATCCATTGATTTGCTATGATCACGATAATCAGTGGACTATTGTGATCAGCGGTGACAATGATCATGTGATAAACACCGCAATCATTATTGTCGATGTTAACCTGCATGATAATGTTTGTGGATCACCATCTAACCATCGTGATCATTGGATCATGGTGATGGTAAGTGGTAACGGATCCAGTGATTAGTAAATGAATGACCATCACTCATGCAATCACAACCCATTGTATAGGATTACAAAACTGGCATCTAAGTCCTAAGATGCCTGCAAGCATCTAATACCCTCAAATTTGCAAACTTTGCTTATACATGCCAGGAAAGTAAAAATTTGACAAATCCATGTTAAAGGCTTTACTAACATTCATAAATCATTAAACGTATTAGTATTTTCATAAATTTTACTTTACATATCAAACAATGGATCGCTATTGTTTCTTTTTTCTTCTGGGGTATTTATAGCCATTTATAGCCTTGTTTTCTTCTTAGACTTTTAATGAAAGAAAATTATATTTTACTACATAAATACAGAATCAAAAGCATGAGTGTCACTATTTGAAAGCAACTATTTAGAAGTAATATTTGTAGATAAAACATATAAGAAGCAAAATATCTTGCATTGGTCTAATGCACTTACCCATGTCAACTCCTCATATGCATTCACCTTTCTGTTTGTAAAGAGGGCAAGCTGCAGACAAGAGCCAAAACAAACTATAAGTTCATGCTCAAAAGTTATCTTTCGTAGTCCTCCATTGATTTAAGTACATTAATTAATCTGTTAAAATGAAAACCTATGTCAACCAAATTCTCACATGATAATAATGACGGTCAGGTGTCTCCACTTCAACAGGGATGTCTATTAGATTTGCATCAGAGCATCTGGAATCAAGAGCATAGAAACCATATCAGAAAAGACGGGTTGTAATGATGAACAAAAAAGGAGCAAGGAGAAAACGATACAAGTGGTGAGCTCTGATGAAAAGGAAAGGAGAAAACAAAATTTGTTCCATGGTAGACATAAATGGAACAACAAAAACCCATCACAATGGAAAACCAAAAAAACCAATTTCATAGTTCTGAGACTTATCAATTCAATCATGTACTGAGCAGTGGCGGACCTGGCATGTATCCAGGGGGTTCAGTTGAACCCCCTGGAATTTTTTTTTTGCACTAACACCCTATATAAATAGCCTAAATCTCCTGAAATTTTAATTTTGACACCCCTGAAAATTTGAAATTGTACTAATAGACCAAGTTTTGCACCCATTTGACACCGGCCTTAAAAAATTTGACACCCCTGACCCCGGGGTCCTGGGTCCGCCACTGGTACTGAGCTTGAAAAATTATCAGAAACAGCTCTGTCTAACATATTGGCACTCCAAAAAGAACATGTTAGGGGGAAAAAGTGTAGCAGCACTTCAATTGGAAAACAAAAGTGATCAGGCTAACCAATTTCACCCCTGAAGATTTTGATTCAAAGAGATGACGTTAGCAGCCTAGCACAATTTCAGCTGCAGAATAATTGCACTGGCCAGATTTCGGCCTTAAGTGATTGAGCTGCCCAATTCAGGCAAAAAGTATTTGGGCTTGTTCAATTTTATCCTGATCAGAAATATGTTACTGAGTTTTGATAAGCACCTATGATTGATGAATCTTGCAACATTCCCATTATGCGTTGCATCCAAGCATAATGCCTCCTCATCCGCTAACCCAACTTCTGATCCCCAGTCTGCATCAAGGGTCACAGGATATGTATGTCTGTCATTGCTGTTTCGATTGATAGTCCTTTCATATAATTCTGTATTGGTTAAAACTTCCCCAGCATATTCACATACAAAGCATCCCTTGGGCAAATCTTCTAGTGGTCTAAGGCCCCAGCCCTTTCCTTCTTGAGTCAAGAAAACCTGAAGAATAAAGTATAACAACATACCAATCATACATCAAACACAATAAATGTAGCAACAATAACAGCTTGTGAAACTAAAAAATAAGTGTAGCAAAAATAATATGCAGGACTTGTCAAATAAAATGAGGCAATTGCAGCAAGGTGAGTGAATTGACAGTTGGCACACAAATAGAACCTAAGTAATGCAGGTATCGAAAAAATATATATGAGGTTGATACAACAAGAAGACGGGCTCCACAAACTTAACTTTTCAATATAATAGTCAGAATTTCTAACTTGATTCAGATATCTTTATTAAGCTACAAAGGTATCGAACAAATAAAAAAAAAGGGTCCAAGTCACAAATCCTTCCCCAAACATAATACAGTTGATATTTTCCATAACGTCATCTAACAACCATAACAAAATAAAACTAATGAAAGTAAATAAAATTCTCATCAAATAAGTTGCAAGATTATTCAGAGAATAGTTTACCTGCAATTTACGTCTTAAACCTCGTTGCACTACTCGGTTTCCACACTGCATGTCACATCCACATTTCCTCCAGCACTCCTTTATAAACTTCCTAACCAGATGCCCCTTGCATGGTCCAGCTTTGTCCTCATCCTTGGGCCTCTCAAGTGGACATACTTTACAATAGACGTAATGATGATCTTGGGGCTCCATTAACATAGCCATGCAATTTGTTAAAAATTTCTCTTTCAACAAACCTTGAGGGGAATATGCAAACTCTCCACCAGTTTCTTGAGAACATGCACAAGGAAATCGTGAGGAAAGACAATCGCTTTTACAGTCAGAGCAGCAACCCTCATCCGCAATCCGTGCAAGCGAAATATTTACATTCGCATTTTGGTATATTAAATTACAGGGTATATAATTAAACTTCGGCAGTTCTTCTCTTCCTGTTTCATCTAATAATGATATTTTAACATTTTCTGAACCTTTTGTTATGTCATCAAGAAATTGAACGGAACTTCTTTTATTCTCACATTCAGCTTGTTGTGGCAAACATACCACATTGGGTGAATTGGTATACTTGGGAATTGAGCCCTTTCGATTTGAATTCAAGCCCATCTTCAGATAACTTCTGCATAAATCATCTAATAACTTCACCATCGATAGTTGGGGCTCAACAGTCTTGCAATACCTCGTGTATTTCTCCTCCATGGATTTCATAACATCATCCAAATTAGGAATGTGGAAGTTTGGTTGTCCCAATGCAGCATTACAGTTTAAGGAAATTTTAACTTCTCCCAAAGGTGAAGAAGCAATATCAATATTTCCCCTAATGGTTCTGACGTTATTATTGCATGGAGACCTATCTTCTTTCTTGTGCGTATTCTGACGCACAGCTGATGCAGATTTGATATTAAGATTTCCATTTGAAGCATCCTGTGAGCCTACAGAAAATCAGAAAGAAATCACAAAACAGCAGATATATCGAGAAACTTCAAACCTCAAACCAAATTCAAGTGTACAAAAGCATATGCCTCTCTTATGCAGTAGCAGAAAACTGTTAGTAGCATATAATCTAGTTTTGGTGTACAAGACATCGACAATAGCTCATTTTTCAGACTTTTTTTTTTCAAAATAATATTGGGAACATTGATATTAGAGACCAATTGATTTCAGGATCTCCACTCCTACACACACCTTTCATAAGAGGAAAAACTAGAAGAAAGATGGGAGACATTTTAGGACTCTATTTGAAAGAAAGTTCTATCATAATTGAAGTAAAAGAAAAACCAAAGCACAGTGTGGAAGACATGTCATTACAAAGGCTGTAATGATTACCATTGTAACTCGTTGAAACAGATCCAGGATGAAGCTTTGATTTCTCAGTTCCTAATCTTATAATCTTCTTCTGATGATGATCACTTGATATTTTTTTCTTTTGAATAAAAGGATAGCTAGGTTCATCAATTGGGTCTTCACAATGCCCTGCAGATGATGCTCTCTCAGGATACAATTTTCTATCTCTAGCAGCCATGCAAGGTATACTTGAGATCCTTTCTACCTTTCTCAACCTTGTCTGCAATGCCTGTGAACTGGTTGTGGGCTTCATATCTTGCATGGAAGTTTGAGATGGTTTGCCGATTTCCTGTTTAAAAGTCTTTTGAGGTATTTCAGCATCTTCAACAGACAACGCTTGTCTTGAGTTGTCGGTTGATGAAACTTGGTTACCCTTATCTACCAAATGCAATTTCTGTTTTGGTCTTTCACTATCATGATAACTGATTGGAGTTTTTCTCTTATGATCTGCTTGCTTTTAGAAAGAGTAATACAAGGCGTCAGAAAAAAATTAATCAATGTAGAGTCAAATGCAGCAATCACAAATATAATAAGTTAATAATAAGAACAATAGGGCCCGTTTATTTCTTTTCCTTTGTTTTCTGCTCTCATTTCCGTTTATTTCCATGAAAACTAAGAAACATTATATATATATATATATATGTATGTAGCAAAATATTTTCAAAAAAGTTGGAAATGGCAAAAATAGTTGTTTTCATTGTTTTCAAAAATACATTCTCTCTAGCTAGCCATCAATCTTCTCACTATCACAATTGTTCACTACAAAAGTCTTTCATTTTCTGGTTAGTCATTTAAAATTTAAAATAAATACAAATTTTTAAAGATGAAAACAAAAATGTTTTTAGAAAGTAAACGGGCCCTAAAGGTTAGAAGGTCAAAACATATAAAACACTTGTAATTAAAAGGAAAAATGATCAAATCAGTGTTGATATATATATATCTAACAAGCAAAGGATGTTTAGAGAAACCTTCTCTTCCTTTAACTCAAAGTATGCATCTATTAGTGTCCGATAATTGTCTTCTTCAATAAGCTCCCACTTTCCCTCATACACTTCTAACAAATGTTTCAACACGGGTTTCACCTCTTCATCAGAAATTCCTAAGGCCCTCATAGCAGTATAGGCCTCAAGAACTCTTGGATTAGGAGCCATGATAATTGCAAAAGTAATTTCACCCTTTTCTATATTAACACAAGCCACTTGTATGCCATTGACAAGACTTTTTTCTCCTCCAAATGGCTTTTTACCAATACTTGCTATCGATTTGAGCTATATATGTCCCAATGATTAAAGTTTTTTCCTGCATACCACAAAATGGAATCAGAGCAACACCTGAGAAAGCTTCAATGCATCCAAAGGGGAGTTGTTTTAGAGCAAAATAAAAAATATAATATTATCAGTATATTTTAAGGGAATTTTGAAAAAAAATAAAAATAAAGCTAAACATCAAAGGGACATATGTCTCAATATCCTATGTTATTACAGTAAACTGACAGATCCTGATACAAAGCTAATGAACAGAAACATCTGGATTTTGTAAACTTTCTGAATAGAACACAGAAGCAAAACAAATAATATGAAAACTAAAGGGAAGACACATTTTTTCTTTGTGCGTAACAGTTTAGGAGAAGGGGAGGTCTCACTCCAAGGCAAGGGCTAGCTAAAAGTTGGGTTTACAGTAGTCCTGATCCTTACTACTTACATCATTTCCTACCAAGGCAACTGCTTCCAAAGAAATTAAACCAAAGCAATAAAATGCTTTCGTCCTTAACCAACAACCTACATTAGCTCTTTCTGTTTTGGAAAAAAAGACTTCTTAGTGCAGCATATGTATGGCTCAATATCCCAATGTTATTGAATAAAATCATAAAGTATGTTTTATTGCGAAGGATAATGAAGAAAACAAAAACAAGATGAACAGGAAGAACCAAGCCTACAACTTATTAAAAAGGAAGAGACAGTAATTGCAGTGCTTGCTAATTACCATTCTATTAAATAACAAAAAAAACAAGAAATCGTTAGTGCAGCATGGGACACTACCATAATACACAATACACGAATATATTAATTTTTTGAAATTATAGGACACAAGACGGCAATGGTACAGCATATAGAATTAGAATAAAAGAACAAATCTTCAATACAAAGAGAGAATCAATGTTTTGAAAGCGTTAATGAATAAGCCTTTACTATATATCTAATTGCTATGCTACATCCATTTGTATCCATATAAAATTAAAACAAACAAATAAGTAAAGTGCAGACTATGCTTTTTAGAAGAAAGTTATACTGCTAGCACAAGGAGGATATGCACAATATAATTCAATTTTGATATGTTTGTAAAATAATTACAAGAAAATTAAAATAGAAGAATTGTGCATTCACGTCATTTCCAAATATCCCAAGGAACCTAGAATGCTAAGTATTCCTGTCAGTGGTAGATCTTGACTAAAAAGCTCGGGTGAGCCACTAATGAAAGACATGGAAATTCAATCGCATGAATGGGATGCAGAAACACAAAAAATTACCTAGAAATTTCTCCGAAATGAAAGAAATTCGGTTGTGATAAGAAGACGATGTAGAGAAAATCAATCAACAAATCATACGCAGCAACGGTGATGAGAAACAAGATAGACGAGGATCGACGAGGCTGAAAATCAATCAACAAATCAGTTTTTGTGCATTTTATTTGTGAAAATATAAAAAGAAAAATTGTCCCATTGGCGGATCAAACCCAGGAACAATCAAATCGAATCGCACAAAGCAGCATCCATTTTTGGGAAAAGAATCATCTAAAGTGAGTTTGTGTCTAAAGGACAAGTAAATGCGTATTTATCAAAACCTTTTTCACTGTATGGAGTCAACTATTGATGAAGCAGCACAATAAAGTCCTGTCATAAAATCATGTTAATTGATATAACATTTAAATCCAAATCTTCTTCACGGACTGTCTTATATTTTTCCTTGATTTCTCTCTCGACCTCTGACTATTGGATTATCCTACAGTTGATATACCTTCTTTCTTGATGATTTTATGCATCTTCTCCAAACATACTCAAATCACCTATGACGAAACTCAATGGCACTGTTTGGCAAAAAATAGCGGATAAGCTAGCTTATAGCGGATGAGCTGATAGCGGATAAACTAGTGGATTGAATTTAAAGTGTTTGATAATTGAAATAGCTTATAAATATAAAATGACATAAATAGACATATGTAATTAATGTTTAAATATGAAAAAGAATATTCATCTAATGGGGGATAAATGTGGAATTTAACTAAAGTAACAAGGGTAAATATGAGAGAGAAAATGAAACGCTATAAGCTATAAGCTCAAACGCTACTTCAAGTAGCATTTCAAAAAATTGCTATAAGCTACTAGAAAATACTATTAGCTAGTCATGTCAAACACTTATAAAAGGCTTATCCGCTATAAGCTAATGGGTTGGCATTGCCAGACAGAGCCTGTCTCTATTTCTATAGTGGATTCTATCCCAAAACTCATAAATGCTTTCAATTGTAATCTTATCTTCTGTGACTACTCATCCATAGTAATAGTAATATCCTAAATTCCTCGTCTATGCAACACTGAGCTTACTTTGTTGTTAGCACTTTACCATCAAGTATTCAGTCTCATGCATCAGTATTAGTATCCATATGTTCAGTAAAATTTTCTTCCAAGCTAGAACAGTACAATCTATCAAAAATTACATCATAAGCATCTCACTATTTCGTCCACCCTAGATAGATCCCATGTTGACATGTCTATCTGTAACTTCTTGTCATTCTGTTTGATGGACCCAAGTTAGGGTTTATTTGTTCTTGATTTTAGTTAAACTGCATTGTGAGCTTCAGAGATAAAAGTCAATTTAGAGGAACTTTTTTCTATTTGTCAACATTTCCATCCACCAAAAGATCCTATAAGCTCCTGAAATTAATGTATATATATATATACCTAAAGAAGAAACAGGAATAACTTTTTCCTCTTCTTGAAAGTGATCCTCTGCATCAAAACAGGAGATGCGTGGTGCCAAAGTCTTGGACTGCAAAGAGCAGTAAAAAAGGCTTTTGAAATTCAGATTCCAAACTCCAGAGACCAATATATAGTGAGATGCAGTAAATGTGTATATTGATTTAAGGAGGACTTGGTGATACCTACAAATAGCCTTCCAATGAATACAAAACCAGCAACTAGAGACGAACCTAACATCTTTTGTGTTATTAAATTTCCTGACTCTATTGCAATACTTGTAACCGAAAATTCCTTTGTTTAGCACACTGAATTCAATTACTAACCTAACAAACAGTTACAGAAATCGAGAAATGAATAAGGTCAAGTCGACAATACATTTCCCAATTTAAAAATTAAAAAATAAACAAAAATAATAAAATATTATTCCAATCATGCGTAAAAAAATTTATTATATAATTCATTCAATTAAAAAATGCTTCACATCACATCACATTGTTTGTAAAACCTTCTCCATGCAAGTATGTCCTTATTTCTCGAGTGAGCAAAACAATTCGAGAAGCATCGAAAATAGAAACCATAACAAAAGAATTTACAATAAAAATAAATTAAAAGAGATTTCACTTACACATTCAAAGAATGGAAACCAGAAGATTGATAGCTCGAGAAATACTTGGTGAAGAAGAACCTTAAGAACGAAGTAACATCATATTGAATCCACGGAAAGCTTCAAAGAAGAGTAGAGAAGAGTGAGAGCGCTAAAACGTGATCGATGGAAAAGTTACGGTTCCCTTAAACAACACGGAAGCCGAACGGATTGTGTATTTTGGCGAGAGAAGGCAAGAAAACAGAAAGCAGTGTCTCCGGTTAATTGATTTATGCCAGCCAGCATTGTAGGGAAAAGCGGCAGAGTCTAAAATCCTAATTAAACCCTGACAGTGACTAGTGAGAATGAGATGGGAATGAATGAGTGTTTGGCTGCCCCGAAAATTTCTCCCAAAATTAGAGAAATTACGTGCGTGACTGTGCTTTTATACTAAATATGGGAAAATAGTAGACTAGTCAAGTCGCTCTATTGGCTCGCCTTTTTTATTGCTCGGATTCGGAGCCGTTGATATTGATATAAGAGAATGGAATACACACAGTACACATTAAGCTTGATGGTCGTACAGGGATTTGATGAAAATGGAACGGAACGAGTTATATAAGTAACCCTAATTTAGGGCCCTTTTGGTAAATCTCATCTTCTAGTCGATAGTGGATTTGATTAGCCAATGACAACTAGATGTGTTTGGTAAGCACTAACGTTACTTTTTTTCAAATGCTACTTCAAATAACGTTTTTTAAAACGCTACTTATAGCGTATATCATCTCAATTTTTTTATCATTTTTACACTCATTATATTTTTTAAATATTTTCTCTTTCCTCATTAAAATAAATTAAACAATTTTAAATCTCTAACTTTTATGTCATTTTACATTTATCAGTTAATTTAACGCTAGTTTTATCAAACACATCAATTGTTATTATTATTAGCTAGTGTTCTGGAGTGGCCCAATAGGCCCAACGAGACAGTCCAGCGCAACCTGCAGTAAGGGGGGTGCTGCGCGCAGCAACCAGGTGCAACATGGGCCAGCGGCCCATTCGACCAAGGCCGGCCCAACGCGGCCCATCGTCTACCTTGCTCCGCAAGATGCGGCCGGTCCCGTAAAATCCGCAACGGCTAGCACGCCAGCGTTATATATACCACACCAGCATGTGGCTTCAGGTATGTTTGACTCACCTTGTGACCCTGCCCGTTGAAGCACCTCTGACTTGAGCGTTGGAGTGCCTTTGCAGGTACCACCCGCGTGCGGCTTACAACTCGGTCCCTCATCACAGCGACCGATCAACGTCATCAACAACAACCCATCGTATTGATCAGGTACGATCAATTGGCGACCACAGTGGGAGGCCCGAGCGCTATTCCACATCAAACCATGCCGCCACGCCAGAAACGCACTTCTTCCTGGCTCAACACCTCTGGGCAGAACCGACCTCAACGGACCCCAGAGGGCATGCCTGTGACCGTTCATGAATCACAAGATGAGCCTCGCCAAGAACCCTCAGTACAGGGCGGCCGAGGGCCAGTTACCCAACCAGCCCCGCAGCTACCGGCCGAGCTGGCCGAAGCGGGAATTCCAGAAGCGTTGCCAGAGCACGTGACCCAAGCGCTCATACAAATTCTGGAGCAAAAGAATCAAGTGATTGCTGATCGAGACGAACTGATCGAACGCTATGAGAGAGGTTCGATCTCAATCCGCCCGCGTGCGGACAGCGGTCACCGAGGCCAACCTTCTCGGCCCCATCGTTCACCACCACGAAGAGAAGCTCCTCCTCGTCGAGGCGTATCCCGACGCAATCCTCCAAGAAGGGCGATCGTTCACAGGTCGCCTCCTCGTCGAAGAAGTCGTCACCGTCGCTCCCCCGAAGAAGATTACGACTACGCTGACTCAAGCTACCGACCAGAGTCAGAAGGGTCGCCAACAAGATACTCGTCCAACGAGTCCTCAGGATCCCGCCGATCAAGAAGCAGGTCGTGGGACTCGTATGAGGAGTTTGACGACTACAGTAACGGGGAGATTAGAGATGTCTCCCATGCCATCAGCCGACCGAGAAGGAATAATTCAGAGCGGCCTAGAAGACGGTCGTCGCCGCACGCTCCACAATACCATGGACGCCCTCCAATTGCTGACAGACTCCTTGGTCAGCCGGTCGGCCTTTACGGTTTGCCTGTCGACCAAGCTTATGCCGCCATGCATTCTTACGGGCAGAATCCCATCCCGACCGGACAGGGGCCTTTCACCAGCGAAATTAGGCGCTATCGCATCCCAAGGGACCTGAGGAAGCCCCCAAACCTGAACAAGTTCAACGGTCGCGGAGATCCAGATAAACACCTGATGTACTTCAACAACTACTGTAGCTACAGGGAGCTGGGACGAACGATGAAGTGCAGACTTTTCCCTCAGTCGCTCGAAGGTCGGGCGTTAGAATGGTGGGAATCTCTGCGTCCCAACTCAGTCTCTTCTTGGGAAGGTCTTGTGGCAATGTTCTTGGCCAATTACACGGCCAACCGTTGTCAGTATCGTTACGAGGAGCACTTGGATTCGGTCGTCCAGGGAGAAAATGAATCATCGAGGGAGTTTATCGACCGGTTCATGACAGAGGCCGACACAGTCCGCAACCTATCAGACACGGACAAGCTGAAGTACCTCAAGCGTGGTATAAGAAAGAACCACAGATTCGCTGAAGAGTTCTCTCTGAACCGTTACTACGACCTCGGCCTGTTCCTCAGAAGGGCCAACGACCACATGGGCTATGAGGAGCAACTGGCGGCCGACAAGGGCGCCCGCGCGCGTCCCAAGGAAGAAACTGGAAGGTCGGTCAAGGGGCAAGACCGTGACAGTAAGCCCGAGTACCGGCCCAAGAGGTACGAGCAGCGTACAAAATTGAACACTCCGATCGCGCAGATCTTCACGGAGTGCCAGAACAATGAATTCACTGGTGTGAGGCGACCTGATCCTTTAGTATTGAAGAAAGGAGGTCGGCCTACCAAGAAATACTGCAGATATCACAAGAGTAAGGGGCATGACACAAACGACTGCATGGCCCTAAAAGATGACATAGAAGACCTCATACAGAAGGGCAAGTTGAGGCAATATGTCAAAGATGAAGGAAACGATCGCCCTGATCAAAGAGCCGTTGGCCAACCCGCCAATGACAAAGGTAAGGCGATTGTTAACTCAGCGATCGAGCAAGCCCGTAACAGTTCAGAGGAAGAACGCGACCCCAGACAATCGAAGGGCCGCAACGTAGCCATGGTCATCCATGGAGGTAATCCGTTGGACATCAGAGAGTCCAACAAGGCGATGAAGAGGAAGTGGAACGAACTCATGATGGTCGGTTCAACTTCAACCCCACGGCCGGCCTCGAATAGGCCGCCCATTTCCTTTGGGGACGAAGACTTGCTTGATGGAAAGGTTAATAATTATGTTCCGTTGGTAGTATCGGCCGTAATGGCCAACACCGAGGTCAGAAGAATACTGGTCGACCAAGGGAGCTCGGCCGACATCATGTTCGAAGAATTGATCGACAAGTTAAATGTGGATAGGAGCGAGATTATTCCCCAAGCAGTACCAACCCCATTGACCGGGTTCAATGGGGCGACCACCTACCCGCTGGGGACGATAGAATTACTTGTCACCTTTGGAGATGACACGAGCGGCAGCACGTCATACAGGACGGTCAGGACGACGTTCTTAGTTCTGCCAATCAAATCGTGTTACCACTGTATCATTGGCCGCCCAACTCTGGGAAAATTGGAAGCCGTAGCCTCAACTGTACATCTGAAGATGAAGTTTTACAGTAAAAACGACCAAGTTGTGACAGTGATGGCCGACATGGAGGCGGCCATGAGGAGCCATTTCCTCTATCAAGAAATTTGTGACATGGAGGTGACGAATGCTAAACCTCAGAATCTTGGAGAGGGGCATCAGGTCAATGTGGCCGACCTGGATGCTCGATACGACCCTGATAACGACCCTGAGGACGACGACGATGATTTAGCCCGCGTGCTAAAGAATAGACTCAAGAGGCCTGAGCCCCACGGGGAATTGATCGATGTTCAGTTAATGGACGACCCAACTAAGACAGTTAAGTTGGGGAGCGACCTACCTGAAGAAGTCAAGCAAGAGCTCATCACCTGCCTCAGGGATTACGCAGACCTTTTTGCATGGCAGGCATCAGATATGCCCGGGATCCCAATTGAAATTGCCTGCCACCAACTGTCCGTTGATGAGACAGCAAGGCCGGTCGCACAAAAGAGGCGAACTCAGAGCGAAGAGAAAGCAGTGGCGGCCGCCCAGGCAGTTGACGACCTCATCAAGGCCAATTTCATTGAGGAAATTAAGTATACAACATGGCTTTCCAACGTCGTGTTGGTAAAGAAGAAAAATGGTAAGTGGCGCATGTGCGTCGATTATACCGACCTGAATAAGGCATGCCCGAAGGACGCCTTTCCACTGCCAAGCATTGACAAACTGGTCGACGGGGCTGCGGGCTATAAACTTCTGTCTTTTCTAGACGCCTATTCAGGATACAATCAGATCACCATGTACCCACCCGATCGGCATAAGACCGCGTTCATGACCGATCGGGGAAATTTCCAGTACAAGGTAATGCCCTTTGGTCTGAAGAACGCCGGAGCGACCTACCAGAGGATGATGAACAAAGTTTTCAGGCAGCAGATCGGTCGAATATCAGAGGTCTACTTGGATGATATGATCATCAAGAGCAAAACCGACCAAGACCACAGTAACGACCTAAGGGAAATCTTTGAGGAAGCAAGGAAGAATTCTTTAAGGTTGAATCCAGAGAAGTGCACCTTCGGAGTAAGGGCGGGCAAGTTCCTGGGCTTCCACTTAACAGAGCGAGGGATTGAAGCGAACCCTGATAAGTGTAGGGCGGTCGCCGACATGAGGCCGCCCACTACGAAAAAAGAGATCCAGCAATTGAATGGCATGGTCGCTGCCCTGTCATGATTTATACCTAAATCAGCGTGCAAATCTCTTCCACTGTTCAAGCTTTTGAAGAAAGAGGTCGAATTTCAATGGACCGATCAATGCCAGCGAGCATTGGACGAGCTGAAGGCGGCACTAACCAACCCGCCCATCATGACCAAGCCGCAACCGGGGGAAACACTTTACTTGTACTTGGCCATAACGGACGAAGCCATGAGCGCCGTTCTAGTCAGGGAATGCGACCTAAAGCAAAACCCGGTCTATTTCATCAGCAAGGTGTTTCAAGGCCCAGAAATCAAGTACCAGAAGATCGAGAAACTAGCCTTGGCGTTACTTGTGGCCGCTCGTAGATTACGTCCTTATTTCGTGGCCCATCAGGTTGTGGTAAGGACCGACCAGCCTATTAGGCAAATCCTTCACCGACCTGACCTTGCAGGGCGTATGATCAAGTGGGCTGTGGAACTCAGTGAGTTTGGAATCAAGTTTGAGGCCAGATCGGCCGCTAAGGCACAAGTGTTGGCCGACTTCATCGCTGAGATGACTCCAATACCAGATGATCAGGCCGTCACTACCTGGACTTTGCACGTAGACGGGTCCTCCAACAGCAAAGGAAGTGGGGCCGGCTTGATACTTGAGAACACAGAAGGACTTACTGTTGAAGTGTCATTAACTTTTGCATTTCACACTTCAAACAATCAGGCCGAGTATGAAGCGTGCATTGCCGGGCTGCAGCTAGCCAAAGAGTTCAATGTCGACCGTGTCGAACTTCACTCCGACTCTCTACTGGTAGTATCCCAAATTCAGGACCTATACGACGCAAAGGACGACGTCCTGAAGAATTATTTGGCCAAGGTAAGGGAGCTGCTCAGGCAATTCGACCGAGCAGAAGTTAAGCACGTCCCCAGGACAGAGAACGTGAGGGCTGACATCCTATCAAAGTTAGCCAGTACAAAGGCTCCTGGGAATCACAGAAGTCTAATTCAGGAAACATTAACGCGGCCGAGCGTGTCTACTAAGCCCGCTCAACCATTAGCCATCCTAGCGGTCGACTCAGATAAAGACTGGATCACTCCGATCCTACAATATATTCTTGATGGGGTAGAACCTTTCGACCAGAAGGCAGCAAAACTCCTGAGGTTACGAGCGACCAAGTACTCGGTGATCGACGGAAGACTGTATAGAAGGGGCTTTTCATCCCCATTGCTAAGGTGCCTCACGTCGGTCGAGGCCGACCATGTACTAAGAGACATACATGAGGGAGATTGTGGTAGCCACCAAGGTGGTCGGTCGATTGCTAAGAAGGCACTCAGGGCCGGATATTATTGGCCGACCATGGACGAAGACGCTAAGTTACTGGTTCAGAAGTGCAAGAAATGCCAAATCCATGCCGACGTGCACATAGCGCCCTCATCAGAACTACACAGCTTGACCCCACCCTGGCCGTTCGCTTGGTGGGGCATGGACCTGCTCGGCCCTTTTCCACCTGCACCAGGTCAGCTGAAATTCCTCATCGTCGCGATCGACTACTTCACCAAGTGGATAGAAGCAGAGCCACTCGCCACCATTACCTCAGCGAAGGTATCCAAGTTTTTTGGTCGAAATGTGCTTGCCCGCTTTGGAGTGCCCCAACAACTGGTGACCGACAATGGAACTCAGTTCGCTGACAGAAAATTCAGAGAAATGCTGGCCGGCCTTGGCGTGAAACAGCGTTTCACCTCGGTCGAGCACCCACAAACCAATGGCCAGGCAGAAGCGGCCAACAGGGTAGTACTACGCGGGCTGAAAAGGAGGTTAGATGAAGCCAAAGGCAATTGGGCAGAAGAGCTACAGTCGGTCCTTTGGGCCTACAGAACGACCCCCCACTCATCGACCGGGGAGTCACCATTTAGACTGGTCTATGGTACTGACGCTGTCATCCCAATTGAGATGGGAGAGCTAAGTTGGAGGACGACCAACCCACCAACCCCGGCCGCAAATGAGCAAGCAACAAGAGAAGAACTCGACCTGGTTGATGAGGTGCGAACCAAGGCGTCACTTAGGGAGCAACTCATCAAACAGAAGGTCGCTGCAAGATACAACGCCCGCGTCCAGAAGAGGGAATTCTCCGTTGGGCAGCTAGTCCTCAAAAGGGCCGACGTAGGAAATAAGAACGCTCGCCAGGGAAAGCTAGCCCCCAATTGGGAAGGACCATACCGTGTCATCAGCAAGACCGGAAAGGGAGCGTACGAGCTGGAAACCATGGAAGGGGCGACCATCCCCAGAACATGGAATGCTGACAAATTGAGAAAATATTATGTCTAAGTTGTAAACATCAATTCATCAATAAAGAACAGGCGGTCGCTCTTTTTCCCCACAGGGGTTTTTTTACTGAGGACCGACCTTAAAATTCGACTTGTGTATTTATTTTCATGCAAATTGTATGCACGGTCGCTCACCATGCGAGTAGTAGTCGAGCGACCGGTAGAGTGCCATCGAATGGCCCAAACGAGAGCTGCCGAGCGGCCTAAAAAGAGTGCCATCGAATGGCCCAAACGAGAGCCGCCGAGCGGCCTAAAGAGAGTGCCATCGAATGGCCCAAACGAGAGCCGCCGAGCGGCCTAAAAAGAGTGCCATCGAATGGCCCAAACAAGAGCCGCCGAGCGGCCTAAAAAATAGTGCCATCGAATGGCCCAAGCGAGAGCCGCCGAGCGGCCTAAAAGAGTGCCATTGAATGGCCCAAGTGAGAGCCGCCGAGCGGCCTAAAAGAGTACTCTCGAACGGCCCACACGAGCGACCTGCTCAGACCATCGATTGGCCGAGTCGAATTGCAAAAATAAATTAAGAGCAAAAATGAATGAAAATCAATTATAGAGCAATTAAACGGGCTGGAATTCATAGAGAAATTGTCATTGATTACAAATAAAGACGCCTTGGTCGAAACCAGGGCGCCCCATTCAAACACCGCTCGCAGGCGGGCCAAGACTACAATTCAAAAAAGAAATTACAAGTTAAGAGTCGCCGGGGGCTTGGTAGATAACTGCCTCTTCTTGAAGGACCTTCCCTTTCGACATCTTCTTGGGGCGGATGCTCTGCTGATCGATCGCGCGATGGCTGCTTTGCACAATCTCACGATCGACATACAGATCAGGGTAGAGGATCTTGATCTGACCGACCGCATTTTCGAACTGACCCTCCGCAGCTCCCTTCGCCTTGTCAAGAACGTCCTTGCAGCGACCTCTTAAATTGTTCCTTTCCGCCTCCACTGCCTCCAGCTCAGTTTTCAGCCCAGCGACCTGGCTCGACAGCTCTTTATTCTTGGAAGAGAGGCGTTCGACCTCTTTCTCAGCTACTTCCTTGTCAGCGACCGCCTTGTCCAAAGAAGACTCGGCCAGTGTTTGAGCAGAAACAGCAGCCACAAGCTGGCGTTCCGCTTCGACAAGCTTCCTCTCATTGTCAGCGGCCGCTTCGATTGTCGGTTCGAGCTCCTTCATTTTCTTGAGCAGGCCGTCTCGCTCGCCCCTCATTTCTGCGAGCAATGACAAGGCAGAATTCAATTTAAAATTTTTATCTACTAGGTCGTCTTCAAGCAACGAATATCTATGGGCGAGGCGCCTACCTTCCAAGCGATCTGATTCTTCATCTCGGTACTTCTTGAACAGAACACCAGCGGCCTTCATTGCCTCGGCCATCACCTCGAAAGGTTCCTCTTTGAAGCGGGCACAGTCTTCATCACCCAACCCAAGCAGGTCGATGCTGGGCCCGTGGCTTTTTCCACTCTTATGCTTCTTCTTCTCGCCCCCATCATCGACCGACCTGTTCCTTTTGGATTTTCCTTGATTTTTGGGTGGGCTGCTCAGGTCGATGGCTTGTGCTGGTGTGCCCGCCCGAGGAGCTTGACGATCAGGCTGAGATCCAGTGACAGCAGTTTGAGGCGTACCTCCAGATTGAGCCGCAGGTATGTCGCGGACGGGCGAAGTATCGCCGTCCTCGGCCACCCATTGCTCCAACAGGTCGAAGTCATTCATGCTGGTCATTTTAACTGCAAAGGCAAAAGCAGATGGTTAGAAACATTTAACAAAACAAAGTGACAGAAAATAAAGGTGTGAGCGACCACCGACCAAGAGCGGCCTTGACATTCTTCTTGGTACGAGCATCCACAACGTTTTTAACTTTGATGCGACCCTCAGGGACTAGGGACGCAATCCTTCTCAATCTATGGATCGTTCCCCTGTCCAGGTCGTCCAGATCAGCGTCCTTAAAAGCGTACTGGCCCGGCTTTTTGGAGAAATGGTTAAAACTCCACACTGTAGGAAACAGGGGGGTTCCTTCTTGATCGTTGGTCATTTGGGCGACTACATTTTGGGCCTCGGCCGACTCAGGAACGACCCAAAAGAATTCCTTTTTCCACCCGCTCGTCAACGATTCTAGATATGGCTTGAAGAAGTTATACGTTGATCGGTTTTTGAATGAGACCGCTTCCTTGCGGGCACCCTTGGAGCCTTTTTCATAAATATAGCTCATCTCAAACAAATGGAAGAACAGTCGTATGGAGACCGGTCGTTTCAGAACCGCAAGGACATCTTCATACGCCTGCAGGAACGCCCAAGCGTTCGGGTTCAGCTGAGAAGGGGCGACCTGAAGATACCGTAGAACCTGGCGTTGGAACCTGGTGAATGGTGGAATTATACCCATGCGTTCGAAAACGATGCGGTACATTGTGAATTTTAACATATCAGTCCAGGCCGCAATATCTTCCCCTTTGGCCATACCATCTACCCTCCAACCTTCATTCAGCTCGGTCGCAAGAAACTCCAGGTCTTGGCTTCCCCGTTGAATCTTGCTGCGCTGACCCCTCAGGTTGAGAGAAACCCAAGACATCTCCTGTGCAGCAGCAACCTCAGGATCATCTCCATGGTTGCCCTGCTGATCTCTGTCGGCCGTCTCGGTTACGTCGGTCGCAGCATGGTCAGCACCTTCCTCACAGGCAACCCGTGCGTTGCTCTCTGCAATATCAGCAACCACTACCTCGGAGTACGGGACCCCACTTCTGTCCGGTCGCGTTCCGGATCTGCTAGATGAAATCGAGTTCTGGGTCGAAGACCCAGAGGGAGAAGATTCGTCACTAGAAGAAGACGACCGGGCAGGACTCTGTTCCACTGGTCGCGTCATATTTTGCGCAAGGGAAACGGCCGGTGTAACAGCCCAGGTCCACCGCAGCGGCCACCCCGGTCCCACTGTTACCTCACGGTCTTCTCTACCCCTCTTGTAGAATTTTTGCCTTCCGTGGGAATCGAACCTTGCACCTGAGGCATAAGTCCAAGTTAAACCCCCTTCCCACTACCAATTGGCTCGCCTTTTTTATTGCTCAGATTCGGAGCCGTTGATATTGATATAAGAGAATGGAATACACACAGTACACATTAAGCTTGATGGTCGTACAGGGATTTGATGAAAATGGAACGGAACGAGTTATATAAGTAACCCTAATTTAGGGCCCTTTTGGTAAATCTCATCTTCTAGTCGATAGTGGATTTGATTAGCCAATGACAACTAGATGTGTTTGGTAAGCACTAACGTTACTTTTTTTCAAATGCTACTTCAAATAACGTTTTTTAAAACGCTACTTATAGCGTATATCATCTCAATTTTTTTATCATTTTTACACTCATTATATTTTTTAAATATTTTCTCTTTCCTCATTAAAATAAATTAAACAATTTTAAATCTCTAACTTTTATGTCATTTTACATTTATCAGTTAATTTAACGCTAGTTTTATCAAACACATCAATTGTTATTATTATTAGCTAGTGTTCTGGAGTGGCCCAATAGGCCCAACGAGACAGTCCAGCGCAACCTGCAGTAAGGGGGGTGCTGCGCGCAGCAACCAGGTGCAACATGGGCCAGCGGCCCATTCGACCAAGGCCGGCCCAACGCGGCCCATCGTCTACCTTGCTCCGCAAGATGCGGCCGGTCCCGTAAAATCCGCAACGGCTAGCACGCCAGCGTTATATATACCACACCAGCATGTGGCTTCAGGTATGTTTGACTCACCTTGTGACCCTGCCCGTTGAAGCACCTCTGACTTGAGCGTTGGAGTGCCTTTGCAGGTACCACCCGCGTGCGGCTTACAACTCGGTCCCTCATCACAGCGACCGATCAACGTCATCAACAACAACCCATCGTATTGATCAGGTACGATCAGCTAGTTTATCCGCTATCCGTTATTAGCGCACATTTCTCATATATTATTTTGGCTTAATTACAGTTTTGCTCTCCCTATTATGACCAACTCACGATTTTAGTCCCTCAACTTTTTTTTTCACGATTTTGGTCCCCCTATTTTCTCAATTTCTAAAATCAAGCCCCCCCACATTTGGTCAAATTTGAGGCTGATGTGGTCCTGACTCAGCTCATGTGTAGATTGCCACATAGGATTTTAAATTAAATTAAAAATATATATTATTTTAATTTGTTAAATAAATAAAGAAAATTACTTTTAACAAGCCCTCTCTGTCTCTCGCGTCGCAATCCCTATTCTCTCACCCTCTGGATCTCCCTCCTCTCCCTCCTCTCACCCTCTGGATCTCTATCTCTCGTTCGTGATCTCCTCTGGATCTCTCTCCTCTGGATCTCTGTCTCTCGTTCGTGATCTCTGTCTCTCACAGTGGATTTGGAGAGAGATAAGGAAGGGAAAACGAGGGGGGAGATGCGAAGACGGCGAGTGGGAAAACGAGGGGGGAGATGCGAAGAGAGAGAGAGAGAGAGAGAACGGCGAGCGACGGTCGGAGGTGAGGTGGTGGAGACGGTCGTGGGGGTGGTTTGTAGAGGGAGAGGGGTGGTTGTACGGTTTACGGTGCTAGGTCGTTGTGGTCGTGGCTGTGGGTAGGTGGTGGGTGGTGACGGTTCTGGGGAGGCGGAGGGAGGTAGTGGTGAGGGAGGTGGTAAGAGAGAAGAGGGTGTGGTTTGTGATTTTGTTGGGTCATTTATGGTGGTCCACGGAGGGAGGGGTGGTGATGATGGGGATTGTGAGGTGGTCCTGTTGGTCAGGTTTTGGGGTTGTGGTCGAGGGAAGGGAGGGAGGTGGTTGTGGGGTGGTCGTTGGTGGCTGACGGAGGTGCTGGCCGTGTGGTGACTGAAGAGGGATTGCGACGCAAGACAGAGACAAGTTTGAAGGAGGAATTTTTTTAAAAATAATTTTCTTTATTTATTTAACAAATTAAAATAATATATATTTTTAATTTAATTTAAAATCCTATGTGGCAATCTACACATGAGCTGAGTCAGCACCACATCAGCCTCAAATTTGACCAAATGTGGGGGGGCATTGATTTTAGAAATTGAGAAAATAGGGTGACCAAAATCGTGAAAAAAAAATTGAGGGGCTAAAATCGTGAGTTGGTCATAATAGGGGGACCAAAACTATAATTAAGCCTATTATTTTTTATTTTAGGGGTATTGTTGTCTTTTCAAAAGTCGTATCATTTCTCTCTTCTCCATTTCTCTCCAACCAAACCAAGAGACACATCTCTCTCCCCTATTTCCCTTCTATTCCTTTAAGCCATGCAACACTCTTAATCTACTATATTTCTCACCTCTTTCTCTCTACCCTCTTTCTCTTCCAAATCAAACACACCCTTAATGAAGAAGTCGGAAAGAACCAATTTCTCCCCAACCTGTAATCTATCAATCTATACTATATACAATTGTGAACTTCCTTTCACTAACTAATCCCGTGTGTTTTGTCGGAAAAAAAACTAATCCCGTGTGTAATTTTAAATTAATGACACCTAAGCAAAATAATCTGACTTCATCCTAATTTATCCTTACTGGCACAATTAAATTAAATAAAAAAATTGAAATCAGCCATATAGTTAATGCATATCATTTCAGTTCTAGAAACCAAATCCGTAAATCATTGTTTGACATAATATTTTCGGCTGGAAATCAAAATTGAGAAGAAAAATCAACACATTTAATTGAGCATCAAATAAAAAATGAAATCAACAAATATAATTGTAAATGAATTGAATTTAGAAATATAATTATTAATATATTCAAACAAAATATTGAAACATATCTCATGATTTTTGGGGGAAAAAATCAAATATATCAAATAATTAATCAAATTTATTCATCAATTCAATATCAAATATATATTTGCTGAATATATCATTACACACAATAAAATCAATAAATGGAAATGGCAACGTCCCATGTGGGTGCAATCACAAATAAGTGTTTTCCTTATTTCATGAAGGTTATCTTATCTTAAAAGTAATTAAAAAAACCCATTTAAATTGATATATTTTTTTGGTATTGTCATACCCTAATTTTGTCCGGTTTATTAGAAGAAAAAAATCAAAATATCGTTTGTTGTGCATTTTGAGGCTTTAATCGTTAACGCGTGTCATTTAGTGCTCGTTAGCGATTTTGCGTCATTTCTTATTATTAGTAGAACTCATTTGATTTTTATTGCAGCAAAAAGAAATAAAAATATGCTTTTTAGCATTTAATTTTAACTACTATTATTGTTTTGAGAATACAAATATTACAAAATTATAAAATACAAAAAATAGAAATCAGAACTGAATAAAAATAAATTATTAAATGTCACTTGATGTTTCTTTACATTTTCAACATAATTGCTTTATACACGTTATTTCCATTTTTGTTTACATCCTCATCTCCTGCTTCACAAGCAAAACCATTGCTTCACATCATCCCCTTTCTCACGCCACCCTCAACACATCTTTGAACCCAGCAACACTAAATACACATTGGTTTGTGGTTTCCCACTTTGCACACAACCAGGCAAGCATGCCTCTGCACACAAAAACACCTTGGATACACAGCTTCTCTTCTTCACTTTCACACCTTCAAATGCACATAAGTTTTTCTGCTTCTCTTTCACAACCTGTACAAAACATAGCAACCATTTTCCCTATAAATTAGAGACACCAAAGGAAAATAAGACAGTAGAGGAAAAAGGAAAAAAACAGGCACACACAGAGCAATACACAGAGATACAAAACAGAATTCAAATTACTGAGAAGCAAGAAAGGGCAGCAGAAATAAGCACTAGAGTAAAAGGAGCAGCAAAACAAGCAAAAGCAGTAGATAACAACAGAAGTTAGGCAGTGACGAAGAGAAGACTTAACAGAAGCTGGAGATTAGGTTGGTCTCCATACTATTAAATCTGAAATGTAGAGTATCCATGCTTGTTTAAATTTGATATAGTTTTTATTGTAGCTAGTTCAAACCGTAGGTGTAAATAATGATGAGTTACATAATCAAGAAAAATGCCTAATTTCATTACCCTCAGAAGCGCAGTACCAAAACATGATCAACCATAGATACAATTTTCATTTCAGAAAGTATATAAAAGAATATTTTTGCGTTGCTTTTTTTTATAACAAAGGATACCACTCTCGTTCTTGAAATAAAAGTAGAGTTCATGAATAGAAAGTAGCAGAAAAACTCAGACAGAACCAGTACAAAACCAGAAATTAGATAGATGAAGAGGGGGAGTGGGAAACAGTTCGGTACTAAGTAAAAAAGGGTAGAATCGAAACTCACCCCAAACTCCGACCACCGTGTGCGGTGGTCGCCGCCGTGAGCCTCACCCCCAGGAGAGAAGAGAGGAGATGAGAGGGGGACGGTGGGGAGAAGAGAGGAGATGAGAGGGAGACGGAGAAGGCAAAGAAGAGAGAGAGAAGGAATTTTTTTTAGGGTTAGAAATGGGGGGGGGGGGGGGGGAGTGCGGCGCCGCATGGAGAAGAGGAAAGCAAAATTAGGGTTTTCTATTTTTAGTTAGCCTTTTATAGTATTAGTTCAGGGGTAATTTCGTCTTTTCGCGTTTTTTAATTTTTTTTCAAATTCCTATTAACACCCCCCATTTTACTCAGTTCGCCCCCCCTTTTTTTTTGAAGCCCACGACCTCTTTTTCTGCGCAGCCCAGCTTACGAAAATAAGCTGGGCTCACTGTTCGCACCCCCCATTGTAACAATACACCCCTCCTTTTATTTACACCCTTATTTTACTGCTGCACCCCCTTTTCTTTTTTTTCTTTTTTTTCATTTCGTTTCTTTTCCCTAAGCGAACTTTTTTTTTACAAACCTTTTTTTTTTTCCAATAATGGACAAATGTTTCCCCAAACAAAAATTAATCCAATTGCGAAAACTTTTCAAAATCGAAACTTTGTTAGTAGTCTTGCGAAGCATCTGCTTGCATGATTATTAACAATGGAGTGCTAGTGATAATCACCCATAGTCTTTGTTAGTTTGATTATCATGAATGCTTTCAATTTCAAAAGATATTTTCCAAGCATCAACAATCATGGCAAGTGTTAGCAATGATCACCCATAACCTTTGTTAGTTTGATCATTATAAGCACCCTCCACTTTTCAAAACCTAAGCAAAAAAGACTTTCATTGTTAAGGCTTAGAAGAACTACGTAGCTTTGAGTTCTCCATCGCACCGGGAGATACGTAGGAGCGGGCCATGTCCCGTCAAGCGTTTTTTTTTTCTAAAAAAACAGTTTTCCCCCTCTTTTCATAATAAATAAAGGTTTTCATTAAGAATTTTTCAATAAGAAGTAGAGAGGCAAAATTAAGTATTTTCAAGTCAGCACACTAAAACCACACATTCAATTAAAGGTTCCCTCTCAGTAGAGAGGACGTGTGGGGTGCTAACACATTCCCTGCGCGTAACCGACCCCCGAACCCTATTCTCTAGTTTCGCAAGACCAATCGCTTTCCAAAAAAGGTTTTCCTAATATTTTCCTTAATAAATATTGGTGGCGGCTTCATTGATTTTAGAAAAGTTGTGAACGAGGAAGGTTCTCCATCGGGGACTTTTTCGGGCGCAACAGCTCGCGACTCCGCTGGGGACAAAAAAAAAAGAAAACTTTTTTTAAAAAAGTGGGTCAAGCCTAATTAATTAAGTGTGTGATTTGTGTGAGTGATTTGAATATCTTGTTTTGCCTCTATGTTTTCTTCTTTTTCATACTTTCATGTTGCATTCCTATGCATTCTTCTTCCTCTCTTTCTATGTTTGCTTTTGTTTAAAGTAATAGATGGTTGCTTCTTTGCTTATATGCTTAATTCCCGCATGATATTGAACCCTAGAGTAGACAACATGCTATTGTCTGGACTGTTTTGGATTTTTATTTGCAGGTGGGGTAGTTTTTAAGGAAATGCCCTTCGCACACACACACTTGTACCTTGAGATTATATGATTAGAGAAAGAGACCATAACCCAGGTCTGTTAGGATACCATAGGATGAGTGGATTCGAGTAGTGGGAGCCCATCAGGACCTTTGTCCGTTTGGCTACTCGCGAAAGTTTCAATCAGAGTTGTGCTCTTTCGTGATACCTTGTACCTAGCAGTTTGCTGCATTTACAAGGAATTTCGTGAAAGAGACTGTGGCTCTGATGACCTTTGTGAGGGTGTGAATAGAGCTACATGAGAAGATTACCCCTAAAGTGCCTTAGATCATAGGTTCTACCCCTTTTTGGATCACAATGGCTTTCCAAATTGTGTGCTGCATCGTTGCATTCAGTTCAAATCAATTTTTCCTTCAGAATTTTCGAAAATCAAAAAAGATATGCTTTTCCTTTTCAATAAATGCCTATATGAGATGGCATGTAGTGTGAAAATTTTCGAATTACCACCTGTAAATATCCTCTTTCTGCAAAAGCACAAAAAAAAAGAAGCATCATGGCATCATTGCATCATTGCACCATTACATCATTTGCATCATCTGCATTAAATAAAACCCAATCTTGAACATCATTCATCAGACGTCTGAGTTGTTTGCCGGGATTGTAAAGTAACTTGGGATCTTGTCTTAGGTGGGAAAGATAAAGCAACATGGGATCAAGAAGCGAGATTGTACTTAATTCAAGGTTCCCGGTTGTCAAGGGAATAGATGTAGAGGGTTTGAAAGAGTTTGTTTCCTTAATGGAGTCGGAAGAGAGGGATCTATTCCAGAAGGCTTATGGTAACCTCCTCAGATTGTTACAACTAGATGTCCAAGAGAGTGCTATCATGGCCCTGAGTCGATTCTATGATCCGGACATTCGATGCTTCCTCTTCAAAGACTTTCAGTTATCACCAACTCTCGAGGAGTATGAGCAGATTCTGGGGTTCTCAAAGTCAGAGTTAGCACCTTACCAATGTCAGAAACACCGGTATTCAGACCAGAGACTCTCTTTGTTGTTGCAAGTCAGTGTGAAGGAATTAGAGCTTCATAAGGAAAAGAAGAACCGTATCAGGGGTTTCCCGCAATGTTATTTCGAAGGATTATTGAAGTTTTATGCCCAGAATAAGAAGTGGGGTCCTTTCTAGCAGCTGTTAGCCCTAACTATTTTTGGGATCGTCCTTTTCCCTCAGGTCGAGAAGTTCATTGATGAGACCGCTATTGGGCTTTTTCTAGCATTCATAAGTAAAGAAAATCCGATTAACCCCGTGCCAGCAATCCTTGCAGATACCTATTATTCCTTCACTCATCACCGTGTGTTAGGAAAGAAGAAGGTTGCTTGCTCTTTCCATGTTCTCTACACCTGGTTCCTTAACCATGCTGTCACTCATAAGACGAAAGCCGCGGACTTAGTAGAATATGCCCTGTGTTGTGACGTAGAAGCCAGAAGTGCACAAGAATGGGTGCACACTTTAGAGAATCTCAGTGCTCTCAAAGTCTGTTGGTTCAATCATCCGTGTTGGAAAGATAGGCCTTCAATACTGTTCCGGTGCGGCAATTTCCAGAATGTCCCCTTAATGGGAACCCAAGGCTGCATCAATTACAATCCTTCTCTCACCATCAGACAGCTTGGGTATCCTATGAAGAACGCACCCACTGAAGACATGTTGGCCCCAATCTTTCTCGATAAAGAAGATCCCAAGAACCAAGGCTTGCTTCAGAAAATTTCAAAGGCTTGGGAAGGTGTAGTTTACAAGGATAAAGCGGAGATCATAAAGAAAACGGGTGATGTTACTTTCTACCAATGGCTTCACCAAAGAATTCAAAATGTTAGCCCGCCTCGTCAGAATTCATCGTCAGTTGAGAAAGAAGTGACAGAGCTTCACGTTCCAAGTCTCAAAGAACTAAGTGAGGTCAAATCTGCTTTGTTCAAGGTAGAAGAAGAAAAGAAAGCCTTACACGATGAGTTGGGGAAAGTAATTTCTGAGAAGAGAAAGTTAGAGAACGAGAATGAACGCAAGGCCGAGGCCCTTAAAGAAAGCAGCAAGAGGCTTAAGAAAGAAGAGGAAAATAGTCAAAAAATGAAGGAATATCTGAAAGGTGCCAAAGACGAGTTGAAAAGATTGAATGCCAAGGTGGGTGAAGCCATGGTTAGAGCAAACGAATGGAGGAAGTCGTTCAAGAAGTCTGCGCAAAGCGAGAGAGCTACAAAGGAATCACTAGAGGAATTCAAGAAAAAATCTCAGTCTGTGACGCGTGAGCTTGGAAGTCAAATAGAGTGCATCAGACAGGATAGAGATGCAATTGTGAACATCCTTAGAGAGTATCAGCAGGCTTTAAGGGTGGAGCAAGAGAATTCAGATGAGCTAAGGAGGAATCTGAGTCGCATCAGTGATGCTTACCGACAGGTAAGAGAGGAGAGTCAGTACTGGGAATACCGCCTTCTCGAGTTAATGGGCAAGATTGAAAATCAAGAGGTCATAGTTGAGATGAGGGCAGAAATTCAGCAGTGGAAGAACAAGTTCTCCAAATTGGCATGGTTGGCTAACCAGGCGGTGAGGGATGTTCCCAAGAGGTTGAGAAAGGCAGAAGCTGAGATGCTGCCTTACAACACTCCGGTGCGAGTATATGAATTCGTGGAGTACTGCCGATCCCTGACTGAGGAACTCATGGAAAGGGCAAGAGAAGCTGCTGCAGCTAGCAAAAAGGAGAAGAACCAAGAGAAGATGAAGGCAATAGGTTTTTAGATTTAAATTCTCTTTTTTAGAATGTTCACTAGGGGATTGTAATTTTTCTTTTCTTAAAGAATGTTGTGCTTTCCTTTTCAAAGCGTTGTATTGCACATTTAAGGATATTGTATCTCGTTCTTGGAATGATGCTAGAATGAAGTATGTTTATCTCACTTGTTGATCCCAGCCGCGTTATGTCCTTGAAAATATTCGAACAAGCACCTACGACAAGAGCAAGTTGCACTGTGATTCCCGGCAATAAACAACAAATAACATAAAAAAAAATAATAAATAAAATAAAAAAATCATGTGCATTGCATTCATTAATTTGCTCCTTTGCTTATAAAAATGTTTTCAACTCAAACAGAAGATAAGGCAAGCTGGTGCGACCACATCCGTAATGGACACGTTCAAAGGCCAGAGGAATGGAAATTTTGAGTGACCCCGATCAACCTCAACCAGAGAATCAGAATCCTCCAGTTTCAGGCTCAGAGAATGAAAATGGAACAGGCCAAGGCCCCGAGGTACAGAATCATAACCATTCAGCTCCTGGTAGCTCCAGTCAAGGTGATCCTGAGTTGAGAAATGAAATGAATGCCATGAAGGCGCAGATGAGCGAGATGATGAGACTCCTGTTGTCCTTGAAGAATGGAAATGACTTCCAAGCTGCTCAGTGGCCTCCCTATGGCCTTCCTTTGGGTTATAGTCCTCCAAATCAAGGGGCTAACCCAGGAGCTGGTCCCGGGGCAATAGACGAGAATGTACGGCCAACGTCTGTCGGGTCAGAAGGAATGGCAGGTGAACCCCAAGTTCAGATCCCGCATTCAATTGTTATACCTCAGCCTACTCCTCAGACCCTCACTCCACAGCCAGCTGCCTTTCCACAGACTCAAGGCTTCGTATCCGGAAACTCCGTTTACCCTCAGGCTCAGCACTCAATGCCTCCACCTCCTTATGGTGTAATTCATTCCCCTCAAGTCTATTCCGCTGAGCACCAACAGACCAGAGAGTAGTTCCAGATGTTAGAGGAAAGACTAAGAATGATTGAAGGCTTTGGCTCCAGGGCTAGGGAGGCCAGAGACTTATGCCTTATTCATGATGTGGTGTTGCCACCCAAATTCAAGGTCCCCGATTTTGACAAGTACAGAGGTGCGACCTGCCCAAAGAGTCACTTAACGATGTATTGTAGGAAGATGTCTACCTACTCCCGTGATGACAAATTGCTAATCCATTGCTTCCAAGATAGTCTTGCCGGGGCGTCCCTTAATTGGTATATGAAGTTAGAGCCATCCCAAGTCCGCTGCTGGAAGGATTTAGCAGATGCATTCCTTAAGCAGTATCAATATAATACGGACATGGCGCCAGACCGAACACAGCTGCAGAATATGAGCAAGAAGGAAAATGAATCATTCAAGGAGTACGCCCAGCGATGGAGGGCTTTGGCAGCACAAGTCACACCTCCTCTTTTAGACAAAAAATTGGTTTCTATGTTCATGGAAACCTTGCCACCGCTATATTATGATCGTCTGATCAGCAGTGCATCATCCAATTTTTCAGATGTGGTGATTGTGGGAGAGAGATTGGAGAACGGATTGAGAAGTGGAAAAATCGCACAGGGGTCCACAAGTAACACAAGTTCCCAAAAGAAGCCATTCTCCGGCTTTCCCAAAAGGAAAGAGGGGGAAACCAATGCCATCACTATCAGCCCACCATACCAGCCACCCAACATCCCAGTCCCCACTCCCACACAAACAGTCCATCCATTCCAAAACAACAACCAAAGCAACCACCAAAGAACCTATCAAAACAGAACAACCTTTGACCCAATTCCCATGTCATACACAGACCTATTCAACTACCTCATCACCAATAAGCTCATCAATACAAGACCCATGAAACCTGTTCAACCACCTTATTTCAGAGGATACAACCCCAATAGTACCTGTGCTTTCCACGAAGGGGCAATTGGGCATGTTGTGGAGGATTGCAAAGCCTTCAAGATAGTGGTGCAGGACTTGATAGATAAAAAAGGCATAACTTTCAAGCAGGAGGATCCAAATATCACGACTAACCCACTGCCTGGTCATGGGAAGCATGCCACTAATGCAATCATGGATATGAAAGAGCAGTCCCTAATCAGATCAGTTGAAGATATCCAGACCCCCCTAGAAATCATTCATGCAGAATTGTGCAAATGCGGGATTATTAGGATGGGTTGTGTTCAGAAAGGAGTTTGTGCTAATGTCAGCTGTGTAGGAGCATGTGAAGCATTCAAGGTGGTGTTACAGGATCTGATGGACCGCCACATCATCCAGGTGGGTATGCAGGGGAGAGAAGAGGATGTTCGGACCCTCCAATCAGAAGGGGGCAGAGATGTGCAGAGACCTATCGAGGTGCCATACAGTCGGAATTCGGCTGTGGCAAAGATTATTGTGATCCCAGTTCCAGCTCCTAGCCAGAAGAACACTGATGTCCCATGGAGCTACAGTGTGCCAACTCCAACTCCGAGATCTCGAGCTGCTCTCGACGTCACCAATATTGCAGGAAGTAGTGGGGTAACTAGAAGTGGGCGTGTGTATATTCCCCAAGCTCAGGAAGAGGATCCTTCTAAGGCAACAGAAGAGAGAATCCGAAAAGGAAAGAATGTAGAGCCGGAGCCTGTGATAAATAGGAAGGTGTCAGACCCAGAGGTTGCTGAATTCTTGAAGATAATGCGACAGAGTGACTACAAAGTGGTGGATCAGCTACACCACACCCCAGCCAAAATTTCCATCATGTCCTTACTACTAAACTCAGAAGCCCACCGTGACGCCTTGGTTAAAGTGCTGAATGAGGCCCATGTCGCCCAAGATATTACTGTCAATCAATTGGATGGTATAGTTGGGAACATCGTTGCATCTAATTACATTACTTTCACTAATGATGAGCTTACCCCAGAGGGGAAGGGGCACAATAAGGCGTTGCATATCTCAGTGAAGTGCGGTGAATATACACTCTCCAGGGTTCTCATTGACAATGGATCCTCGTTGAATGTTATGCCCAGATCAACGATGAACAAGTTAGAGGTGGATTGTTCCTACATGAAACCCAGCTCAACCCTGGTCAGAGCCTTTGATGGGTCTAAGAAAGAAGTCATAGGGGAAATGGAGTTCCCAATGCAAATAGGGCCTGAAGTGTTCTGTGTGACTTTTCAAATTATGGATATTGAGTCCTCGTACAGCTGTCTCTTGGGGAGACCTTGGATCCATGCAGCAGGCGCTGTCCCTTCAACACTTCACCAAAAACTCAAGTTTATAGTCGACGATAAGCTTGTAGTTGTCTGTGGGGAGGAGGAGTTCACAATCAGCAAATCTGTCCCCTCTCATTATATTGAAGCTGCAGAGGAATCCCTCGAATCCGCCTTTCAATCCCTAGAAATTGCGAACGCTATGTTCCTAAGTGAAGAGTCCCCAGTACCGGTACCCAAATGGTCCAAGGCTGATATTATGGTAGCAAAAGTTATGCTGAAGAATGGCTATCGGATTGGGAAGGGGCTAGGAAAATCCGAGCAAGGAATTCTGTCACCTGTGCATCTGCGAGAATACAAGGACAGATGCGGGTTAGGTTACTGGCCCACTCCAGCTGATAAGAAAAGAATGGCAGAGGAAAAGCGTGAGAAGAGATTGGCTAGGCTTCAGGGGAGAGAGCCCCGATTGACGATAGTCCCCATGGATGGCCTCAAGCGGAATTTCAGGAGTGCTGGCATGTTGAACCCTGATCAGATAGCTGTCATCGAGGAAGAGTTAGCTGAAGAAGGCGTGGATCGAGGCCTAGTTCGTCGCAGTGTTGCAGTAGAAGAAATTGGCAACTGGAAGATCGTTAATTTCCCTGTCGTTTTCATTTCAAAGTAATGACCTTTGTAATGCAAATCCTTTGGCTCTGCCCAAGGCCTTAGGACCTTTTCATAAGGGCACGCATGTTTTTTTATCATCTATCAATGAAATGTAGTTTTGAATTCTCAAATGAATAAAAATAGCTTTTTTTTCGCGTCTTCATTTTGTGTCTCTATTTTTGCTTGTTCATTGCTTTTCTATTCCCGCAAATGCAGATCTAAAATGAATACCTCTGAAAATAGTGATGCTAGCGGTTCATATGTTAATTTTGATTACCCCGTTAATCAAGCTGAGGAGGATGCTGAGGATGACTGGGAAACTCCACCGGAATTGATGAGAATGGTTGAGCAAGAAGAAAAGGTTATTCAGCCACATGGGAAAACTATTGCGATCATCAATTTAGGCACAGAGGGCGAAAAGAAAGAAGTCAAGGTTGGCACTTCAATGAAAAAGAGTGAGCATAAGAAGTTGGTTCAACTCCTGCGTGACTACATTGATGTCTTTGCATGGTCGTATGAAGATATGCCCGGGTTAGATACTGATATAGTGGTGCACAAGCTGCCAATCAAGCCTGAGTGCCCTCCGGTTAAACAGAAGTTAAGGAGGATGAAGCCTGAGATGTCTTTAAAGATCAGAGACGAAGTGAAGAAACAGTTTGACGCTGGTTTCCTAGCCGTGGCCAAATATCCCCAGTGGGTTGCTAACATTGTGCCAGTGCCCAAAAAGGATGGAAAAGTTAGAATGTGTGTTGATTACAGAGATCTGAACCGTGCCAGTCCCAAAGACGATTTTCCCTTGCCTCATATTGATGTCCTAGTAGACAGCACAGCACAGCACTCCCTTTTCTCCTTCATGGACGGATATTCGGGGTATAACCAGATTAAAATGGCTCCTGAGGATATGGAAAAGACTACTTTCACAACTCTCTGGGGCACGTTCTGCTATCAGGTCATGCCGTTTGGGTTGAAGAATGCCGGCGCTACTTACCAAAGAGCTATGGTCACGTTGTTCCACGATATGATGCACAAAGAGATTGAGGTGTACGTGGACGATATGATCGCAAAGTCCAGAACAGATGAAGAGCACGTTGTTAATTTGCGGAAACTCTTTGAACGGTTGAGAAAGTTCAAGCTCAGGTTAAATCCAGCTAAATGCACCTTTGGGGTGAGATCAGGAAAACGATTGGGGTTCATTGTCAGTCAAAAGGGGATAGAGGTTGACCCAGATAAAGTGCGTGCAATTCTCGAGATGCCTACTCCTAAGACCGAAAAAGAAATTCGGGGTTTTCTCGGAAGACTGAACTACATTTCCAGGTTTATCTTCCAGTTAACTGCCACATGTGAGCCGATTTTCAAATTGCTGTGCAAGAATCGAGAGACTAGGTGGAATGATGATTGGCAAGAAGCTTTCGAGAAGATTAAAAAATACCTGCAGGATCCGCCTGTTTTAATGCCCCCGGTGCATGGCAGACCGTTGATCATGTACCTGACCGTGCTAGAAAATTCAATGGGTTGTGTGTTAGGACAACATGACGAAACTGGCAAGAAAGAGCACGCGATTTATTATCTGAGCAAGAAGTTCACCGATTGTGAGACGAGGTATTCGTTATTAGAAAAGACTTGTTGCGCCTTGGCTTGGGCTGCTCATCGCTTGAGGCAATACATGTTAAGTCACACCACCTGGTTGGTGTCAAAGATGGATCCTATCAAGTATATCTTCGAGAAGCCTGCGCTTACAGGAAGAATTGCGAGGTGGCAGATGCAGTTGTCAGAATATGATCTGCTTTATGTCACTCGAAAGGCCATCAAAGGTAGTGCGCTAGCCGAATACCTGGCACATCAGCCTATTGAAGATTACCAGTCGATGCAGTGTGATTTCCCAGATGAGGACATTCTGGCTTTATTTGAAGAAGGAAAATCCCCGGAGAATGAAAGGTGGAGGGTAGTGTTCGACGGTGCTTCCAACAACTATGGGCACGGGGCTGGGGCAGTGCTGGTGTCCCCTGACAATCGCTTCATACCATTCACTACTAGATTGAGCTTCTATGTCACAAATAATATTGCGGAGTACGAGGCATGTATTCTGGGTATTCAGGCAGCTCTGGACTGGAAAGTTAAAAGATTAGATGTGTACGGAGACTCAGCCTTAGTTATCCATCAGGTGAACGGAGATTGGGAAGCCAGAGATCCTGAGTTGATACTGTACAGAGACTACATCCGAGAATTGGTTGAGTCTTTCGAAGAAATCACGTTTCAACATCTTCCTCGCAAAGAGAATCAGTTGGCGGACGCACTGGCCACTTTAGCTTCAATGTTTAATATCAATTGTGATAAGAACTTGAACCAGATCAGAATCCAGCATCGAGGTTTGCCGGCACACTCCTACTCCTGCGCAGCAATTGAAGATAGCGGAGATGGTAAACCTTGGTATCATGACATCAAGCAGTATATCCTGAACAGAGAATATCCTCCAGGGGCATCGGAAAATGATAAAAGAACGCTTAGAAGACTGTCAATGAATTTCTTCCTGAGTGGCGAGGTGCTTTACAAGAGGAATCATGATAAGGTACTCCTTAGGTGTGTGGCAAAGGAGGAAGCAGAAAGGATCATGAGAGAGGTGCATGAGGGCTCGTTCGGAACTCATTCCAACGGGCATACTATGGCAAGGAAGATATTGAGGGCTGGCTACTATTGGCTGCAGATGGAGGCAGACTGTTACATTTTTGTAAGAAAGTGCCGCAAATGCCAGATTTATGCCGATCACATGCATGTGCCACCGGCTTCATTAAATGTCATGACTGCACCCTGGCCATTTTCAATGTGGGGCATGGACATCATTGGTCCCATTGAACCCAAAGCTTCAAACGGTCACCGTTTCATCCTTGTTGCTATCGACTACTTCACTAAGTGGGTAGAGGCTGCTTCATATCCCAATGTGACGAGTTCAGTGATTGCAAAATTCATCAGGAAAGATCTAATCTGTCGTTATGGTCTGCCAAACAAGATAGTTACAGACAACGGCAGTAATTTGAACAGCAGAATGATGAAGGACTTATGTAAGGACTTCAAGATCCAGCATCACAACTCTTCTCCCTACCGCCCGAAGATGAATGAGGCAGTTGAAGCAGCTAACAAAAACATTAAGAGAATAGTGCAGAAGATGGTAGTGACTTACAAGGACTGGCATGAGATGCTCCCCTTCGCCTTACATGGGTACAGGACCTCGGTGCGTACATCTACAGGGGCAACCCCCTACTCACTGGTTTATGGGACAGAAGCTGTACTCCCCATGGAAGTGGAAATACCCTCGTTGCGGGTATTGATGGAAACCAAGTTGGAAGAAGCAGAATGGGTCCAAGCTCGTCTGGATCAGCTGAATCTCAATGAAGAGAAAAGAATTGCTGCCATGTGTCATGGCCAGTTGTATCAACAAAGGATGAAGGCAGCTTTCGACAAGAAGGTTCGGCCCAGAGAATTCCAAGAAGGAGACCTCGTACTCAAGCAGATCTTGCCGATCCAGACAGATCCCAGGGGCAAGTGGGCTCCCAAGTACGAAGGACCTTATGTGGTGAAGAAGGCATTCTCCGGAGGAGCGTTAATACTCACCAGCATGGATGGTGAAGAACTCAAGAACCCAGTCAATTCAGATTCAGTCAAGAAGTACTAAGCCTAAAAGAAATATATAGAAAAAAGAGAAAGATGATTCAAGCAAGAATCAGCTCGCTAGGTCGAAAACCCGAAAGGGCGGCCTAGGCAAAATTGAGCGACCCGGTGGATTGAAAACCCAAAAGGGCGATCCAGGCAAAAATTAAAGTCAGAAAAGTTGGACATAAAAAGAAAAGGGGCAAGTAGTGCTTCCAAAAGCTTGGATAAAAGGGTGATCAAGGCTATAAGTATGGGCTGTTGGCATCGAACGCTCCAGAGACGAAGAATATTCATAAGATCTGCTGCGTCCATTCTCCTTTTTCTTTTTCTTAGTTTCAGGAAAATTTACAATGTACCCTTTTCAGTCAGCGTGACATTCTGCGCGTCTGACTTCTGTATGAATAAAAGTCCAAATTTTTCACTCCATCAGTTTGCTGTCTTATCATTGCTTTCTTTTCATTTCTGATTTTAAACTACGTTTTATGGTAGATGATAGATAAATCATGGAAATGTGCATAAGTCATGGCATTAAGGTCATTGCGAAATTTTTGAAAATGACAACAAAAAGAGATGATCCTTCAGTCAAGTAAGCTCGCAAAAATCAAATAAGAAGCGCTGATTGCGTTAAAACAAGAGGACGAAGCTCGGCTCCCGAATAATTATCATAAATAATCATGGTGTCTCATGACGCAAGTCCCGCGAGTGGATCGGACCAGCAAAGGAAAAGCCAAAAGAGCAAAAGAGCACAAAAAAAAGAGAGAAAAGAACAGGTTGAAAAAGCAAAAGAGCAATAAACAAATAAAGTCATGCATTACATTCACCAAGCATAAAATCATGCACTCATCAGACATAGAAAATAATAAAAATAAAGTAAAGAAAAGAGAAATTCAGGCATTTACATTACATTCATCATAAGAAAAGAAAACAGTAATCATGGCATTTGCATTGCATGCATTTGATCATTTTCAGCAGCAGGTACAAAGAGAGAATGAGCACTTCGGTGTTAGCCCTCGCCTTCAAATTCCAGAAAGTGCTGCCCCAGTTGGGAGTTCAGAAAGAAAAAAGAAAAGAGAGAAACAAAGAGAAAAGAAAAAGAGAACAGAAAAGAGAGGGTACCACTCAGTTAGGGGGTATACACTGTTCATGCCAAAGAGAAACCCAATGATTAAAGTTTTTTCCTGCATACCACAAAATGGAATCAGAGCAACACCTGAGAAAGCTTCAATGCATCCAAAGGGGAGTTGTTTTAGAGCAAAATAAAAAATATAATATTATCAGTATATTTTAAGGGAATTTTGAAAAAAAATAAAAATAAAGCTAAACATCAAAGGGACATATGTCTCAATATCCTATGTTATTACAGTAAACTGACAGATCCTGATACAAAGCTAATGAACAGAAACATCTGGATTTTGTAAACTTTCTGAATAGAACACAGAAGCAAAACAAATAATATGAAAACTAAAGGGAAGACACATTTTTTCTTTGTGCGTAACAGTTTAGGAGAAGGGGAGGTCTCACTCCAAGGCAAGGGCTAGCTAAAAGTTGGGTTTACAGTAGTCCTGATCCTTACTACTTACATCATTTCCTACCAAGGCAACTGCTTCCAAAGAAATTAAACCAAAGCAATAAAATGCTTTCGTCCTTAACCAACAACCTACATTAGCTCTTTCTGTTTTGGAAAAAAAGACTTCTAGTGCAGCATATGTATGGCTCAATATCCCAATGTTATTGAATAAAATCATAAAGTATGTTTTATTGCGAAGGATAATGAAGAAAACAAAAACAAGATGAACAGGAAGAACCAAGCCTACAACTTATTAAAAAGGAAGAGACAGTAATTGCAGTGCTTGCTAATTACCATTCTATTAAATAACAAAAAAAACAAGAAATCGTTAGTGCAGCATGGGACACTACCATAATACACAATACACGAATATATTAATTTTTTGAAATTATAGGACACAAGACGGCAATGGTACAGCATATAGAATTAGAATAAAAGAACAAATCTTCAATACAAAGAGAGAATCAATGTTTTGAAAGCGTTAATGAATAAGCCTTTACTATATATCTAATTGCTATGCTACATCCATTTGTATCCATATAAAATTAAAACAAACAAATAAGTAAAGTGCAGACTATGCTTTTTAGAAGAAAGTTATACTGCTAGCACAAGGAGGATATGCACAATATAATTCAATTTTGATATGTTTGTAAAATAATTACAAGAAAATTAAAATAGCAGAATTGTGCATTCACGTCATTTCCAAATATCCCAAGGAACCTAGAATGCTAAGTATTCCTGTCAGTGGTAGATCTTGACTAAAAAGCTCGGGTGAGCCACTAATGAAAGACATGGAAATTCAATCGCTTGAATGGGATGCAGAAACACAAAAAATTACCTACAAATTTCTCCGAAATGAAAGAAATTCGGTTGTGATAAGAAGACGATGTAGAGAAAATCAATCAACAAATCATACGCAGCAACGGCGATGAGAAACAAGATAGACGAGGATCGACGAGGCTGAAAATCAATCAACAAATCAGTTTTTGTGCATTTTATTTGTGAAAATATAAAAAGAAAAATTGTCCCATTGGCGGATCAAACCCAGGAACAATCAAATCGAATCGCACAAAGCAACATCCATTTTTGGGAAAAGAATCATCTAAAGTGAGTTTGTGTCTAAAGGACAAGTAAACGCGTATTTATCAAAACCTTTTTCACTGTATGGAGTCAACTATTGATGAAGCAGCACAATAAAGTCCTGTCATAAAATCATGTTAATTGATATAACATTTAAATCCAAATCTTCTTCACGGACTGTCTTATATTTTTCCTTGATTTCTCTCTCGACCTCTGACTATTGGATTATCCTACAGTTGATATACCTTCTTTCTTATGATTTTATGCATCTTCTCCAAACATACTCAAATCACCTATGACGAAACTCAATGGCACTGTTTGGCAAAAAATAGCGGATAAGCTAGCTTATAGCGGATGAGCTGATAGCGGATAAACTAGTGGATTGAATTTAAAGTGTTTGATAGTTGAAATAGCTTATAAATATAAAATGACATAAATAGACATATGTAATTAATGTTTAAATATGAAAAAGAATATTCATCTAATGGGGGATAAATGTGGAATTTAACTAAAGTGACAAGGGTAAATATGAGAGAGAAAATGAAACGCTATAAGCTATAAGCTCAAACACTACTTCAAGTAGCATTTCAAAAAATTGCTATAAGCTACTAGAAAATACTATTAGCTAGTCATGTCAAACACTTATAAAAGGCTTATCCGCTATAAGCTAATGGGTTGGCATTGCCAGACAGAGCCGGTCTCTATTTCTATAGTGGATTCTATCCCAAAACTCATAAATGCTTTCAATTGTAATCTTATCTTCTGTGACTACTCATCCATAGTAATAGTAATATCCTAAATTCCTCGTCTATGCAACACTGAGCTTACTTTGTTGTTAGCACTTTACCATCAAGTATTCAGTCTCATGCATCAGTATTAGTATCCATATGTTAGTAAAATTTTCTTCTAAGCTAGAACAGTACAATCTATCAAAAATTACATCATAAGCATCTCACTATTTCGTCCACCCTAGATAGATCCCATGTTGACATGTCTATCTGTAACTTCTTGTCATTCTGTTTGATGGACCCAAGTTAGGGTTTATTTGTTCTTGATTTTAGTTAAACTGCATTGTGAGCTTCAGAGATAAAAGTCAATTTAGAGGAACTTTTTTCTATTTGTCAACATTTCCATCCACCAAAAGATCCTATAAGCTCCTGAAATTAATGTATATATATATATATACCTAAAGAAGAAACAGGAATAACTTTTTCCTCTTCTTGAAAGTGATCCTCTGCATCAAAACAGGAGATGCGTGGTGCCAAAATCTTGGACTGCAAAGAGCAGTAAAAAAGGCTTTTGAAATTCAGATTCCAAACTCCAGAGACCAATATATAGTGAGATGCAGTAAATGTGTATATTGATTTAAGGAGGACTTGGTGATACCTACAAATAGCCTTCCAATGAATACAAAACCAGCAACTAGAGACGAACCTAACATCTTTTGTGTTATTAAATTTCCTGACTCTATTGCACCCCCCCCCCCCCCCCACACACACACACACAATGAAGAGGCTCACCTCATCTGTAACTAAAAATTCTTCCTATTTTCAGACAAAAACAATCAAACTGTGTATATGCAATACTTGCAACCGAAAATTCCTTTGTTTAGCACACTGAATTCAATTACTAACCTAACAAACAGTTACAGAAATCGAGAAATGAATAAGATCAAGTCGACAATACATTTCCCAATTTAAAAGTTAAAAAATAAACAAAAATAATAAAATATTATTCCAATCATGCGTAAAATTTTTTATTATATAATTCATTCAATTAAAAAATGCTCATCACATCACATTGTTTTGTAAAACCTTCTCCATGCAAGCATGTCCTTATTTCTCGAGTAAGCAAAACAATTCGAGAAGCATCGAAAATAGAAACCATAACAAAAGAATTTACAATAACAAAATAAATTAAAAGAGATTTCACTTACACATTCAAAGAATGGAAACCAGAAGATTGATAGTTCGAGAAATACTTGGTGAAGAAGAACCTTAAGAACGAAGTAACATCATATTGAATCCACGGAAAGCTTCAAAGAAGAGTAGAGAAGAGTGAGAGCGCTAAAACGTGATCGATGGAAAAGTTACGGTTCCCTTAAACAACACGGAAGCTGAACGGATTGTGTATTTTGGCGAGAGAAGGCAAGAAAACAGAAAGCAGTGTCTCCGGTTAATTGATTTATGCCAGCCAGCATTGTAGGGAAAAGCGGCAGAGTCTAAAATCCTAATTAAACCCTGACAGTGACTAGTGAGAATGAGATGGGAATGAATGAGTGTTTGGCTGCCCCGAAAATTTCTCCCAAAATTAGAGAAATTACGTGCGTGACTGTGCTTTTATACTAAATATGGGAAAATAGTAGACTAGTCAAGTCGCAATTTCTCTAATTTTGTACGGTTTACGGTGCTAGGTCGTTGTGGTCGTGGCTGTGGGTAGGTGGTGGGTGGTGACGGTTCTGGGGAGGCGGAGGGAGGTAGTGGTGAGGGAGGTGGTAAGAGAGAAGAGGGTGTGGTTTGTGATTTTGTTGGGTCATTTATGGTGGTCCACGGAGGGAGGGGTGGTGATGATGGGGATTGTGAGGTGGTCCTGTTGGTCAGGTTTTGGGGTTGTGGCCGAGGGAATGGAGGGAGGTGGTTGTGGGGTGGTCGTTGGTGGCTGACGGAGGTGCTGGCCGTGTGGTGACTGAAGAGGGATTGCGACGCAAGACAGAGACAAGTTTGAAGGAGGAAATTTTTTAAAAATAATTTTCTTTATTTATTTAACAAATTAAAATAATATATATTTTAAATTTAATTTAAAATCCTATGTGGCAATCTACACATGAGCTGAGTCAGCACCACATCAGCCTCAAATTTGACCAAATGTGGGGGGCCTTGATTTTAGAAATTGAGAAAATAGGGTGACCAAAATCGTGAAAAAAAAATTGAGGGGCTAAAATCGTGAGTTGGTCATAATAGGGGGACCAAAACTGTAATTAAGCTTATTATTTTTTATTTTAGGGGTATTGTTGTCTTTTCAAAAGTCGTATCATTTCTCTCTTCTACCTTTCTCTCCAACCAAACCAAGAGACACATCTCTCTCCCCTATTTCCCTTCTATTTCCTTTAAGCCATGCAACACTCTTAATCTACTATATTTCTCACCTCTTTCTCTCTACCCTCTTTCTCTTCCAAATCAAACACACCCTTAATGAAGAAGTCGGAAAGAACCAATTTCTCCCCAACCTGTAATCTATCTATCTATACTATATACAATTGTGAACTTCCTTTCACTAACTAATCCCGTGTGTTTTGTCGGAAAAAAAACTAATCCCGTGTGTAATTTTAAAATATTAATTGTGTTTTATCTGACTTCATCCTAATTTATCCTTACTGGCACAATTAAATTAAATAAAAAAAAATTGAAATCAGCCATATAGTTAATGCATATCATTTCAGTTCTAGAAACCAAATCCGTAAATCATTGTTTGACATAATATTTTCGGCTGGAAATCAAAACTGAGAAGAAAAATCAACACATTTAATTGAGCATCAAATAAAAAATGAAATCAACAAATATAATTGTAAATGAATTGAATTTAGAAATATAATTATTAATATATTCAAACAAAATATTGAAACATATCGTAACATCCGCAAAATAATTAATAGAATTATTTGGATGTTAACCCAATTGAATTATCTTAGTACTTGACTGGTAAATTTATTGAGTGCTAAAATTAATTCTTAGTTGTCATCGGATCGTTAACCGGATAACACGGGTCAAAGAAGTTTTGGAATCGAAATGAGAGATTTGGATCAATATGGTAATTGGACCACGTTACCACTTATATATTAATAAATATATATATGTGTGTGTGTGAGAAATGAAAGAATAAAAAGAAAGAAAAGAAGGCAGCGAGAAACAGAGAGAAAAGAGAGGAAAAAGAAAGAAGAGAAAAGAAAGGGTAAGGAGGAAGAAGAGGAAAAGTGGGATAGTTCCGTTCATCAAAACGACTTCCTTCCAACACGAAAAACGTTCAGCGTCACTTCCTCTTCGATTTGGTACCAACATCAACATCATCAACTCACTCTCTCTCACTTTGCCATTTTCGAAAATTGAAGGGAATGGAGGTTTGTGATGGTTGAAGCTCAAGGGTAGCTTGGGATGGTGTTTGGCGCGGACCCGAGGATGACTGATCGATGATTGAAGTTCGATTGGGAGATTGGAAGCTAGTTGGGTGAGTTTGGGTTGAAAAATCAAGATTTGAGGTTATGTGTGAATAGTGATTCTAACCTTGAAGATGATGAATAGTGATTTGATGGAGGTTTTGTGTTTGATTGTAGGTTCAAAGGTTGGAAGCGGATTCGATTGTCGTCGGAGCGTAAAGTTTATACGGGGAACGTTCGTGTGGTTATGTCGGAAAAGCGATTTCGGGGAAAGTCTCGGCTATTTGTGATTTTCATCACAATCGGTGAGTTTTACTCACGCTTAGGATGTTTTGTGTTTCGATGATTTTTACGTTTATTGATTTCGAGGATTTTGAGATAAAAACCGTTATTTGAAAATATGTCGCGTTTTGATACAATTCGTTTACAATGAGTTTTTGATTGATTTGATTGATTGTGTGACTTTGTTTGGGACTGTTTTTATGGTTGTCAAATCTGTTTTCAATCGGAACGAGAATCGGAATTGAGCGGAATAGCAGATTTCGCGAGAAACCGCAAAATCTGCAATTCTCAGCAAGCCGTCGCGTCGCGACACGCAGCCATCGCGTCGCGACCAGGCTCAGTTTTGTCACGCAAATATTTCTGTCGCTTTTCGCGTCGCGACGGTAGGAGTTCGCGTCGCGACGCTTTGCAGTTTTTCAGCAACTGTACACTGATTTTGTTTTCGCGATAACTTTTGATCCGGGAACCCGATTGAGGTGTTCTCAGGGGCGTTTGAAAGCTTATTCAAAGACCTATATATTTATATAAATTAAATGGCATAATGGACTGTTTTTGAAGTTATAAACTATTTCGAAAAACCAAACAATAGTACACGAGTGCGGATATGTTTTATTGATAATAAAACGAATTATAATTTCTATGTGGGATTGTAACACTGACGCAGATGGTTATTATTTATTCGTCTAAACCAGTCAATGATTCACGATATATAAATTATATCGATTAAAGGAGTCGGCCCAATTTGGGTGACGACCCATGGTTCTAACATACTAGGCGGGGTAGTCATGCACCCTTACCCTAGGCTCCGTGCCATTAGGGAAAGTACTATTGGTAAGGGGGTTCGCCGGGAGTAGCGTTCGTGCAGTCGGTGTTATGTTAGAAAGTTTGTTGTACGGTTCACCGGAAGTAGCGTTCGCGCAGTCGGTGTTGTACTGAGTTATAGCAGGTTTGCCGGGAGTAGCGTTCGCGCAGTCGGTGGAATGCTATGTGAAAAATAACGCGGTTCACCGGGAGTAGCATTCGTGCAGTCGGTGGTACGTAAAAAGGTCTTATAACGCGGTTCACCGGGAGTAGCGTTCGCGCAATCGGTGTTGTAATAAAAGTTAAACGATACAGGTCACCGGGAGTAGCGTTCGCGCAGTCGGTGTCGTATCAAAGGTCATGAGACACGAGTCACCGGGAGTAGCGTTCGCGCAGTCGGTGTCGTACTGAATTATAGCAGGTTCGCCGGGAGTAGCGTTCGCGCAGTCGGTGGAATGCTATGTGTAAAATAATGCGGTTCATCGGGAGTAGCGTTCGCGCAGTCGATGTCGTGTTAAGTTAAACAGAATTTCATAATTGAACCGAGAGTGTTAGTAGGGGTCTCGGTAGAACTCACTGAGATTGTATCTCACTGTTTATATTTTGTAGTTTTTACAGAGAAGCAGGAGAAAAAGTAAAGGTGAAGAAGCACAGCTAGGTGGTGTGCTTATGAAGACGGTGAAGACTTAGTTTTCATTGTTAATGTCTTTCCCTCGAGATTTTTGTATTTCCGATTGTATAACTTGTACCAGTAAAAGTTGTAAAATCGTTTCCGTTATTTCTTGTTATTTGGATATTGGACTCTAGGTTATGAGCTGTTTTTATTTATGTTCAATATCTAAAACAGGAAAAATATCTCTGATTATTTTATGATGGTACACTTGGGTATTTTTACTCGATAAAAATACCCGGGGTGTTACAGTTGGTATCAGAGCAGTTCGACCTAGTCGGACTTAATTTAGGGTTGAGTCGATTCCTTGCTAGTCCTTTTTGTAATTACACTTGTGATGCTAAGAGATATTGAGCCTGATCAACTTAATACTTAGTGCATCATAAGCGGAATTTTGACAGGATGATCAAGACGCAGTCCTCAACCAAAACCGGAATCTCCAACCGGTGTATCATCAGGAAAGGTGAGATGTCGGTGGAAGGATACACCTCTAAGTTTGGAAAGTTGTTTCAGTTTTACCAAGTGGTAAAGTAAGCTCTGGATGACGAATGGAGAATGCAGATGTATAAGAAGGGCCTTAGTCCTTTTATGACTTAGGGTCTCAGTTCTTATACTATTACCAATTTTGTTGCCTTAGTGCAACCAGCCTATGTGTAGCGACCGAAAAATCCGGAGGAGGGATTCTTTGAAGTTCTTGAAATGAAGCCGCCACCAAAGTTTAGTTTAAGGGGCAAACATTGGAAAATCCCTATTGAGTGGATAAAGGGGTCTTGCGGACCAGATTTAGGCTCGGGAGTCGTTTATGCGTGGGGAAGGTATTAGCACCCTACGACATCCTTCCTAAGGAAGGTTACCTTTTAACTAAATGCAAACATTTATTAATTCAAAAATAATGTTTTTACCCTTATAATAATAATAATGATAATAATAATAATAAAAAAAACACTCACTAAACGGTTAGTTATTTTTTTGTATTTTTTGAGAAAAATGAGATAAATGAATTCAAAGGGAAAAAAAAGGTTTTTTATTAGTGCAATTGACAGAGGTCGGCCGCCCTCCGCTCCTACGTATCTCCTGGTAGAGAATCAAATCACACGTAGTTCTTGGTAGAAAAAGTTTGTGTGTTTGGTGTTTTTTATTTATTTTTGAAATTGAGAGAGGTATTCGTGATGACCAAACAAGTAAAACTCAGAGTGGTCGTCACTCATAGCTCGCTTAAAGACTAAAATTGTGATTAACGGTCAAGCAGGCCAGGGCCGGAGTGACCATTAGAAACAAGCCATTTTTTTGTGAGTTAACGGTTTGGAAGAAAGAATATTAGTTTGAAAGCGTTATGGTGTAAATAAAAAGCAAAAAGAATTGTGATAATGAAAAAGAAGCGTAATTGACAGGAGGGTTGTGTTATAAGAAAGGGGTTATGTAGAGCAACGGGGGTGGTATTTTTAAAACTGGGGTGTAATTAGAAATAGGGGTTGTATGAGTAAAAAATGGGAGTGAAATGAATAAGTAGGGGTGTAAAATACAAGGGGGGTGTGGAAAGCTGAGCCCAACTCGCAGCCCACGAATTCTGGGCCTTCAGGGGGGCGCTGCTAATGGAAATAGGGGGTGTGAAAAGCGATCTGAAATAAAAAATGAAATTAGGACAGACTAAACCTAAGTATATAAGGCTAACATAAAAAGCAACCCTAATGTTACATCTCTTCAGCGCCGCGGCCAGAAGAGAAAAAATGGGAAGGGGAGAGAGGGTAGTGCGATTTGGAGAGAGAGAGAGGAGGCGTGGTGCGATTTGGAGAGAGAGAGGAGGAGTGGCAACGGTGAGGAGGAGGAGAGGAGAGAGAGTGGTGGTTTGCGGTGATTTTCGAAGAGGGAGAAGATGGTGGTTTGTTGTGTGGCGGTGGAGATGACGGTGAGAGGGAGAGTGAACGAGGAGGAGAAACCGAGAGAGAGAGAACGAATGGGGTGGTGGACGGCGTCGACGACCTATTCGTGGCCGCCAACGGTGGTGGGTGATTTATTGTTGTTGTTGGAGGTTTTTGTGCGAGGAGGGAGAGAGAGAGAGGAACCGAGAGGGAAGGGTGCGAGAGGGGTGTTTGTTGTGGTGGCGCACGGTGGAAAGGGGTGGTTCACGGTGAGGGAAAAACGGAGGGAGAGCGAAGGGAGAGGGAGCTGTGAGGGACGTCTTGGGGTTTTTTGGTGAGTTCGCCGGAGGAAGAGAGTGAGATCGGGGGGGAGATGGTGGTTGATGACTATTTACGGTGGTGGGGGGGGGCCTGACAGTGGTGGTGGTTTGGTGGTTGTGGGGTTGTGGTGGAGAGGTGGTGTACGGTTACGATGGTGTGGAGGTGGCCGAAGGTGGTGTGGGGGTGGCCGAAGGTGGCGACCACCATGGGGTGGCCGGAGCTTCAAGCTCCTCCTTTCTCTTTTTTGATTTCTGATTTTTTGATTCTGTGTGTGCCTCCCCCTTTGCTTGCTGCTTCATGTGTGTTTATAATGCTCTTATTGTGGTGTAGGTGTGGTATGTGGAGCACAAAACCAAAACTCCCAGGAGACCAAGACAGAGACAGCAGCAAGAGAGGAGCAGAGTTGCTGCCAAGTTATGGTATTTTTTGCCTAAAATGAAGATCCAACAAAGAGACAAGAAGAAAGGGGGTTTGAGCTCAAAGCTCAAACTGTGGCAGCAACAGCAGCAAGGCGCAGGCTGGCCACATATTTTTTGTTTGACTTTCCTTTATATTTTTTTTTGTGTAACAAACAGAAATGTAATTTTGTATTATTTTGAAAGATAAGAAAAACAGATTTAAACAAGCTTAACTATTTGACTATCTTTTCTTTTTATTGACAACTACTATTCAACCGATAATAATAATAATAAACGAAACAAAAAACAACAAGGCTAAATTGCTAACGACTTTTGAATAACACGCACAATTAGCTAACCCTCGTATGACAAACGATATATTTTTGCAAATAGAGAAATATTAATTAGAATCAGATATTCACAAAAATACATTTTTATTTGATTTTCAATTAGTCGGACAAAATTAGGGTATGACAGCTGCCCCTCTTTATTTATATTTTACTAGGAAATATGAAGGGTTTCCAAATTTCTCGAGTAAAATTGAAATAAAGATAAAAAAGACACTAATTTTGTCAAGACTATTTTTTTTAGAAATTATTGAAAGATAAAGGGTTGACATAGAATAAAAGTAAATAGGGATCACCGGGGATCTGAAGGAGCACTGGGGCTCTGATGGTCTAATTCACAGTCGATGCTTGGCGCATTGATTGGAGTTAAACTGAAGGACCGACGAGGTCTGAAGGGCATGCCTAAGCCTGATGGACCAATGGGTCTGATGGAGCGCAAACTAGCAACGGTACTAGTAAAACGGTCTGCTTGGGGGGTGGCCTTTTTCGAGCGGCCATGGGGGCAAGGTCAGGTCGTTGACCTGATTTGCGCACCTCGAAGGACGTGCACTGTGTTTTTTAGGCGGACACAGCTAGTCTGAAGGGCCTGGGGCCGGATGATCCGTCGGTTGCTCGATAACGCGACATGCGATCTGGATTGAAGGACCATTGATGGTCTGAAGGAGCGCTTGGGCTCTGAGGGACCGCTGGGGGTCTGGAGGAGTACTGAGATTCTGGGTTGTGGTATGAGACCAGCGCTTGGAGCACCGACTTTGAGGGAACAAACTATTGGGATTGGTACGTGGCGTACCTGCCTTGGACATACCTAATGAATGCATTCACCTGAGACGGGAAAAGCTATCTATATTTGGTATGTCTAAAAATGCAATGAATGATGTATGCGTGCAATATAGGTATGTGAAATGGTAAGTGTTCGATGCGATGAATGAAGTATGGCAGATGATGCGAGTTGAAGTTGATGGAACATGGAGGTTGACAACCAACGTATGTGAGTGCAGATAAGATATGAATGTGATTGTGCTGATGATGAATGTAATGGAATGAGCAATTTTTCTCCTTTCGTTTTTTTTGCTTTTCTCTTTTTCCTTTGGTATATGCAAAGTGTGAATGAGATGCTAATGTAATGCTTTGACGCGAATGCCATGCATGGTACAAAGATATGATTAGTAATGTAAAAAAAAACTCTTTTTTTGGGGGCAACGATGAGACCGGCACTTGGACATCTATCGAAGCGAACAATGTCATGTGTGTAATGTGATGAACGTGCAATGATTGGTATCTGGGGGATGATGAATGAAATGGGTATACCATGGGTGTTGAACCTGATGGAATGAGAAAGTTGACAACGGTGTGTGAGATGTGAATGTGACTGTAGTGATCACCTTTTGGTGTGATGATGAATGTAATGGATGGATTTTTCTTTTTCTTATTTATCTTGCTTCTTTTCTTGATGCATGCAATGTGAATATGACGCGAATGTAATTCTTTGATGCAAATGCTATGGTGAATAAAGGAAGCACAAGAATGCATAGCAAATGATATGATTGGTGATGTAGAAAGCTTTTTGGTAACGATGAGACCGGCACTTGGCACGTCTATCGAAGTAAAAAAGTGTTATAGGTATGCAATGTGATGAATGTGCAATGCGAAAGTAAGTGGACTACAAAAGGCCCGTGAATGATGGATGTTGAAGTTGGTCGGAAACAGAAATTGATAAGCTGGGTATGATGGAATGATTTATGCTTCGGTGGGGGTGACGGGTGCAATGTGGATGATTCTTGCCTTTGTGGTTTTCTCTTTCTTTTTCATGCATAAATGAATGAATGAATGAATGACTGTGCACACGTAATGCTTAGATGAAGGGTTGTGATAGTCGCATGACTTGATGTTGTATGATGCAATGATTGGATGTTTGTTGGGATGTGGGTGATTTTTTTGTCTTTTCGCTTTATTGCCTTTTTGGTATTTGATGAATGCATGAAATGAGAATGTGAATGTGATGGATACGTAATATTTTGATGCAAACGCTATGGTGCCTAAATACATGGTGCATTATAGACAGACTTTTGGTAATGATGCGACCGACATTTGGCATTTTTATTGAAGCGATACATGTTATGCGTGGCTATGCATGCCCGCATACGCAATGTGTAATACACAAGAAGCAAAATTGTGTAGGCGAAACAAGTGGAATGTGAATGCATGTACAATACTTGTATGAAAGAGTTGTGATGGGTATGACCAGATGCGTGGTTTAATTCTAGAATAGTGAGGACATGTATAATGCATGATTTGTTGGTAACAACACTTTTAGTTTTTGTAAGGATGCAAAAATGTTTGATGTGAAACGAAACTTTTGATGCTGGAAACAGAGAGCTGAACATTTTGAATTGATCGTTCCTTGGAAGAAAGATTTTTGATGGCTTGGACTTGAACTCTGGTAAGCTCAAGATTGTCATCTTGAAAAGTGTGGCTCGCAGCAATGTATTAGTGTCATTTCTAGAGATCGAGATGTGTATTTGCAGATGGGTTCTCATTTGGTTATGATGACCCATGATGGCTAAGCTTTCAAGTCTAAGATGTTAACTTAGAGGGATTGTCATTATTGTGTGTCTCTCCCTTTGAAGCATTTGCTTAATAAATATGAAAAAAAGTGTGAATGCAAATGAATGTGTCAGTTGACTTAGGGTTCAAGAAATGCAGGGTATAGTCAAGTGTGACACATGAGTGGAGTGGAGGATGAGGTTTATTGGCTCAAACTTATGAGAGATAAGCTTGCCCCGAGGTAAAAATGTTTGACTGCCCCAATTTTGACTTCAAATAGTGGGGAGTGAAACAATCTGTCTTTGTCTGGGGAGGACGATGACAACTAAGGATATGCACTGATTGAGGGATTGGAAAATATGCTGGTATTGAGGGTGACAAGTGACTAGGAATGAATGGAATGGGAGGCAAAAGGATTCTTTCGGCCCAAGGGATATGATTCCCCGGTCTATAAGAGGACAAGGTTACCCCAATCCATGAAAGATGAGAATTGCCCCATCTCGAGTGGGATTGTGACAGGGTGCAAAGTTAGAATAATGGTTTGGAAATTGGTCTGGTATGGCTATATGGGTGTAGTATATGAACGAGATGAAAGATGAGGGTATTTTGGGGATGCTAAAAAAAATCTCCCTGAGTTTGAGTGGAATGGAGGGTGGGGTATTGCCCCATTTTGATATGATAAGTCAAGTAACTGCCTTAGTAGGGATTTGTGGTTTTCCTTGGGAAGGAGTCCACAAGCTAAAACAGTCAAGAGTTTTTGGTTCGATGAAAATTCACTTTGTTGATGATCACTGTTATCTTCTCTTGATGAACTTCGAGCGTGCAAGCCCTTTTAAGTTTTTTCCTTATTTTCTTTTGTAATAATATTTTTCTCTTTGTTTTTTTTTGAGCAAATAAATTATTCTGATTATTTTGTCCTATAGTATAGGCTTTGAGAAAAATGGAAGCAACCAATCACTGATCAGAATAGGCTTTAGGATTGTAATATGGCTAATGGCTAATGATTCATGAAGGAAATGATTACTTTGCTCCTGAGGATGTTCGGGGTTGGTTGAGACAAAGAATCTTTTATGCGCTTCATGGTAGAATGAACCTGTTTTAGGGTTGTAGCGCATTTGAGGGTTTATGGAGGATAGGATGCTTAGGCCAAAGGAAGTGTTTGAGAGTTTATTTCAGACAAGGATCTTTTATAAGCTCGATGTGTGAAGTGTCAGCTCACAAATTCTACCGTTTTGGTTTTCAGGATTTTTCGATCCTCTTTTTTTAATTTCACTTTTTTGTGATTTTTCTTTTTTCTTTCGAGCTGAGCGAGCTGTTAGATATGGGATTGATCATTGTCTAAGGTGTTTTTTGGCTCGAAGTGGGTAGCAAAGGGCACTTCTCTTTTTTTGGATTTTTGGATATAGGAAAATGGCCAAACTCCAATTCAAATCATGATTGCTTATTTTCTTGAAATTGTAACTATGGGACAAAACTTCATTTTAATATATTTGCTTTTCTTTATTTATTATTTTTTTTATGCCCTAATTTTTGCTCAGGCTGCTCTCGCGAGTTTTCAACCTAACGGGCTTTTCTTTTTTGGATCTCTTTTGTGTTTTTTTTACTCAAAGGACTTGCACGAGTGTTTAGAATGCTAGCAGAAAATCTTAGTGATCATTACTCTGCCCCAGTATGAAGCGTACAAAGTGTTATTCGTGAAATTTCATCACCGGGGGAAAGCGAATGAAATACTCTTGTGGGGACTGGGCCTTTTATGGATGGTTGGGTCTGGTTTTGGAAGTGGCGGAGAGACGGGGATAGTATAACTGACTCAAACAACGGTAAACACACATGTCAGGTTAGTTTATTTTGCAAATGTTTCATGGAGAGTTAACACCCCTTAAGATAGAACAATTTTAATTGTTAAAACCACACAAGTTAACAAAATAGACAGTTAAGCTTCTTATCACGGGTGTGAGATATATGTTGGCTGGTGTCCTTGGTAGGGCGTGTCTCTTAGGCTAAGGGTCAAGCCTGCAGGAGCAAGGGTTTGAAGATGTGGTCAATGTTGGAGTGACCATGATGGTGAATGAGTCATCGGTGAATTCCATTGAAGGGTTAAGTGGGTAGGTGGTTTCCATGAATGTGGTGGGTATGAGTAGGATGTATATGGAGTGAAGGGTGAAGAACTTAATGTTGGTGAATCAAGTTAGAGTATGACAACATTTTCCAAGGAAGAGGAATCAATTAAAATATATTTTCAAGAAGGCATCGTCTCTCATCAAACAGTGTGTCAAAAAAAATCTTATGAGTTTCGTTTTTTTATTTTTGGAAAAAAAAATTTATTTGAATAAAACAGAATGCATGAACATATGGATGTTGTTGTACACAGACAATGATGCAGGTAAATGAAATGCGTAATCATACCTTAAGAAAGTGTGTGATTTTTTATTTTTATTTTTTACTTTTTTGAAGTTCAACCAGAGTGAGAGGCTAACAAAACAAAAAAAAAACTATTGGATGATGAACGATGCAAGAATAGAAGAAAATGAAGCAAATCCTAATTTTGTTTTAATGCATGTGAGAGGATTAACGCCCTTGAGATGGATGTGAGAGGAATAAATGACTTTTGTTTTTGTTCTTTATGACGCATGAAGGAGCTGTTTTTGAGATGCCTGAGAATGAATGACTTTTGTTTTTGTTTCTTCATGATGCATGAAGAGGAGTAATGAAATAATGAATGTAATTTTTTTTTTAATATCAAGGTGATATTATTTTCTCATTTTTGGCGTGTGGCTTATGCAAGATGAAGTAAAATAAAAAATATGATATTTTGTTATTTTCTAGATGATGAGATGCATGTTGGTACCATGATAATGAAAACGATGACCGTATTCTATTATGAATGCATGATAATTTTTTTATTTTCTAGTTGAAAGACTAACTATGCTCACGCAACAAGAATAATCAAGTTAAACGCACCTTGTGTCCTAATGCATGAAGGAACACATGACGAAAATGCAGATGCGAATGCCTGAAATGCGTGCATGAATGATCACTTGGAAAGGTCAGTTATTCTAAATGATTTTTGGAGACAATGCGGCATGTGACCGATGCAGAGCCTATTTCATGTATCAGAATGAAATGCTGAATACGTATCTATGAATGATGCGAAAATGACGACGTAATTTTTGAAATGATGCACGTTGAAACGGTGTATAAATGATGTGTGGATGAAATGGCGTATGGATGATTTCATGAAACGGCAGTTTTTTGGATGAGTGAAAAGGTGCGTGAATGCTATGCTTTTTTATTACATGCATTTCATGATGTTGCAAATGGTGGAATGCCTATATTATTTGATGATAATTTTTGTGAATGATTATGAATGAATGAAAATGCATGCTAAATGAGATATTCAATCACAATTTTTTTAATTGGGATCATGTTTTTTATTCTTTTTTTTTTTGCGAAAAGAAAGAAAAATACAATGTATGAATGAACGGATAATGTTGCCGGATGCAGATGCGAGGAATGTGAATGAATGATCGCTTGAAAAGATTGACTATCCGAAATGATTTTTCGGAGGCAATGCAATATGATGATGAATGATGCAAGAAGGTGGCATTGTTTTATTATTTTTCTTTATTTTGCATGTCAGATAGCTAATGCATTTTCATTTTTCTATGCATGAAGAGGAGTAACGAATATAGTATATCTTTGAGTATGCAGGATGATGAAAGTTGGACAAATATGTAGCGTCTTTATTTTTTGGAGGATGATATGCATGTTAGTACCATGAGAACGAGATGTATATGAAAACAAGTTACTCGTTCTATGGTGATTTTTTATTTTCTAGCAAAATATAATGCCCATGATGACAGATATGTATGAAAAATGCGAATGCATGAATAAATAAATGTTTGATTCTAATGCAATTATTTTCGTTTTCCGAGAGGTAGTGCAACATGTATGCAGACTCCTATTTTTTGATTTATTGGATGACAAATGATACAATTATAATGAATTTTTTTGTTTTATTTGGGAAATGACACATGAATATGGAATTGTTGCCTTTAAACTAGGATGACCACATGAGGGAAATGATGTATGAATGTTATGTTTTTTGAAATGTAATTCAAGACTTTATGAATGATGTGGTACCTACACTGTGTGATCATAACTTTGAATGATTATGAATGAATGTCGGTGCCTATGATGCGATTGCCTTTTTTTGTGTGCGAGGAAACAAAATGCATGACACTCGCAACGACCCTTTTTTAATGCGTGGAAAAGAGTAAATGGTGATTTTTTTTTTGTGTTTTCTTTGAATACAGTATAATGCATGAACATATAGACGTTTGTTGTACATGAGCAACAATGGAGATAAATGAAATGAGTGATGGTTTATCCTTTTTTCTATGCTTCAACTAAAATAAAATGCTATCGGGTGATGAATGATGCAATAATGAAGAAATTTATAATTTTGTTTTGACGCATGTTGAAGGACTGATGCATTTGAGATCGATAGGAATTTAGAAATAAATTTTTATAATAGCAATGCGATGTATGAGTATGAGAGATGATGCAACTAGGATAAAATGATGCATGTATGGAGAAATTGCGCATTTGGACTATGATGACAATATGAGCGAAATGTTATTGAATGTCTCATGCAATTTGTAATAATGATGTTGCAAATGACAAGATGCCTACACTATTTGATGATTTTCTTCGATATTTATGAATTATGAATATATGATGAATGGTACGGTAGGGAAATGGCAATGTGATGCATATGATGAAAAAAATGATCTTATTTTATGATAATTTTTTGTATGATGAATGAAAGGAATGATGTCGTCTCGTATGCATGCAAATGAAGGAAGCATGAAATTTTTTTTGAGTGATTTTAATTTTGGAGAAAAACTAACCAGATTGATAGAGAGGGTAAGTATAATGCCCCTGTGTCCTAGGTGGGTCATGTCTAAATTGGGATTTTCAACATGATCTAGGGTCACTTATGTGATCAATCTCTCAGTGACTCTATTCACTTCCTCACAAAGGTCTCCAGAGCTAAAATCCCCTTCATGATATGTTCCACAACGATAGCGAGCTACCTGGTGTGGGATACCATGAAAGAGCGTACTCTGGTTGAGACTTTCATGAGAGTCAGACAGATAAAATCCAGAATGACTGCCACTAATAATCTCCACTCGTCCTAGGTTATTTGCAGACCCGGGTATAGGGCCCCACTCAAAGGTGTGTGCAAAAGTGTAAGTGAGGTGTGTGATGAGAGCAAAATACCTAAACTAACCAAACTGGACAAGATGTACAACAATAATAACAAAAAGTCGTCTACCCTAAGGTTCAATAATATAAAGAAATGCTAATAAATAAATAATATAAGAATAAGGGTAAAAACAAAATATTAATAAAATTAACAAATACTTACACATTTAGTTAATTTGGCTTGACTCTCTTAATTGTCCCCAGTGAAGTCGCCAGCTGTAGCGACCGAAAAATCCGGAGGAGGGATTCTTCGAAGTTCTTGAAATGAAGCCGCCACCAAAGTTTAGTTTAAGGGGCAAACATTGGAAAATCCCTATTGAGTGGATAAAGGGGTCTTGCGGACCAGATTTAGGCTCGGGAGTCGTTTATGCGTGGGGAAGGTATTAGCATCCTACGACATCCTTCCTAAGGAAGGTTACCTTTTAACTAAATGCAAACATTTATTAATTCAAAAATAATGTTTTTACCCTTATAATAATAATAATGATAATAATAATAATAATAAAAAGACTCACTAAACGGTTAGTTATTTTTTTGTACTTTTTGAGAAAAATGAGATAAATGAATTCAAAGGGAAAAAAAGGTTTTTTATTAGTGCAATTGACAGAGGTCGGCCGCCCTCCGCTCCTACGTATCTCCTGGTAGAGAATTAAATCACACGTAGTTCTTGGTAGAAAAAGTTTGTGTGTTTGGTGTTTTTTATTTATTTTTGAAATTGAGAGAGGTATTCGTGATGACCAAACACGTAAAACTCAGAGTGGTCGTCACTCATAGCTCGCTTAAAGACTAAAATTGTGATTAACGGTCAAGCAGGCCAGGGCCGGAGTGACCATTAGAAACAAGCCATTTTTTTGTGAGTTAACGGTTTGGAAGAAAGAATATTAGTTTGAAAGCGTTATGGTGTAAATAAAAAGCAAAAAGAATTGTGATAATGAAAAAGAAGCGTAATTGACAAGAGGGTTGTGTTATAAGAAAGGGGTTATGTAGAGCAACGGGGGTGGTATTTTTAAAACTGGGGTGTAATTAGAAATAGGGGTTGTATGAGTAAAAAATGGGAGTGAAATGAATAAGTAGGGGTGTAAAATACAAGGGGGGTGTGGAAAGCTGAGCCCAACTCGCAGCCCACGAATTCTGGGCCTTCAGGGGGGCGCTGCTAATGGAAATAGGGGGTGTGAAAAGCGATCTGAAATAAAAAATGAAATTAGGACAGACTAAACCTAAGTATATAAGGCTAACATAAAAAGCAACCCTAATGTTACATCTCTTCAGCGCCGCAGCCAGAAGAGAAAAAATGGGAAGGGGAGAGAGGGTAGTGCGATTTGGAGAGAGAGAGAGGAGGCGTGGTGCGATTTGGAGAGAGAGAGAGGAGGAGTGGCAACGGTGAGGAGGAGGAGAGGAGAGAGAGTGGTGGTTTGCGGTGATTTTCGAAGAGGGAGAAGATGGTGGTTTGTTGTGTGGCGGTGGAGATGACGGTGAGAGGGAGAGTGAACGAGGAGGAGAAACCGAGAGAGAGAACGAATGGGGTGGTGGACGGCGTCGACGACCTATTCGTGGCCGCCAACGGTGGTGGGTGAGTTATTGTTGTTGTTGGAGGTTTTTGTGCGAGGAGGGAGAGAGAGAGAGGAACCGAGAGGGAAGGGTGCGAGAGGGGTGTTTGTTGTGGTGGCGCACGGTGGAAAGGGGTGGTTCACGGTGAGGGAAAAACGGAGGGAGAGCGAAGGGAGAGGGAGCTGTGAGGGACGTCTTGGGGTTTTTTGGTGAGTTCGCCGGAGGAAGAGAGTGAGATCGGGGGGGAGATGGTGGTTGATGACTATTTACGGTGGTGGGGGGGGCCTGACAGTGGTGGTGGTTTGGTGGTTGTGGGGTTGTGGTGGAGAGGTGGTGTACGGTTACGATGGTGTGGAGGTGGCCGAAGGTGGTGTGGGGGTGGCCGAAGGTGGCGACCACCATGGGGTGGCCGGAGCTTCAAGCTCCTCCTTTCTCTTTTTTGATTTCTGATTTTTTGATTCTGTGTGTGCCTCCCCCTTTGCTTGCTGCTTCATGTGTGTTTATAATGCTCTTATTGTGGTGTAGGTGTGGTATGTGGAGCACAAAACCAAAACTCCCAGGAGACCAAGACAGAGACAGCAGCAAGAGAGGAGCAGAGTTGCTGCCAAGTTATGGTATTTTTTGCCTAAAATGAAGATCCAACAAAGAGACAAGAAGAAAGGGGGTTTGAGCTCAAAGCTCAAACTGTGGCAGCAACAGCAGCAAGGCGCAGGCTGGCCACATATTTTTTGTTTGACTTTCCTTTATATTTTTTTTTGTGTAACAAACAGAAATGTAATTTTGTATTATTTTGAAAGATAAGAAAAACAGATTTAAACAAGCTTAACTATTTGACTATCTTTTCTTTTTATTGACAACTACTATTCAACCGATAATAATAATAATAAACGAAACAAAAAACAACAAGGCTAAATTGCTAACGACTTTTGAAGAACACGCACAATTAGCTAACCCTCGTATGACAAACGATATATTTTTGCAAATAGAGAAATATTAATTAGAATCAGATATTCACAAAAATACATTTTTATTTGATTTTCAATTAGTCGGACAAAATTAGGGTATGACACTATGTCGCCGAGGATGATCTCATAAGGAGTATGGGAAAGGAAAGAAGGTAGTTGATTTATCAACTCCGAATGCAAAGTCCTAAGATAATTTCATCAAAGGAAAAGCATATGCAATTCTTTGATTCTTCAAAGGTCAGAAGATGTTCTAACTGTGGAAAGCCTCACAGTGTGATCGTCAGCACAGATCAATTGGTGCTGTTATTGTAATGAAGAAGGTCACTATACAAATAGGTGCCTTGCAAGGAAGAGTTCCAAGGAGTCACGAGCAGCCCGAAGGCAAGTGTTAGAGAAAGCACACCGAAGTTTATATTCTGTTCCAGGGTGTACAGAATATAAAGCAGATGTATTAGTGGTGAGGTATTAGTTTGTTAACCTCTCCTTTGTGAAGGTTAACAAGGTGATAGTATTATGTGATTCCGTTTGACAAGTCAAACGTGAATACGAATATGAAAGTGAGGTGACTGTGGACTGTTTTTCACATTGCGATTAACCACCAAAGGATTAAGTGATGGATCTGCTTGCAAGAGTCTGAAATTTTCGAAGTGAAGCTCGGCGTGCGGTATGGTAGTTTTGAAAAATCATTTTTTGTGAAAACCCGCATGCTAAAGTTAATTTTGGGAACGAATCAAGAGGTTAATAGAGTCTGATTGAGGAAGAAAATCCTAGGAGGATTACTTTGGTTGAGGGGAAGTTCTCAACGCTATGGACTAATTTGGAAAGGAATCGGGTGCGTCGTTGGTAAAAACCTTGTGATGAAGTTGCAATAGAGGAAAAAGGAGCTCTGAGTTCTGTTTGATAGTTGTTTTGAGAACAACTGAGGTGATTTTCGTTACGTTCAAATTAATTGATGTTCCCACGGTTTATTTCTACGTTTAAAGTCAAAGCTTATTGTAAAATCCTCATTCCATCTTTTTGAAAAGTTTTATCTGGAAACCTTGGGAGCGAGTCAAGGAATTTCCCAGTGACCTTCCGTCACGTTTTTCAATGTGTACGGGAACTGTTATGATATTAGAAGATTTGTTGAGAAAGTGTTTACACCCTTCGAGGAAATCGTGTTTGTTTTTACCTCTACCGAGGAGTACCAGTTTGTGGATCTCATTTCAGCCTGTATTTCTATCAAGTGTCTTATATTAGACCCTTTGATTTAGATTAATCAAAGTTGGGGAGCAAGTGAGGAATGAAGCTTCGGAAGTGTTTTCGAACGCGGTGCCGAGCCTATGTAGGCGAAAGAGGAGTTTCCCGTGTTGATTCGTAACAAGAGAGTTCGGACTGTAATCTTAGAAGCGTTCTAGGGTAGTAGTCGAACATACTTAAAGATCGGCGTGCCAACTTGGGAAGATTTTCTACACTCATTTTGATAGTTTGAGATTGTTTTCCAGCAAATTTAGACCTTTTTGAGAATGTCGATTCTCGGTTAGTCAAATGAAAGACTTGACGAAATTTTGAGGACAAAATTCTTTCAAGTTGGGGAGAATGTAACATCCGCAAAATAATTAATAGAATTATTTGGATGTTAACCCAATTGAATTATCTTAGTACTTGACTGGTAAATTTATTGAGTGCTAAAATTAATTCTTGGTTGTCATCGGATCGTTAACCGGATAATACGGGTCAAAGAAGTTTTGAAATCGAAATGAGAGATTTGGATCAATATGGTAATTGGACCACGTTACCACTTATATATTAATAAATATATATATGTGTGTGTGTGTGAGAAAGGAAAGAATAAAAAGAAAGAAAAGAAGGCAGCGAGAAACAGAGAGAAAAGAGAGGAAAAAGAAAGAAGAGAAAAGAAAGGGTAAGGAGGAAGAAGAGGAAAAGTGGGATAGTTCCGTTCATCAAAACGACTTCCTTCCAACACGAAAAACGTTCAGCGTCACTTCCTCTTCGATTTGGTACCAACATCAACATCATCAACTCACTCTCTCTCACTTTGCCATTTTCGAAAATTGAAGGGAATGGAGGTTTGTGATGGTTGAAGCTCAAGGGTAGCTTGGGATGGTGTTTGGCGCGGACTCGAGGATGACTGATCGATGATTGAAGTTCGATTGGGAGATTGGAAGCTATTTGGGTGAGTTTGGGTTGGAAAATCAAGATTTGAGGTTATGTGTGAATAGTGATTCTAACCTTGAAGATGATGAATAGTGATTTGATGGAGGTTTTGTGTTTGATTGTAGGTTCAAAGGTTGGAAGCGGATTCGATTGTCGTCGAAGCGTAAAGTTTATACGGGGAACGTTCATGTGGTTATGTCGGAAAAGCGATTTCGGGGAAAGTCTCGGCTATTTGTGATTTTCATCACAATCGGTGAGTTTTACTCACGCTTAGGATGTTTTGTGTTTCGATGATTTTTATGTTTATTGATTTCGAGGATTTTGAGATAAAAACCGTTATTTGAAAATATGTCGCGTTTTGATACAATTCGTTTACAATGAGTTTTTGATTGATTTGATTGATTGTGTGACTTTGTTTGGGACTGTTTTTATGGTTGTCAAATCTGTTTTCAATCGGAACGAGAATCGGAATTGAGCGGAATAGCAGATTTCGCGAGAAACCGCAAAATCTGCAATTCTCAGCAAGCCGTCGCGTCGCGACACGCAGCCATCGCGTCGCGACCAGGCTCAGTTTTGTCACGCAAATATTTCTATCGCTTTTCGCGTCGCGACGGTAGGAGTTCGCGTCGCGACGCTTTGCAGTTTTTCAGCAACTGTACACTGATTTTGTTTTCGCGATAACTTTTGATCCGGGAACCCGATTGAGATGTTCTCAGGGGCGTTTGAAAGCTTATTCAAAGGCCTATCTATTTATATGAATTAAATGGCATAATGGACTGTTTTTGAAGTTATAAACTATTTCGAAAAACCGAACAATAGTACACGAGTGCGGATATGTTTTATTGATAATAAAACGAATTATAAGTTCTATGTGGGATTGTAACACTGACGCGGATAGTTATTATTGATTCGTCTAAACCAGTCAATGATTCACGATATATAAATTATATCGATTAAAGGAGTCGGCCCAATTTGGGTGACGACCCATGGTTCTAACATACTAGGCGGGGTAGTCATGCACCCTTACCCTAGGCTCCGTGCCATTAGGGAAAGTATTGGTAAGGGGGTTCGCCGGGAGTAGCGTTCGTGCAGTCGGTGTTATGTTAGAAAGTTTGTTGTACGGTTCACCGGAAGTAGCGTTCGCGCAGTTGGTGTTGTACTGAGTTATAGGAGGTTCGCCGGCAGTAGCGTTCGCGCAGTCGGTGGAATGCTATGTGAAAAATAACGCGGTTCACCGGGAGTAGCATTCGTGCAGTCGGTGGTACGTAAAAAGGTCTTATAACGCGGTTCACCGGGAGTAGCGTTCGCGCAATCGGTGTTGTAATAAAAGTTAAACGATACGGGTCACCGGGAGTAGCGTTCGCGCAGTCGGTGTCGTATCAAAGGTCATGAGACACAAGTCACCGGGAGTAGCGTTCGCGCAGTCGGTGTCGTACTGAATTATAGCAGGTTCGCCGGGAGTAGCGTTCGCGCAGTCGGTGGAATGCTATGTGTAAAATAATGCGGTTCATCGGGAGTAGCGTTCGCGCAGTCGATGTCGTGTTAAGTTAAACAGAATTTCATAATTGAACCGAGAGTGTTAGTAGGGGTCTCGGTAGAACTCACTGAGATTGTATCTCACTGTTTATATTTTGTGGTTTTTACAGAGAAGCAGGGGAAAAAGTAAAGGTGAAGAAGCACAGCTAGGTGGTGTGCTTATGAAGACGGTGAAGACTTAGTTTTCATTGTTAATGTCTTTCCCTCGAGATTTTTGTATTTCCCATTTTATAACTTGTACCAGTAAAAGTTGTAAAATCGTTTCCGCTATTTCTTGTTATTTGGATATTGGACTCTAGGTTATGAGCTGTTTTTATTTATGTTCAATATCTAAAACAGGAAAAATATCTCTGATTATTTTATGATGGTACACTTGGGTATTTTTTCTCGATAAAAATACCCGGGGTGTTACACATATCTCATGATTTTTGGGGAAAAAAATCAAATATATCAAATAATTAATCAAATTTATTCATCAATTCAATATCAAATATATATTTGCTGAATATATCATTACACACAATAAAATCAATAAATGGAAATGGCAACGTCCCATGTGGTTGCAATCATCACAAATAAGTGTTTTCCTTATTTCATGAAGGTTATCTTATCTTAAAAGTAATTAAAAAAACCCATTTAAATTGATATATTTTTTTGGTATAAAATTGACAATCATTTCCTTATTTCTTTGTGTCTTAACACATTGATCTGGAATGTTTCAAATCACAATCGGATTTCACAATATCTTTTTGCGAATAAGGAGCTGAAATAAACCTCTCTCTAAGGGATATCGAAGGAGTGCACTAAAAAGAGTGCAAGAAGGAGGTCCCGGGTTCAACCCCCAGAAACTAACATTTCCCCCACCCTTACTAACATTGCCTATAAAAAAAAACCTCTCTCTAAACTGTTATGCAAACCTCTCTCTTTCTTCAATATTTTCTTCATCCACAAAAACCGTTTCTTACTCGCCGCATAGGCTTGATCTTCCTCTCCTCGAAGATGCACACGCCAGGAACCTGTTTACCGTGAATTTTGGTAAACAACCACTGGTTTAGAATTTGTTACTTGCAAGATCAACCAGTAAATCTTAGGACATTTGTGCTATAGTTTTCCAGAAAAAGTTATGAATGTTCTTGATGTTATTTGTAATAACTGACAATTTTAAAGTGGTTGAAACTGTCTAATTGCTTTACTTTGAATTCGATCAAGTGCAGAAAACAAGTAGATTGCAGAAATATTTAAGGAAACATAACTAGATTACGTTGAAATAAAAGGAATTGGTACACAATATCATACATCTGGTTTCTGTAACTCATGTTTCTCTGTAACTTGGAATTCTGAGCGTGAGAAATATGTATGAGAATTTGTGACCCTTTTTCTCTATGAGAAACCACTATATATACTATGGAGAAACTGTAACTGCCTACAACGGCTATATCTATAACTGTACAAAGGAATTTAAAAACAACAACTGCCGTATCCTTCGACGGCGTAACTGCTACATTCTTCGACAATGCTACTTTAGCCCTAATCTGCTTTATTCCTCTTTCTGTCGAAGTATTGCCTTCAAGCCCTCAATTTCACTGTCTTTGTGAAGTAGTCGAAAGTCAAAGATCACCATTTTGTTTTACCATCCCAATGTCGAAAATCAACATTTCTATTTTAAAGTGACAAGTCAAACCTCACTGACTGCATTTAATTGAGCCTGTCGAAAATGTAGGCTAACAAATTGCCCCCCAAAAATGTCATTTTCGACTGAGGTTTAAAATTGACGTTTTTGAATTGTCTTTCGACAACCTTATGTCAAGAACTCTAACGTCATCAACGTCACTCTTCAGCGTTGAAAAAACGTTTTCTTTTTCGTCATGTTAGCACTTGAGTGCGCTGTCATATTAATGGCCACGTTTTGCTTTGGAAACTGCCACACTCCATCACTTCCATCACTTTGGTAACTGCTACACACGTTCCCCAAGTAACTGCCATCATTGCTCTTCCTCTTTTTTTAGCGCGTATAACAGGTATAAATAGGACTTTTCATTTTCCATCTTCCCTTTTACCTTCTTTCGATTTCCTGAAATCTCTTTTCTCTCAAAACCCTTCTTCTCCACGAGTACAATTCTTACGCAGAACACACCATTAACGCACTAGAGAAGCTTTTCAGTTACTGCGTTTTCTTCAATGGCTTCGAAATTTACTTCTTCCAAGTCTCAAGCTTCTGGAAATCCCATTTCTCCAAAATACGTATCAGAGCCAGATTACAGCGATGAGCAAGCTCAAATATGGAAGTCTCAGGTACTCATTCCCTCTTCTCCACCTAATAAGTACGCTTTCCTTGGTCCACTTCCTGAGTTGGAAACTGATTCTGAAAAACTCCAAGAAATTTTCCCTGGTTACCATAAGTTTAAACCCAGGATCTTTACTAAAGGCCCATATGTCATGAGCTTCATGAATAGTCCCAATAGAGTCTTTAGGTCTTCTCCACCTACGAAAAATGAAACTTACCTCACTTGGCTCGACAAAATTGAGTCTAAGAAAGCTGAAACCTGGAAAAAATTAGGCATTTTCGACCTAATTCAATTGTCGAAATATGGGCCAAAATATCAGAGCCCAATGCTCGTTGCTGCACTCCATTTTTGGGAGTTAACCACTAATAGCCTTCACCTTAAGTGTGGTATGCTTACTCTTGCTCTCTTGGATGTAGCTGCTATCGCTGGTCTAAAACCCACAGGTGATGTTTTTAATCCCAATAGCACTGGCACTAAGTACCAATTCGACTTCAAACGTGCCACTTTCAATGGGTACATTGAAGACCATCATGTCACGGATAGTGTTGAAGTCTCTGATGCAGAACATATTGCTTTTCTCACCTTATGGCTTTCCTTCTTTGTCTTCTGTTCGTCGTTACTCCAAGTGGTTAAGATGTACATCAACTTGGCCATCCAAATTCATGAAGGTCAAAACATCTGTCTTGGCAAATTGATCTTAGGAAACTTTTATGAGTCTCTAGGATAAAGCTCTGTCAATTTAAAGACACTTGCACCCAATGGCAAATTCCTAGTTTCAGGGCCCATTTGGCTATTTCAATTGTGGCTTATCGCCACATTTGAGTCGAAACTTGACTATTTCGTTCCTGAAGATCTTATTGAGACAGTGAACCATAGAAGGATCGAAAGAATAAGGCTAGCACTCTTAAGGGCTAGGGAAATAGGGCAAACTACAGAGCAACTATTTTCAACAGCCTTCGACATGCTCCTGAATTGCACTGCCTTTGTCCCTTCGATGGCACCTTTCGCTGTTAGAATTTATGGACCAAATTGGTTTCTTAAGGAATTTCCTGCTGCTTCCCCTGAAGACAAAGAAGAAATTAACCAGATATGGAAAGCATTCTTAACCCCCAACTACCTGTCAACAAGAATTAACTCTAGCAGATCCAAATTTTTTTTTTGTAACAGAAGCATATCAACCAAACCTAGTTGCAAGGCAATTTGGGCTATGCCAACTTCGACCTAGGCCTTTGCACAAGTCGAAGAAAGATTTGAGGCATCCTGATAATGAGAAAGACTTTTGGCGTCGTCTTGACAACGCCATTAAAGAAGCCCCTACCTTCGACCCCATTGAATTTGAACAATGTTTTGCTTGCACTAAGCATTTATCCAAGTGGTGGAGGGAATATTACAAATCTAGGCTGCTGATGTCGAAGAGTCTAATTTGCTTCAAGAACTAATATCTGCTTTTCCTTCTGCGCAGAATAAAAAGGAGAAATCTCAAGGTACGCACATTCAAGAAATTCGAGCCTTCCAAAATTACTTCGAAATAATATATGACCCTAATAAACTTGGTCGAACTGTTTTTGAAGCCGCTAGAATTTTAAAGCAAAATATTATTGCAAAGCTTCCAACATTGTCTATTCCATCTTATGTGTTGGACAAATATACTTTTGCTCTAAAAAATAATAAAGTCAAATTTCCACCTTTGCCAATTAGCAAATTAGCTTTGGCATTTCGACCACCAATGCCTCAATGGTTCTTGTGTGGTTCGACCATGGCAATATATAATTTTCTCTCATCTCAAAAAATGGCTAAAAAAGTAGTTCCGACAAAGCATAACATACACACGTATGAGGGTCATCTTCATTTGGATATTCAACATGTTCGAGTTACATCTCCCATGGCAACAGGTGATGTATAAAGTCTTAGAAAAATTTAGTTTCTCTTTATGTATGATCTCACTCACACATTTGTCGAATGTTTGTAGCTGTACCCATAGCATCTGCTTCGACAGATGACACAACAACATCCAAAGTGAAGAAGGTAGTGAAGAAGAAAAGTGAAGCCACTGTGTCGAAGAAGAAAAGTGATACAACTTTGACAAAGCAAAGCAAACCCCCAAAACCAGAGAAACAAGAGGTAAGTATTTTTACTTTTCTCCGTGTTTTAATATTAGGCTCGACATCTAATAGTTTCATTCTTCGCAGAGTCGAAAAAGATCAAGCAGTTCCATTGCTTGTACTACCCCCAAGAAGTCAAAGAAAGCTTCTGCAATCGAATTGAGTGATGATTCAGAGGTCGAAATCGTTAACCTCCTCTTTGCTTTTCAGCACTTGTGTTTTTTTTTATTTATACTAACATATTTTTCGAATATGCAGTCTGATGAATCACCAGATGCTCTGAATCAACCTTCTGTTGCTGGTGAGGCTCAAGCTGAGAAAAAGAGAAGAACAAAGCATGTTCAGGATAGCACTCCCTTTCCACAGAAAACTGTCGAAAAACCACGACAGACCAAAGAAAAACTCAAAGAGAAGGCTTCGACCGTTCCAAAGAAAAACCCGAAGGAGATCCAGAAAACCTCAAAGAAACCCGAGAGTGCCCACTCTCGTGTCGAAGACAGAATACCAAAGGTAATTGATCGAACCTAATTCCCTCTTTAAAAGTTTCATTCATTTATGGTAGAAGCTCACTAATTTTTACTAACAGGAGTAAGAACCCATTACCCAAGTGAAGCAAACAATGCCCACTTCCACTCTTTCTCCGTCGAAGGGAAATGAGGTCGAAAAGAATGCCGCAGAAGAGGAAGTTGTGCAAGATACCCCTCCCAATGTCACCAAGGACACACCAATGGTCGAAGAAACAAATCCCAACATTGGCACCAACGAAGCTGAAAAGGAAGTTTCTGACCATGTCCAAGAAAGTGAAGGTCGTCATATGGATATTGACGAAGACCGAATTGCCGGCAATGTCGAAGTAACCTTGCCCCCATCTCCACACTTGGATGAAGAGGAAACAGAAGGGGAAAAACAACAAGTAGATGTCGAAGTGAGCGAGGATGACAACGACAACAATAATGGTGAAGAGGAAGGGGATGAAGAGGAAGAAGAAGAGGAAGATCTATCTGAACACGAAGATGAATCTCCAAAGGACGATAGCCCTCCAAGAATTGTGCTTTCAACAGGCACCAGCTTGAGCCACCAAGAATTGTCAGAGTTAAAGAGCAAGAATCCTCTTAAGGCTCTCAAGCTATTGATGAGTGGTAGGTCTTCGACTGAGAGTAAGCAAAGCACTTCGACTGCTTCTGGCGGTGGTCACTCTAAGAGTTCACAAGAAAACCTAGTCAAGGAACTTCAAACAATGCTCTTTGAAGTGGACCTATTTAAAGCTATTGAGGAAGATCACATGATCGCATTCAAGATCAACACTCCTACCTCCAGCAAATCTCTCATAGGTTTCATTGTTGAATTGGAACCTCTTCTGGAAACAATTTCCAAAGAGATTGCTGCAAATAAAGAGTGCGAGGAGGAACTTCAAAAGGAAGAGTGGGCTGCTGTCGAAGCTTCAAATACCAAGATTTCTGAATTGCAAGCTCAAGCAGATCAAGACTCCAAAGCCATAGCAGAGTGTGATGCTGCCATTGCCAAATATCAAGAAAAAAAATCAAGGCTTTGCAGCAAAAGAAGGCTTCGATTCAGAAGAAGAAAAACTCCATCAACGAAGAAGCAACTGCAGCAATTGAGCATTTTGAGAAAGCCACTCAACATGAAGGTCGAATCCAAAAGCTCGTCGAAAGTGAAGGCCTCATTGCTACAAGATTGGAGCATTCCAGGAGTGTCTTGCTAAGAATGAAGATGGATCTTACACAAAAATGAATCTTGTACATTGGCTTTTTAGCTCTTTTTTATCTTGGTTCTTGTAGTTTCGACAATGTATTCGACAGAGTATTCTGGCACCAATGCCATGTTTGGTTTAACTTCACTGTTTTACTCTTGCGCTATTTTAACTTCTTGCAACTTTGGCTTATATTTCTTTAAATACTTGCCATTTATTCGCAAAATTCGACTATCAGCGCCTAATTCCTTGACTTCATAGGCACCATTAGAAAAAACCTGCGTAATTCGAAATGGTCCTTCCCAGTTTGGTGACCATTTGCCTAAGACTCTATCTTTTTTATCCATAGGCAAAACAACTTTCCAAACTTAGTCTCCCAAGACAAACGTTTTCAACTTAACCCTTCTATTGTAGGCTTTGGCTATTCTCTCTGTTTGCCTTGTAAGGACATCTAATGCAGCTAATCTTTCTTCATCTAAATCAATTAATTCATCTAACATCATATTCCAATAATAATCTGATGGAATCTCATATTGCCTTTGAATCTTAGCTGATTGTAGATGAATTTCAACTGGCAACACTGCATCATGCCCAAACGTAAGTCTAAATGGAGTAGCATTAATAGACTCTCTAGGGGAATTTCGACAATCCCATAAAACTTGGTCAAGAGTCTTGTGCCAATTTCTTGGTTTTTGTCCAATATGCTTTTTTATCAAGTTAATGATGATTTTATTGGCTGCTTCCACTTGACCATCGAATTTAATAACTTAAAACCTGTTTCAGAGGCAAATTCCAAAATCCTTCAACCTGTAAAAACTGGGCCTTGATCTGTGGTAATGGTTTCTGGAATCCCAAACCTATATAGAATATGGTTTTGAATAAAATTCATAACTGCCTCTTGGTCAACATTGGCTAAGAGAATAGCTTCGACCCACTTGGTAAAGTAATCTATGCCTACTAATATATAACGGTGGCCTTTCGACGAAGTTGGTTTAACCTCACCAATTATGTCTAAAGCCCAACCTCTGAATGGCCAGGGTTTAATTATTGAATGAAATGCATTCGCGGGCACATGTTGAACTCCTGCCTGCCTTTGGCATTCTTGACAACCCTTAGCAAACTCTATACAGTCTTTCAGCATAGTTGGCCAATACATACCTTGTCGAAATAAGAGCCATTTCATCTTGTGACCTGCTTGATGTGATCCACAAGAACCACTATGAGTATTAGATATTTCCAAATAAGCTTCGTTTTCACTTAGGCATTTAAGCAAAACTCCTTCAGGAGTCTTTTTAAACAATTCATTTCCAACAATCATGTAGCTTAAGGTTCTATACTTGATTTTTCGACTAGTTGCTCCTGTTGGATTTTCCAAGTATTCGACAATTGATTTTTGCCAATCATCATTCGACATATTTTCAATGGCAAAAATTTCAAAATTTTCAATTTCAGTTGGAGGTGACACCACTTCTGACTTGTCTGCCCCCCCCCCCCCCAAGTTTTGGCATTGACAATTGTGTGTTGGAACTATCTGTCGAAAAGAGCTTCTCTTTTATTTCTATCAACTCTTCCAATTTTTCTTAAGAAACTCTGTATCCTGAAGCAATTTGTGCCAACTCATTTGCTTCTTGGTTATCAATTCTAGGCACATGTTTAATGTCAACATGAGTGAAACGTTTTAACATTGCATTAGCAGTAATAAAGTACTTTATTAAGTGTTCTTTGATGCACTTGTACTCTTTTGTTAATTGTTTCACAACTAGTTCAGAGTCACCTCTGATTTCGACGGCTTTTGCCCCCAACTCTAACAGCATTTCAAGTCCTGCTATCAAGGCTTCATATTCAGCCTCATTATTGGAGCAATTTCCTTCGATTTTAAACTTAAATTTTGTTGGTAGCTTTGTTGGAGATATTATGAGTACTCCAATTCCTGTACCATTTTTATGGCTTGACCCATCGAAGTACAACTTCCAGGGTTGAACATCCACAAATCTTAACGTTGCTTCGACCAAAGAGTGGTCTACAATGAAGTCAGCAACAACCTGGCCTTTAACAGCTTTCAAAGGCTGGTATGTGAGTGAATATTCAGATAAGGCTAAAGCCCATTTTCCAATTCGACTATGTAAAATTGATTTTGACAGCATATGTTTAATTATATCATAATGCGAATAAACATACACATCAACAGGCTTTATGTATTGCTTCAATTTTGTACATGAAAAATACAAACATATGCATAATTTCTCAATTGGAGGATAACTCGTTTCTACATCATTCAATAGTCTGCTAAGATAATAAATGGCTCTTTCGACACCATTTTCATCCTCTTGTGCTAACATACTGCCTATTGTCATTTCTGACACTACTATGTACAATTTCATTACCCTATTCCTAATAGGGGAAAGCAACATAGGTGGTTTAATCAAGTAGGACTTGATCTCGTCGAAGGCTTTCTGGTGTTTTGGATCCCATCTGAACACATCCTCCTTTTTCAGTCGAAGCAATGGCAAAAAAACTTGTGTCTTTCCACTTAGGTTTGAAATAAACCTTCTGAGGAAGTTAATTTTTCCTAGTAAAGACTGTAACTCTTTCTTTGTCGAAGGGGCCTTTGTTTCCAAGATCGCTTTCGTCTTGTTTTGATGGATCTCAATGCCTTTTTTGTGCACAACAAAACCCAAGAAATCACCTGCACGAACACAAAAGGCACATTTGATTGGATTCATTTTCAATCCATATTTTCTCATTCTTTCGAATGATTGTCGAAGGTGGTCTAAATGACCACTTTCTGTTGAAGACTTAACAACAATGTCGTCTATGTATACTTGCATAAAATCTTCTATAAAATCATGAAACATAGAATTCATTGCCCTTTGGTATGTTGCACCAGCATTTTTTAGGCCAAAAGACATTACTACCCATTCATAAACGCCTAAAGCCCCAGGACAGCGAAATGCTGTTTTCGACACATCTTCTTCAGCAATATAGATTTGATTATAACCTGAGTACCCATCAAGCATACTTAGGTAATCAAACCCTGCTGCTGAGTCGACCAACATTTCTGCCACTGGCATGGGATATTCATCCTTTGGCGTAGCAATGTTTAAGTCCCTAAAGTCTATGCAGACTCTAAGAGTGCCATTTTTCTTAATTACAGGAACTGTATTGGCTAACCTTCTTGGTAGCCTTTCGATCTCTTCTTTGATCTTCGATAAGATTTGTGGTGCAAACCTTCTTGGTGTTTGTTTCACAGGTTTCTTATCTGGTCGAATTGGCATCTTCAATTCCACTACTTCTCGACTTAGACTAGACATTTCGTTATAATCCCATGCGAAGCAATCCTTGTACTCCATCAAGAGCTCTATTGTTCGATCTCTCAAACTTTTGTCGATTTTAGCACTAATAAACGTTGGCCTCTTTATAGAGCCATCTCCCAAGTCAATTTCTTCCAAGGGATCTTGTGCTTGAATTCTCTTGGTCGAACCCATTGGGTCTTTTTCAAATCCTAAAGGCTCGTCATCATAGATACAGTCTAGCCTTTGGTCTTCGACCATATTTTCTTTATCATCATGTCTAATGATTTCACCTACCATTTTTTGTTGCATCTCGGCTTCTAAAGCCGCATTTTGCTTGTTTTCGGTCACATAGGCCGTAATCCTTTCCCATGCACTGGGTTGAGACATTACTAATTATTTAGGGTCCATCCCACCCAGTAGGTTTGCTGTAACCTTTTGGGTATCTTTTTTCACCAATTACCTCCCTTTCCCAAATAAATCCATGAGTAGGATGAAGGTCTAGTGAAGCATAAACATTGTCTTGGGGTACATAGGCACTGTCAGAAGGTGTACATGGCACAATGTTTGCCAATTGCTTTTCGAAGGTCTTCTTTGTGATGTGATCTACTTCTGCTAAAAAATAGCTTTGATCACCTTCCACATTTCGACCAGTCCATCTTCTCTCCAAATGGAGATTCTTTGGTGTAAGGTCGAAGGGACTGCTCCTACTCCATGTATCCATTCCCTGCCAAGCAACAAGTTGAAATTTGCCTTGGTTGGAATAACCATGAACAATGTTAACCTCTTAACGCTGCCAACAACAAGTTCGACCTCAATTGCTCCAAGTAAATAACCAGATTTGCCTTCGTAGTTAGTGAGCACTACATTGTGTGGCCTTAAATCTGTGTCAGACTTGCCAATATTTGTGAGCATACATTGGGGAATTAAGTTAACTGCAGCACCTCCATCGACTAGCACCTTGTTGACACCCACATTGTTGACCTTAGCTTGAATGAATAATGGTTTAAGGTGGTATTTCATCCCCCCATCTGGCCTTTCGAAGACATCACTCTGCTCTTCAATGCAGCCATTGTTCAGAACATAGTAGCATATTGGCTTATGTTTAGCCATGTCTTCATCGAAGTCTTCTTCGACTTCGTTTACCTCCGACACCACGTCGAACTCAATTGGGAGAATGGAGACTACGTTGCATATCCCGTCGAAGTCAGGTTCTGAATCAGTGAAACCAGAACCCATTTCCTCATCAAAATTGAGGCCCTCTTTTGGATCAAGACCTTCCTTAATAACCGACAGTGGACATATTTGTTTGAAGGCCTACCATTATGGCTGTTGGCATACCATATGGGTAACCCCCAAATTGAGAGATATTTGGAAACCTTGTATCGAAAGTATTTCCAACTAAGGGATTAGCCATTAGAGGGTTGGTCGAAGGCCCTAATATCAATGGTTGTGTTAACGCCGCTGTAGTCGACACTGTTACAGGAGCGGTTACCCCTGCTATTGTCGAAGAGAGCATAGGAGCAGTTGCTCCCGTGGCATTTGCAACATTAGCATCACCCATTGACGCTTGTTCTTGTGAATTCTGTGGATTCTGTGCATTAGACGTCGAAGCGTCATTCGAACCAGAACGTGCCATCTCTGAAAGATGTTTTCCACTCCTTAAATGCATACACATAACAGATCACAAGTTTATGTTTCAAGAACCAATTCGGAAATTGTTTCAAATGATTCTGAAACTTAGCACAAAGGGTCCCACTGGGCGTGCCAATTTGTTTACCGTGAATTTTGCTAAACAATTGCTGGTTTAGAATTTGTTACTTGCAAGATACACCAGTAAATCTTAGGACATTTGTGCTATAGTTTTCCAGAAAAAGTTATGAATGTTCTTGATGTTATTTGTAATAACTGACAATTTTAAAGTGGTTGAAACTGTCGAATTGCTTTACTTTGAATTCGATCAAGTGCAGAAGACAAGTAGATTACAGAAATATTTAAGGAAACATAACTAGATTACGTTGAAATAAAAAGAATTGGTACACAATATCATACATCTGATTTCTGTAACTCATGTTTCTCTGTAACTTGGAATTCTGAGCGTGAGAAATATGTATGAGAGTTTGTGACCCCTTTTCTCTATGAGAAACCACTATATATACTATGGAGAAACTGTAACTGCCTACAACGGCTATATCTATAACTGTACAAAGGAATTTAAAAACAAAAACTGCCGTATCCTTCGACGGCGTAACTGCTACATTCTTCGACAATGCTGCTTTAGCCCTAATCTGCTTTATTCCCCTTTTTGTCGAAGTATTGCCTTCAAGCCCTCAATTTCACCGTCTTTGTGAAGTAGTCGAAAGTCAAAGATCACCAATTTGTTTTACCATCCCAATGTCGAAAATCAACATTTATATTTTAAAGTGACAAGTCAAACCTCACTGACTGCATTTAATTGAGCCTGTCGAAAATGTAGGCTAACAGAACCCTAACCCTTGGTTCAACGAAAATGCAACTCTTCGCAGCAGTCACTAACCTGAACACCGCCTTGCAAAAACTTGTTGCGGACACTGCCTCCGATAGATCATGAATGGAGCGCTTCGAAATTGAAACTTGTTGCGGACGCTGTGTAACAGCCCAAAATAATTAGTTAATTTATTTAATTAATTATCTAGGGTTTGTGTTTGAGAAAAATAAAATAAAATGATAGGAATAATTATTTAGGGATTTTATGTGATAGAATATTAGAAATAATTAGTTGTTAGTATATGTGGATAGGTGGTGGCGAATTAGAGGTGTTAGTGGAGGCCCATGATTAAGTCATAAACTAAGAAAGCCCATGATTGGTTAAGTGAGCCTATAAATAAGGAGTTTTTAAGTTAGGGTTTCATTAGTTGAGAAAATTAGATTTTGTGAGAGAGTGAGAGCTAAGGAGTGGCGGCCAAGGCAAGGAAAAAGAGAGGAATTTCGTGGCTTCCATAGAGAAAAAGAAAGAGAGGAGTTCGTGACCAAGAAAGAAAAGAGGAGGATCTTAGTTGCTGAATTTTGATGGTAGCTTGCTCACCAAGAGATAGGTGTTCTTCAATTATGAGGTAAGGGGGCTCTCGTTCATAGTTAATAATTTATAAACCACGAAATCATGGGGACTAGGTGTTAGGAGTAGTTGTTTAAATTGCTGTTGATGTTTATAATATCTATATGTGGCTGAAGTGTGATGGTTGTTTGTGTTGTTGAATTCACTATTTTGAGATGTTCTGACATAGGTTTAGTATTTCAGTGACTGAGAACGTTTTACTAATTGAAAAATTATGTGGTTTGTCATTTCGAAAACTTGATTGAATGCTTGTTAATTTGACGCTGGTTTGGTTGCGTTTAGAGCTGTGAAGATCGAGTTATGAATTTCACAAGTTAGGGTAAGATTCTGGAAACAATCTGGATATAGGTTCAGTAAATCTGTGGTCGTGAGTGTGCTATTCGTCTAAAAATTATGGGGTTTGTTTTGTTGGAAAGTAGACTTAATTTCCTACTGAATAGGCACTGATTTCGCTAAATTTCATTGAGAAATGAGGGAGAAGATTTGATTTCAAAATGACTAATAATTCTGTCCGAATTTTGTGGGATTTGTTGCTCCGAATTTTGTGGGGTTTGTTGCTCCGAATTTTGTGAAATTTTATGCTGCTGTTTATATTGCTGCTGCTACTCTATGTGCTGTCTTGGTCCCTATGGGTGTTGTTTAGTCCTTTGGTGACAATGTAGTCGCGTAATTAATTGTGCTTGGTGTGATTGGTGTGCTATCCTTAGAGTTGAAATTTTGGAGATGTATAATGGTGATGTATATATAATGGTGAGATAAATTATTGGTGAGTTTATTGGTGAGTGCCCTCAAGGCAATGGTCTATGACCTTTCTTTTGGTGTTGGTGAGTTAATAAAACTATTGGTGAGTTAAATAAATTATTGGTGCACATGTTATCGCATTGTTGTGGTGATTTTGGTGTGTATGGTGCATTGTTCATGGCGTCGCATAATCATGTGCATTTATTGGTGAGCAGAGGCTTCGGCCTAATTTTATTTGGTGAGCAGAGGCTTCGGCCTAATTATATTTGGTGAGCAGAGGCTTCGGCCTAATTATATTTGGTGAGCAGAGGCTTCGGCCTAATGGATCCACATGCATATGCCCAGTGGAGTTTTGGGTTGCATCTCATACATTGCATACGCGTCCTGTGTTTGATTGCGTCTTCTTGAACTGTATTCTGGGTGTGACTGTATTTGGTGTGACGGTACTTGGTGTAACAGTATTCGGCGTAACTGCATTTGGTGTAACTGTATTGATGGTGTAGTTAAATTGATGGTATCCCGGGTGTGCCTATTATACTGTGTTTCTTGTTTTATCTATTATTACCTATGTATTGAGACTCACCCTACTGCGTCGTGTTGCCTCGTATGTCGGCAACCTGCAGGTGACGGTGACTGAAGGTGGCTAGAGATTCTTCTTCTAGTATGGTCGAGTCGGCTCTGATACGTAGCACTCGGGAGGGTTGTCCTTGTGTCTTTCCTTATGTGTTATGTATATGCCTTTCTAAGTTGTAAACCTTTTGAAGTATGATTGCCAAGTTAAACTTTTTTATTTCCGCTGCATGTTTTTGAAAGAAGTTAGTTATGATTAAAGTACTCTGTTTGCGAAGTGGTTTTCCGGCTCGAAAAATGTGACACTCTTTTGGCGCGAAAGACTCTGATATTTTTTTTAATAAACCGTTGGGTAGAAAAAGGGGTGTTACACGCTGCCTCCGACTGGCTTAGTTTTGTGAAGTAAGAGGAAGATCGAGACTATATAATAGGCTCAAGTTCTCCTTTACAAGAGAAGTCTATGTGTAGTAACAATTTTCACATAGTATTATTCTCTGATTGTCATTAGGCAACGGTTCATGGTTTTTCTTCCGCTTTAGAGTTTTCCACGTTAAATTCTTGTTTTTCGATTGTGCTTATTTTATTTCTCTGTATGTTTTTTTTCTAACAGTAATTAGACGATATTCAGTGTAAAATATATGGACATCATCTCGTTGAAAAAGTATATTGAAATGGATTCTGAAATTGGCTCGATGAGCTATTATTTTATCATCCATTGTGCTCTATCAACTTCTGGTAGATAGTAGCAGTTGTTTACTACCAACTTTTGAGTTTTGAGCAAAGATGGTAAAAGTGTTAATTTTAGGAGTGATGCGTTTTATGTACTAATTTGTAGGCATCAGCGTTAACTTATAGGATGAGTTGCGAGATGCAGTTGTTAAATTTGTAAGTGTATGTGTCTACAATAGAGCACACTCATATCTATTTATAATGAAAATAGGAATCAATTAGAATTAAGATTATTTAAACCTAGTTGATACTAATTGATATGACAAATAATAATTGATATTCTCTTTAGGATGCAGTGACGGATCCAGAAATTTTTACTCGTGGGGGAAAAAAATAGCCTATAATATTTTTTCAAAAAAATATTGTAAATTTTTATAAAACACATAATTTCATTACAAAAAAGTCCTAAAATACCTATATTTGTACAAATTACATAGCTAAAAAAGTAAAATTAGTACCAACTAATTCTCTTTTTAATTTATCTATTGTGAATTTCTACTTTTAATTTTAAAAATTATCTTTTTGAGATAATATTTATTTTTTATGGGGGCAAAATAAGTTTATTATATATATATATATATATATATATATATATATATATATATATATATATATTTCTAACCAAAATAATTTTTTAAGTGGGGGCAAATGCCCCCAATTGCATACACGTAGATCTGTGCCTGTTAGGATGGTTTGGCTTCTATGGCTTGTGTGGTGGTAGATGGCCTTAGGATTTTTGAGGATCCTCCTAGTAGTATTTTGCATTTGTTGCATGATGATTGTATTGGAGTTTTTACTCCTAGACTTGTTTCGGTGTAACTCGTGTTTCTCGTTTTGGGCTGTTTAGCCCCTATTAATCTCAAATTTTTTTTGAAATTCTAACATTCCCCCTCAAGTTAAAGCTTACTAAGCTTTTAAGCTTGTTACAATAACAAAATATTTTCCATCAAAAATTGAAACTCAATCTAGCATGAATATTTGTGAGTCATAGCCACCATAAGCCACCATAAGCCACCATCGGTATGATCGTCGATGGGAAGTGAAGTCATCATTAATGATTAATTATGGGAAAGAGACACCACCAGAATGACCGTTGATGGGAAGAGAAGACACCACAGTATAAGTCATCAATGAGAAAGGAGGGCATAGCAGACAAAACTATAACTAGATGAGCAGATCATATTTTTGAAGATGAGAGAAAATGCATCAATTAGGAGAGAGAAAGTGACAGTTTGAATTGTGTCGTAATTGTTTGTGCACCAAAACCAAAAAGTAACCACATATCCGGGACCTGGAGAGGAAGACGACTCCAATGAAAAAAGAACAGCCAAAACAGTGGCCGGACTTGCGGCTGAAGATGGCGGCAAGTGGAAGATTTCGTCAGAGGGAGATCCGCGCGTACCGGCGCGTGATTGAGCCGATGAGGTTGAAATTTGGACCACCGGAGGGGAGCCACCACACGCTGCCATGCGTGAGGGTTGTTGAACTTATCGGAGAAGAAATTGGTGCGTGAGACGGCATTTGTCGGCAGCGATTCTGGAGTTGGACAGATCGGAGGATTCCCCCACAGATGGGGGGTTCTCGCCGGAAATATTTTTTCGGCACAGTGGTTGTGCTGGTCGAAAACACGACGGAAATAGGAAGATGACGATAGGAAGAAGAAAATGAGAAAATTATAAAGGCAATTGCAGCGGTCGTATGCAAGTCATCCTCTATATTTTACAATTGATTTAGATTAATGAGATTTCAAACTAACGTTTCTATTTGAGGTAATCGTATGACGTAACGCGATCGGCCCGTGCGGATGCACGGGTATAGTACTAGTTATTTCTATTGTAAACACCTATTTTTAACTCGTATTTTTGGCTAAAATTCTAAAAATATTGTTTGTTGTGTATTTTAAGATTTTAAGTGTTTGTCAACCGAATAGTGTAAAAGAGGTAAAAAAGTGTGTCTCAAAAGAATACATGTTCGATTGGGCCTAGCCGAATATATTCGGTTGGCCTCAACCAAATCGCACGTAAACACATCCTCTCATTAAGGGTAGTTTTGGAATATTTGGAGTTAGGGGGTGTGAGGTGAGTTGGGAGGAGTGTGGGAAAAGTGATGGCCATAAAATAACTGCAGAGACTGTAGATCGTGGTCCTGCAAATAGTATGATATAGCCTTTTTCTTTTATAAGCTAAAAATCCCCTTATTGTTTCGTTGCTTGTTTGCCCATTATGGCACCAACAATGCACTTTTGCAGCACCTTTTTAAGCAGCTTTGCAGATTCCTCCACCACCTCTTCTGCACTACTTCCTACAGACTCGTATATAAGCAATAAACAACTTTTTAGATACATTGAAAAAGTGATGTATTTGGACTATAGTTATTTTGGTCCTTGGACCTTTAATACTTTGGGCTGTACCCCCCCCCCCCCCCCCCCACAACTCATTCATCGGGCTTTTAGTTATTTTGGTCCTTGGACCTTTAATACTTTGGGCTATAGTATTTGCACCACGGTATTCTCATTCAAACTGTCCCCCTCTTCCATAAAAATTATTCGGGCTTTAACTTGGGTCTTGCGCTGTCATCACTCTAGACTTTGCTTTTAGCACCATTTTTATTCATAATAACAGCCTCTTTTCATAAAAAAATACGGGTTCTTACTCCTAGTTTTGGGCCTGATCCATAAATGGGCCACCGCAAATTGTACACCTCATTTTTCCCTTTTCACCATCTATTTCATTCTTCTAAAAAAATGTGTTTAGTCCACGTTGAGTCTTTTTCAAACCAAAAAACTTGAAAATCCATTTCTCGTTAAATACAAAAAACATATGGGTTGATTGATACGTGAAATCCTGCGAGTCTTAGTTCAAGATGCCTGAGTTGCGACAGGATGGTGATTTTAAACCATTTCAAAAAAAATTAAAATAACCAACACACAAACATTTTCGAACAGAACGTGACTTTGAGTTCTTCATTGCACACAAACATCAAGTCGAAATAAAAAAAAATTCTAATTTAGTCCCTTATTTATTTCTTTGTAAATAATTAAGTTTCTTTGCAAAATATTATTATTTTTTTTTTGGGGTAAAACAAATATTTTCATGACTTATTACTAATTAGCGCAATCAAGTTTAAGGTAACTAGAAATTCATAATTTTTTAATTAAGATAATTTAATAAATAATATAAAAAATTAAAATTTCGTGTAATTACTATTACTGATCAATAAAAAGATCTATCAAAAAAGAGGGGGAGAGGAAAGCTTTCATTTTATATTATGATAAAAAATTCAATTATACCTGTTATTTCAAACAAAAAAGAAGAAGAAAACCCTGGATCTGTTGAATTTCAAGTGATCAATTTCACTAATAAGATACGAAGACTTACTTCACATTTTGAATTACATCGAAAAGACTTTATCTCAAAGAGGTTTATGTAAAATTCTGGGAAAACGACAACGACTACGACTACTGTCTTATTTGGCAAAGAAAAATAGAATACGTTATAAAAAATTAATAAATCAGTTGGGTATTAGGGAGTCACAAATTCGTTAATTTCAAGAGTCATTTTCAATTATTCGATTTATTAGATCCTGAATTTAGATGAACTTTTTTTTTTTACGATTCATGGAAGAATGAATTGAGGAAAAACCTATGAATGTCCCAGCTACAAGAAAAGAACTGTGTTAGGACAGATGTACTAGGGGTGTGGTGGAATTAAGTGTCCACCATTTTCCAAGCAAAATCGACTCGTCAAACCAATTTAGTTTTTGCAGAATGTTCAAAGTAAGTTTTTTCCAATTTTTCTCATAAAATAAATTGGATGACGACTCCTAAGAATTATACTTTTTGGGTCATCTGTGTCAAGATCTCAGTCACGACATCTATATTAATAATAAGCCTCCAAAACATGTTATTTATTAACAAATGTGTTAACAATGTTAACAATCATTCAGCAACGCAGTTGGCTGCACTTCACTTTGTAAAGTATGTGTTGGTGTTTCGAAATAAATCAATGTTGCTACATATTTTCTTGGGATTTAATTTATATAAATATCTATGTCATTGACCAATTATAAGTTGACATGTAATTAAAAAGAAGTGAGTCAACTCATAACTATCTTTTATGTCATCCATACCATGAATTGTAATCGGTTATTATAAAAATGCAAATAACCTAATTTTCTTATGCACGGCTTGCTCATTTTTTTCTCTCGAAAGAAACATAACAAAATGCCTGTTTCCACAAGTTTGTAAACACCTCTTTCCTCAAGTTTACAAATATATATGTGCACATATTTGTTATATTATTTTCATTTTTTAGTTTATGGATTAAATTTTGTTATGTAATTTCTATTGGGAAAAATCCTAAGTCCCACATCGACTAGTGATAAGGTCTCAAGAGGGTATATAATGAAGAGGCAATCCTCACATTACAAGCCGGTTTTGTGGGGTTGAGTTAGGTCCAATCCACATTCTAAGATGGTATCAGAGCCTGTCCTAGATCCGTCGGGTCACCTACCATTATCCACGCTCCAAGCCCAATAGTGTTGGGCGTGAGGGCCGGGTGTATTGAGAAAAATTCCAAGTCCCACATCGACTAGTGATAAGGTCTTAAGAGAGTATATAATGAAGAGGGAATCCTCACTTTACAAGCTGGTTTTGTGGGGTTGAGTTAGGCCCAATCCACGTTCTAAGAATTTCAATATAGATTTTATTTTTAACTTACATGTATAACTAATATTTTTTCAGGGACCATCATTTTTATGTCACTTTTTTAATTTAAATGCATTTTCATGTGGGATGAGATTTATAGTCCGCTAAATTAAGGTATTATAATTTGTTAAATTAAGGTATATATGACCAAAAAAAATTAAGGTATATATTATTATGCAATAACCAGGGGCGTCACTAAGCTTTAGTGAGGGGGTTCACTTGAACCCTTGGAAAAAAATATATACCCATTTGCTCTTTATATAAAAATATTTTGACTCCACTGAAGTTATAATTTTGCAATTTTGCAGCCAATTGCACCTAAATACCTCGCACAAACACATCACTAGGACAATTATTAGTTGTATAATTCATTTATTTAAATATATTAAAGTTGCTTTTAGTTATATTTTAGTGATGCGTGCTTTTAAATTTTTTGACCTGAGTTCAGAATCCGCCACTAATAATAACCGAATATGTTGTAAAACCTGCCTCCTATCCAACAAAGATAACATTTGACCTAACATACTATAACATAATGGGCACATAAAATTTGACATAACGAATAAAATCATGTGACATCTTTAAAAAAAAAGACTAAATTGTATTTTTGGTCATTTATCTTTGACCTTGGTTTTTGTTTGATCATTTATCTTTTTTTTCCTCACTTTGATCATTTATATTTCAAATCTGTGTCAAAGTGGTTTTTTATGTTTGATATGTTTCAGTTTGATCATTCAATTTGTATAACATGTTTTAGTTTGGTCTTTCAAAATAAAAACACAGAAAAATGATGAACAATATGAATGTCTTTAAGAACACAAAGCACATTTTAATTTATTGTTTTCGGAATTACTTATGCAATACGTGACCAAATTGAATGAAACTGGACTCTTACTTGCGTAAAATTTCACAAGGAATTCAATGGAATCAAAATTAACCTCAAAAAATTCTTATCCACAAATGAGATTTTGGGCAGAATTGAGCTAGAGGTTGAAGATGAAGATTATTGAACCTTGAAGGGGCCGCAATGGTAACTCAGTCAAAACAGCAAATTGAACAAAATTTGGGTCTAAGTTGAACGAATTTGAACAAGGAATCAAGATATGGCAATAGATTTGTACAAAAGTGCTTACAACTTAAACGCAACGCGATTTTCATAAGTAGATCGCGAAATCATATTTTGGCTCTAACGTGCTTAAATCTCAACCAAATGTCACCAAAATTATTGCAATAGATCCAAAATGAGTGCAGAAACTAGACGCAAGCAAGAAATTACACGGAAACACAACGAAAATCAAAAAGGAAAGCTTGAAGAGGAAGAGGAGATGAAAGCAATTGGTTTGAAACCTTTTGACGTAGTTCAAACTCTGCAGTCAAAACGAGTTGAACACAATTGGTTTGACGTAAATTGACTGATAAATGAGCAAATAAGAGCCAAAATACGATTTATAGATGCAAATTGCTTCTTCATAGTGTTTGCTATTAAGTGCTTTTCTAAACAAAATTCTTGCCATATTCTAGTTCTTGTTAAATTTCGAGCATTTTAGGCTCAAGAATCGTTCAATTTCGTGCTCACTAGCAAAATCACCATTATTGAAATTGAAGGTTTTTTGAACTTCAACTTTAGGTTTCAGAAATGATTTTGCGCATAAACATTTTTCTGAACTTAATTTTGGTTCCATTGAATTCCTTGCGAAGTTTTATTCAAATTAGAGTCCTGTTTGATTCAATTTGGTCACGTATTACATGAGTTATTCAAGAAACAAGAAATTGAAGTGTTATTGGTGTTCTTGATGACATTCATAATGTTCTTCATTTTCAGTGTTTTTGTTTTGAAGGACCAAACTGAAACATATCATACTAATTAATAGAATGACCAAGCTAAAATATATCAAACATAAATAAACACTTTGACACAGATTTGAAACATAAAAGACCAAAATAGAAAGAAAAAAGGAGCTTGATTCTGCTCATGTTGTGTCCAATCTGCAAAAGGGAGAGATGGGCAGAAGTGATGGCTGGAGTTTGATGAGAAGAATCAAACAGGAAATCAACACTAGTGGTTGGCAAGTCCAAGTTATTCATTGTTTCAAAGAAGCCAACAAGAGTGCTCATGCCTTAGCCTATATAGGAAGTACTCAAGTTGAAGATATTGTGTTCTATGATGTTATGCTTGCTGATATCTCCAAGGCAGTGCTAGATGATTGTAGAGGAACTGTTTTTCCTCGTGTTGTAGCCTTGTAGTTCTTTTTTGGGCTTTTCAGCCCTCAATCAATTTAAAAAAAAAATAGAAAGAAAAAAAGAAGATAAATGACCAAATTGAGATTAGGAAAGGTATATGGTAGAATTAATATTAGATTAGATCACATGAACTATTGTATGGACACAAATGTAATTTTGAGATCAGATGTTATGTTAATATGACTAGGGATGGCAACGGATAGTGGGT
>CM076847.1:118152088-118183980 GCA_039519185.1 Astragalus membranaceus
AAATTCAAAATTCAAATAGAAAGTACAAAGTGTCCTCAATAAGACAAAAGACCAAAAAAAGAGAAGCAATTTTCCCTCCCCATTTTTTTGTCAAATTCGAATTCTTCTCTCTCTCTTTCCACAATTTCTTCCACAATCTTCTATTGTACAATTATTCCCTAAGAATATTCTTGTACCCTACCCATTTCATGCACATCCCTAATTCCCACACACTCTCATGAAGACTCATACCCTTTTTTGTAAATGACACCATCCTCTCACACTCACTCCTTCATGAGAAATTGCAAACTTACTTAAAATAGAACATCCCATTCCTATTCTACCCTTAACCCTAATTTCACCCAAGACTCTATATAAGCCTACTCTCCCAAAATGCAAAGGAGAAGTTCATTTTTTGTACAAAAAACCTCCTTCCTCCTCTCCCTATGAATTCCCTCTCTCTCCCTCACCTCATCTTTTTCAATTTCTTCGCTCAATCATCCATTAAAACACCTTTCCTACACTAAATCTTCCATCCTTCTTGCATTCTTCTCAAAGATTTGCCTTCAAATTCAAGGACCAAGTTCAAAGTTGAAGATTGAAGAGTAGATTAAAAGGGTTTTGCATTCATTCATCTCATTTCCTTCCTTATTCTAGCTTGGAGTTGAGGTATACTCTAAAACCTAGCATCATCTTCCAATTTTAGCATCAAAGATGTAAATCATCACTTCATTTTAGCATCCCATTGCATTTTAATGTCATAATGTTAGCATAGTTGTTGTTGTTGAGTGAGAGAGGTATTTCAAGTATTTTGACAAGCACTTCGGGAGGCTTGGGTGTTTGGAATGCTTCTCTCCTTTAGAATAAATTGTGTGTTGTGGTTATTTCACTCATTTCTTGTTGTTTTCATGAATAAAATGATGATTAGAAGATTATTGCATTTCGCATATTAAGAGGAAAATTAGGATTTGTGTGATTGTTATGCATTTCTTTGCTTGATCATGTGAATCCTTGCCAAAAGTTTAATCTATATTGTTCTCTTGCATTATCTTGTTGTCTTCATGAATAAAATGATGATTTGAAGCTTGGCTCATTTCGCATATTAGAAAGAAATTAAGGTTTATGAGATTTTTGATGAGTTGGTTGTCTAATCTTGCAATTACTTGGAATTGAACCTTGATTATGATGTTTGTTTGCTTAAAACTTGTGGTTCTCATGAATTTTCTTGCAAATCATGCCCTATGTTGATGATTGGCAAGAGGACTCTCACTTGTGCTTTGATGCACACTTTAAGTGTTGAGGATTGCCTAAGAGGATTCAATTTCTTTTGTGATTCCTAGTGAACAAGAATGCAAATTTAGGTTTCCTTTCCTTACCAATTGCTTTGATTACCAAAAACAACTTATAAATCATTTTGAAATGCTCTTGGTCTTGCAAATAAGTAATTGTTTTGAAACAATTTTTGGTTTTGTGTTGATGATTTGGTAAGAGGATTTGACACCTATGCCCTTGTGCATATCCCAAGTGCCAAAGATTACCTAAAGGGATTCAACACCCTAATTGCCTAAACTTGTCAATTTAGTCTTAAGACTTGCCTATGATCTTGCATGAGGCAAATGCCCTTTTAATTTATTCATTCCATGTGGTTGATTGAAGAAATGTATTAGACATTGATGACATCAAAAGGATACCACATGGGTGCTTATGTCTAAAGTTGATGTGGAATCCTTAGGGTTTTGCAAGTGATTCATTAGAAGTTTAATATCACTTGTGCTTTGAAATGCCTTTGCCTATTCACATATTGTGTCATAAATGCCTAGTTAGGTTCATCCCATTGCCTAGCATCTTCAATAAGATGTGCAACTTAGGTTCATTTTCGTGCCCATTCTTGCATTTTCGCCAAAATGTTCAACTTGGGTTCATTCTTTGCCTATCTATGTATTGTGTCATAATGTGTGTAGTCTAGGTCCACTTTCAATCGAAAGCTTTTTCAAGCATCAAAATCATTCCCTAAACAAGAATCAATCCAATTGCAAACTCTTCAAAATCAAACTTTGTTAGTAGTCTTGTGAAGCCTTTGCTTGCATGATTATTAACAATGAGGTACTAGTGGCGATCACTTGGAGCCTTTGCTCAATTGATCATCATGAATGCCTAATTTTCCTAAAGATTTTCACTAAATCAAAAACTTTGTTAGTAGTCTTGCAAAGCCTTTGCTTGCATGATTATTAACAATGAGGTACTAGTGGCGATCACTTGGAGCCTTTGCTCAACTGATCATCATGAATGCCTAATTTTCCTAAAGATTTTCACTAAATCAAAAACTTTGTTAGTAGTCTTGCGAAGCCTTTGCTTGCATGATTATTAACAATGAGGTACTAGTGGCGATCACTTGGAGCCTTTGCTCAATTGATCATCATGAATGCCTAATTTTCCTAAAGATTTTCACTAAATCAAAAACTTTGTTAGTAGTTGCGAAGCCTTTGCTTGCATGATTATTAACAATGGAGTGCTAATGGTGGTCACTTGGAGCCTTTGCTCAATTGATCATCATGAAAGCTCAATTTTCACAATTAAACAAGGTAAAAAACAAAAACCTTTTTCTAGACAACCCAGAACTACGTAGCTTTCAATTCTCCATCGCACCAGGAGATACGTAGGAGCGGATACTCTCCGTCAAGCACAACAAACCAAAAACATTTTTCCTTTCAAAAACCAAACACTTTTCCAAAAATAAAACATTTTTCAAAAACAAGAACTACGTTGCTTTGAATTCTCCATCGCACCGGGAGATACGTAGGAGTGGATCCCCTCCATCAAGCGCGAAAACTAAAGAATTTTTATTAAGTCATTCATCAACAAAAGAGGTAAAAACAAAGCATTTTTCCGAATCAACTTTGCAAATCACATATTTAATTAAGGTAACCCTTCTTTGAAGGGACGTTGTGGGGTGCTAAAAACTTCCCCATACGTAATTAGACCCCCGAACCCAAATCTAAGGGTTCCAAAGACCATTGCTTTCCAAAAAAGGTTTTTCCGATGTTTTACCTTTAAAAAATATTGGTGGCGACTCTAAAAACCCGTTGTGCGAAGAAAGATCCCTCCAAGGATTTTTTCGGGGTGCGACAGCGTGTAACACCCCCTTTCTACCCCATAATTTACACGTCACTTATTAGAGTAAATCTTTTTCGCAAAATTTAATTTAACTGACAGAAAGGAAATGCCACATCGCCATTAACAAAAAGAACGTCAACTTGCACTCATTAAGTTTGCGCAACATCATCACCCGTCATAAAAATTAAACTCCAAGAGTTACGTCACAGCGGAATAAAACCACACTCACTAAACAATTTATTATTTAAATAACAACTTCAACCACGCCCCCTAGGTGTCACAGTATCAGAGAGCGACTCGACAGACATCCCACGGGCTATAAAAGAAGGCAGCAGGACCTTCACTCGCGGTTACCTGCAGCGTTGCCACAATAGAGCAACATTCCAAGCAGAAGGGGTGAGAATTTCAACAAAACATAATTAAGCATATAGTAGAGTAATATGAGCCAAACGTCATACAACATCGTCATTATCATCAATCTCATCGTCGCTAAACGCAAACCAAGTCATAATTCATATCACCAGTCATAAACATGTATGCGCATGAAAATGCAACCCACACCTGGGTATATGCATGATGGTACCATACTCGTCATAAGTCAGCCACTAGGGCACATCGTCACTGGTTTTCGTCAATAAGAGGCCGAAGCCTATTCGTCATAATATGCACATGCTATGAGACACTATGGACACACGTGCAATTCACCAATTCACTCACCCGGTGTACTCGTCATCGTCGTCATAGAACACTCATAGAGTGTATTCGTCATAGTCACCATAATAATATCACAACTTCTTCATAAACATCACATTCAAAATTGGGGTAACAACATCCTTAAATCTTACTTCATACCTTTGTGGTTAGGCATTGGATGCTACTTACCACAAATTGTAATCTGTGGTAAGTGGGGCTTAGCGGCCACTTACCACAGATTCCAATTTGTGGAAAGTGGAATCCAAACAGTTTGATTATGTTCTTGTTTAATTGCCTTAAATCTTAAGTAACAATACATTACAATTTAAGTGATAAACCATTTAAATGTAAGTAGCTACACATTGAAAATCTAAGTGACAACCTATAAAAAAAAATTCGAATAACAACTTATTTAAATTTTGGACAAACATCTCATTCTTATGCTTAGGAAACATCACAATTAAATTGAGGGAAACATCCCATTTTCAAAGTGGAAAACATCACCTTTTAGTCGGAGAAGCAGTAATAGAACAACAGCCCCATTAACACGCTCCTTTCATTTACAAAATGCAGAAAATTCGGGTCGCAAACAACAACAAATCAAAATGGAAACAGTGGATTTTTAGCGCAAAACAGCAGTATTTTTTGAGTCCAAAAACAGCAGTGAAACAGTGGACCTTTAGCCCAAAACAGCAGTATTTTTCGTTCATAAAAACAGCAACTCCTATTTATAGATAACAGCAAGACAGCAACATTTTATTTTGAAAAAAAACAGCAAAACAGCAACCTTATAAATTGATAAACAGCAGCATTTTTATTCTGCAAACAGCAACATTATAAATTGATAAACAGCAACATTTTTATTCTGCAAACAGCAACATTATAAATTTATGGACAGCAACATTTCTTTTTGGTAAAACAGCATACAGCAACACTATTATTTTATGGACAGCAACATTGTCTATTTTCACTTTCTTGGTATCATTCAAATAATTATACTCATATCACTCAATTCATCAAAATCGCATGTCAACACCAACAATTCACCAAAAATCGAAATTAACTACACCACATTCACCAAAAATCGAAATTCACCTCATCATCTCATATGGTAATTCGCATGTCAACACCAACAATTCATCAAAATAACACCACCAATTAATCCATTCCTCTATTAATCCTAACATATACATCTCTAAATCACTACAACACCAAAACCCCATAAAACCCACCACATACCCAATTATATTCAATTGAAACGCTCACCCTTACCTCTTAAACGTATGATCCGTGGAAGATGATTGAAGGCACCACGAGAACCACCAAAACACAACGAGCCCAAGCCTTGAGAATTCGAAGCCCTTCTTCTCCTCCTCCTATCTTCGCCGCGCCCCTCTTCTTTCTCACCCTCTCCCAAATTTCGATTTCTCTCAAATGAAAAATGAGAGTGAGGGTTTCGCATACCCTTGGGTTTAAGCTGTGGGCCTTTCACGCGTTGGGCCCACCGCTACACCCCCGCTATTGCTCGATCCCACTCCTACACAAAACATGATATTTTCCCTTTAATTTAATTAAATCACGCTTCAAATAAAAATTAATAATTCAACTAATCAAATTAATTAGATTAATTAAATTATTTTTTTCGGGGTGTTACACAGCACCCTGCTCCTGGGCGCCAGTTTTGGTTTTGGTGTTCCTGTGCTAGGCGCCCTGCTCCTGGGCGCCAGTTCCTGCTGTGTTGCGTTTGTGCTAGGCGCCCTGCTCCTGGGCACCAATTTCTGCCTGGTGTTGCTTGTTGCTAGGCGCCCTGCTCCTGGGCGCCAGTTTTCTGTGTTGCGTTTTCCTGCTAGGCGCCCTGCTCCTGGGCGCCATTTCCTGCACTGTTTGTTTTTGTTGTCACTGTTTCACTGTCACTGTTACTAATTTTGTTTTTGCAATATCTTTTGATCCGGGAACCCGATTGGGACGTTCTAAAATGTTTTGGAAAGCTTATTCAGAGGCCTAACTGAATATTATAATTTTAAGGCAAAAAGAACTGTTTCTGGTGTCGTCAATTTTGGGCGTGGCTGTTGATTAAATGGTTAAGTGTTGGCTGTCTGTCTGTGGTTATTGGTAGCTGGGCGCCGGTGTGGCTGCCCCGGTGTCGGTGTTGTAAATTATCTGGTGTCGGTGTTGTAAATTATTTGGTGCCGGTGTTGTAAATTATTTAGTGTCGGTTGGTGTTGTAAATTGTTTGGCGTCGGTGTTGGTGTTGTAAATTATTTGGTGTCGGTGTTGGCATTGTAAAATATTTGGTGTTGGTGCTGGTGTTGCAAATTGTTGGTGTCACAGGTGATGATGTAACAGGTGATGATGTAACAGGTGATGGGTCTATGACCAAAATATAAATTGGTGTTGTTGTGTCACTACATTGACTGTTTTGGTGTTGATTGTGCTTGGTGCATCATCATGGTGTCGCATACATACATATGCATTAATTTAAAGGTGATGGAGCTATGCTCAAACAAGGTGATGATGATATAGGTGATGATGCCACTATTATTGGCTATTTTAAAGGTGATGAATGGTACCACATGCATATACCCGTTGGTGTGGGTTTGCATCTCATACGTTACTCATGACATTTGGTGATTGCTCTTGGTGATTGAATTTGATGCTGTTGTGAAGCAGTAGATATAGTGTCGTAACTCTAGCATATTGCTTATCATATATGCTATTAAAATGTTAGATATCTCACCCCTTCTGTTTGAATGTTACCCCTATGTTGGTAACCGTGCAGGTGATCGCGAATGAAGGCATATTTATCTTCGCTAGTAGAGTCGGTGTCGTCGCTCTGATACGTAGCACTCGGGGGGATGAACGCTATTTTATTTTCTAATTACTATTACTGTGTGTTTTCTGGAGTTTTGGCAAAGATGTTATAACTGCTCATTTTGAATTATGTTTTTATTCCGCTGCGTGGTGAATGGAGTTTTTATTACGACGTGTTACGTATCGCAAATTTTATTATTGGTGGATTTTACTATTAAGCATGTTAATTACTGGTGCGGTGTTTTATGGTGAAAATGTAGCATCCTTTTTGGGTGTAGCGAAAAAGTTTTTAAAACTTTGATTTAATTAACTATTTTACCGGGTAGAAAATGGGTGTTACATCAGTGGTATCAGAGCAGTTTCGGTCTGTCCGGCCAAGTTGTCCAGTCTAGGGGTGATACCACTGATACATCAGTGGTATCAGTGTTACATCATTTGACTGAGTTTTGATAATTCTAGAGGTGACACAATCTAGGTCGTGTAGGTGTTGCCCTAAGTTGTTGATGTGCTGTCGGTGCCTTAGTGCCCGTAGTTGTTGATGTGTTGTTGGTGCCTTAATGCCGTAGTTGTCGTTGTGTTGTCGATGCCTTAGTGCTTGTTGTTGGCTATGGGATTGTTGGTCCCGGAGTTTTGTCTCCACCTTGTTGATATGGGATTGTTGGTCCCGGAGTTTGTCTCCACATCGTTGATTTGTCGTTGCAGGCCTATGGCCATTGTTGATTGGTATGTCGCTGTTATGATATCATATGTTGTTGCTGTTTGTCTGTGTTGCAGCATTGTGTCCCATGCATATCATTCGCATATGGGGTAGTTGGCCCCGAGGGGGCTGGTCTCCACACGTTGGATTGCCTCTTTTGGCACGGGATAGTTGGTCCCGAAGACTGGTTGCCACACGTTGGACTTTGGGGTAGTTGGCCCTGAGTTGGAAGCCTCTATTTATTGGCTGGATTTGGTACCACATGCATTATAGGGTAGTTGGCCCTCTGTTGAGTCGCATCCCGCATTCATACCGCATGCTTGAGGTCACTGACTGTTGTGACTGTTGTTGTTGTATATTGGCTATCGTTGTTGTATATTGACTATTGTTGTTATATATTGACTGTCGGGTCGATATTTGACTGTTGAGATGATATTTGCATGTTGTGCTGATGTTGACCGTTGTGCTGATAGTGACTGTTATGTCCAGGCTGTTGTTGACCTGTTGTCTGTTATGATTACCTGACTTTCCGACCTAGATATACGGTCTTTCATACGATTCTTTATACTGTTTGATATCTCACCCCTTCTGTTTGAATGTTACCCCTATGTTGGTAACGTGCAAGTAACCTCGAATGAAGACCTTAGTATCTTCATTAGTTCGGTGACGCCGCTCTGATACGTAGCACTCGGGGGATGAACGCTTGATTATTTTCATGTCTTTTGTTTTGTTGAGCTTTAATGTTGAGGACCTTGCACATTTGCAACGTTTTGTTTATGATTAAACTTGTTGAATTTTCCGCTGCGTGATTGAATCAATTTCGATGTTGATGTTTTAAAGTGCTATGTATTAAGTACTGTTGAGAAAATGTGACATCCGTTTTATTGACGTAAAACTCTGATTTTTATAAATAAACTGGCGGGTAGAAACGGGTGTTACATCTCCTATTTTGACGTTACCCAATCCGGGAGAACCTTTTGTGGTGTATCGTGATGCTTCCAAGATGGGTTTAGGGGGTGTGCTCATGCAGAATGGGAAGGTGGTCGCTTATGCGTCGAGGCAGTTGAGGACTCATGAGAAGAATTATTGTAACACCCCCCTTCTAAGTTAACTATTATTTTATATAGATCAGAGTTTTTCGAAAAGAATATAAATCATTGAAGAAGGTGTCACATTTTCAACGCTTATAAAAACAACCAACTTATAATCGAGTGACATAAGTCAACAAACAATAGCACGATATATAGCACGAATAGTTTAGGGACGGGCCCACAACACCTGTTTTAGTTTACAGCACATCAATAAAATAGCTTCAACACAGCGGAATAGTATCAATACATCAATATAACAATCCAATACATTAAAAACGATAATAACAGTACTACTACGCCCTCCCCCTGGTGCTACATATCAGAGCTGACACACTACTAGAAAAGAGGCATAAGGATGCCCTCACTCTCGATTACCTGCAAGTTGCCGACATAAGAAGCAACAAAGGCAGTAGGGTGAGTCTCTTTACACAAATAATAATGATTAAGAAAAGCGTTATGATAAGGAAGGCAGCAAGCAACACCAATTCATAACAACTCACCACATTATCAACACAATCATCATATTCATAATTCATCCACAAACTCATCAATGCTTGACTAATGCATGTAATGCAACATGCATGTGGATCCATCATCACCGCTATTAGCCTGGAGGGCACTCACCGCTTTGGCTGAAGCCACCGCACCGCTTTGGCCGAAGCCGACACACCGCTTTATGCAACATGAGTCATGCGACACTATGACTATGCACCACAACACCACACATAAACCATAATAATTATTAAACTCACCGCTTTGCATTTCTCAACTTAATATAATCAACATAAAGGCCTTAAGGTTATCGCACCGCTTTGGACCGGAGCCCCTCACCGCTTTCACATCTCCAATTAATTACAACTCCGCACACACCGCTTTATATCCTTAGGCTAGTAATCTAATTTTTTACAATCACACTTCCGCAATTACGCACACCACAACTTCGACATTCTAACGACAATTTTATTTAACAATTCGACATTTAGTTCACACCGCCTCGACTTAATTTATCAATCTACTTAATTCATCAAAACAATCAAATCAGTAGCAATTATTTAACAATTCTCTTGCACAACAATTCACTAGAACTACAAAACAGTGACAATTCGATTAGGACCATAATTCAACAATATCAATTATTTAACAATTTCAATTAATTCATTTCATCAACATATATATACTAACACAACATTCAACAATTATGCCCATCAACTTACACCACAAAACAGTAACCATTTTCCACCCCTCAACTAACTTAATCCAACTACAATATATTAGCATAACCTACATATAATTATATCCAACCTAGTGTCAACTCAACTAAATTTCAATAACAATAATATTCAACAATTCAACCAAAACAACCCAAAATCAGTAGCAATTCTTCATCATTCCAACTAATCTAACTCAACCATCTAACCTCCTACAATACAATCCTACACATATCACCTAGCTTAAGCATTATTATAGGTATAAAGTAGAGCCCCCTAACCTTGATAAATCGAAGAACTAAGCCACGCACACGCCACAAAACGAAAAGGCAGCAGCTCCTCCTTCTCCTCTTTGCGCAAACAGTGAGCTTCCAAGGCCATGGAGGACAACACAACCATGGAAGAAAATAAGGGATTGAAACTACTACTTGAAAGAGGAAGAAAACATGGAAAGGAAAGGACTAAGGGAACTCATTACCTAAAGCTTGGATGAATGATTTCTCTTCTTCCTCCCTTGATGGCTGTCGCATCCCTCTCTTCCCTCTCCTCTTGCTTCGGTTTCTCTCTCCTCTCTCTCACCTCCTCCTACCGTCGCCCTCTCTCTCCCTTGCGCCACCTTCTTCCTCCTTTCCTTTCTTCTCCCTCACGAGCTTACCCTCCTTTTTCTCCTTTTTCTCCTCTTTCTTTCTTTTCTCTTTTTCTTCTCCTTTCTTCTTTCTGTTTCCTCTCTTCCCAGCGCTGTTTCTTTCCTCTTCCCCTAATCCCATTCTTTTGATTCAATTTAACCCTAGGCCCAATAATGTTTGGGCCCTATTTGCACCTCCTATTTCACTTAATCCCACCACTCCCTAATTACTTATACACCTCTTTAATAACATAACTCCAAATTAATTAATTCACTTAAATAATTATTTGTAAGTCCTAAATAGCTTAAATAAATAATTAAATTATTTTGGGGCGTTACAATTATCCTACGCATGATTTAGAGCTTGCTGCCGTTGTTTTTGTGTTGAAGATTTGGAGGCATTATCTGTATGGTTCTAGATTTGAGGTATTCAGTGACCATCAGAGTTTGAAGTATCTGTTTGATCAGAAGGAATTGAATATGAGGTAACGTCGGTGGTTAGAGTTGTTGAAGGATTATGATTTCGGCTTGAACTATCATCCGGGAAAGGCTAATGTTGTAGCTGATGCTTTAAGTCGAAAGACCTTGCACATTTCAAGTGCAGAAGTCCATTTCAAGTGCCTCGACGCATAAGCGACCACCTTCAAGTGCAGAAGTTTAAGTGCTGGAAGTCCATTTCAAGTGCAGAAGTGGAGCTTTCCTTTATAGAGTGGTTTTCCCTCCTCTTTTGCAAGTTGATGAAGCAAGTGGGTCTTCTTTTCACCAACTAAAGGTATGTTGTCCCCCCATGGTAGACAAGTGGTGAAGTGCAAGTGGTAGGAGGGTGGCTGCATCAGCGTGGATTGTGGCAATAGGGAGGCGCTGACTGGACAGGTTAGGATTCACTGCAGATCTGCTTTCTACTGCTGTCTTCAAGTGGGTCCTAGCTCTGCTGTGCACAGGGATGCTATAGCAGTTAGACAGAAAACATTAGAAGTTTCACAAGGGCACCATTTGTGCCAAATATATTCCAATTCAGTTCTTGATTCCATTTTCCCTAATTAAACACAAATATTTACATAATTCCTAGCCTAAGCATGCAAATTCCCAATGATTTACGAATAGAAATGCATGAATAACTCTACAAATGGAGAGTTATCAAGAATATCAATCAGGATATAGATAATTGGGATATCCCGAAAATATCCCAGAAGAAGGATTTTCTCTAAAACTGATTATATTATCAGGACAGTTGAACAAAAAATCATACTCCAAAAGGATGATGAAGAGTTTCATCTACTTTCTGAGAAGAGTATGAACAATCATAAAACTGGGAATTTCAACTACCTGCACATAGGAAGTGTCCAGGTAGGAATGAAACCCCTAACTAGAGAATCTCTTAACGTAGCACTCTTGCTCTGCTTAAGGGATGCTCGCCACAATCAGTTTCATGATTCCTTACTAGGAACTGTTGAAACTAGCCTTATACACGGGCCTATCTTCTTCAGTTGTTTTCCTGATCTGACTGTTAGTCTGGATGACAAGAACATCCTTGATGTTCTTTTTCTCAATGTTAAATGTCATGGATATGACACGAAGGAAGGATATGTCCCTATCACGTTGATATACAGAGTTCAATACAAGGTTATGAACTCTATCAGATCCAATTTCCTCAAAACCAAATGTCACAAAGCAGGAGAAACAACTCTGTTTCTTACTGACAATAGCAAGGCCAATATAATTGTGCCTAAAACTATCCAATGGAGTGACATAACGCTCCCTGAAACCCGGACCTTAGAGAAGGCTGCTCCGGCAGCACCTAGGTTGTAACGCCCAAATATTTAATTATTTATTTTAATTAAATATTTAGGTATGTTATTGGTGTTGTCATATTAAAAATATTAAAATGGTGTTTTAATTAACTTAGGGTGTGTTGATTAGGAATTGGGCTAAGCTGTGGAGAAAAGCCCGTGATCCAAAAGCCCACTAGCTAGGCGCAGAGGTGAAGCGCCTAGGCTAGGGTTTTGCCTCACTTAGCGAATTTTTGAGAAAAAAGAGAGAGGAGTGCGAAGAAGAGGAGGGTGCGGCGCACAAGGAGAGGAGAAGGAGAGGAGCTCTGTTGCTGTGGTTCTTTGGTGTCTACGGTCAAGAGAGTCTCGTCTTCGGCAAATTTAAGGTAAGGGTGGGTTCTACCATTTTAATAGGGTGTATGATGGGGGTTATGTGGGAGGTAGACTCTATGTATGCCTTTGATGTTGTTGATGATTGTTTGGTGATCTTGTTGTGTGTTCATGACTGTATGAATTGGTGTTGGTGATTGATCATGGTGGAAAATCAAAAAAATTGTGTTGCTGATTTAGGCGCCCTGTGCCTGGGCGCCATGGTTGCGTTTTGTTGTTGTGCTGATTTAGGCGCCCTGTGCCTGGGCGCCATGTTGGGTGTTGTGTTGTTGCTGGAAACGGCGCCCTGCTCCTGGGCGCCATGTTGTGTCCTGTGTTGTTGCGGTTTTGGTTGCCGAATTTGGCGCCCTAGGCGCCCAGTGTTGCCTGTTGTGTTGCTGCCTGTGCTAGGCGCCCTGCTCCTGGGCGCCAGTGTCATGTTTGATGTTGCTGTGCTAGGCGCCTGTCATACCCCAATTTTGTCCGCCCAAGTCAAAAACATTTTTTTTAGGAAAAAATAAAGCAATAAGGTAATTCATAATGTGTGGAAAATAGTGGATTGGTGCATTTACGTGTGGTCGTCCCCTATTTCGCATTTTTATTAGAATTACGCGCGCGCGCCAGTCGTAACTGCGGGAGCTTCCCTTTTGCCCTTTCCATTTGGCATGCATTTTAATCTTCAAAAAAGTCCATTTATTGATCGTTATTAATTTTTGGCACCCAAAAGAAAAAAAAACATTTTATTAATTTTTGAGAATTTTAGGGAATAAAATAGTGCATGTTTCAATATCTGTGGGCATTCAAATGAGAGCAAGTTAATTATTTTTGAACTAGACCAAGTCAAGGATGAAAAATATAATTTATTCTATCAAGGATAATTTTCGTATATTTTTTTGAAAGAAAATCCTAGTTCAAAATAATTAAAAGGGCATTTTTCCCATTTTTATTGCACAAGAAAGCTGAAAAAGGACCATTAAATATTCTCCGATTATTAAATGACAACTTTTATTGTCATGAATAATTAGAGGGATATTTTTATGGTGCCCAAAAATATGTGACACATTTTCAATTGGTGCACTACCACTTGCATGCCCAAAAATTCAAAATTCAAATAGAAAGTACAAAGTGTCCTCAATAAGACAAAAGACCAAAAAAGAGAAGCAATTTTCCCTCCCCATTTTTTTGTCAAATTCGAATTCTCTCTCTCTCTTTCCACAATTTCTTCCACAATCTTCTATTGTACAATTATTCCCTAAGAATATTCTTGTACCCTACCCATTTCATGCACATCCCTAATTCCCACACACTCTCATGAAGACTCATACCCTTTTTTGTAAATGACACCATCCTCTCACACTCACTCCTTCATGAGAAATTGCAAACTTACTTAAAATAGAACATCTCATTCCTATTCTACCTTTAACCCTAATTTCACCCAAGACTTTATATAAGCCTACTCTCCCAAAATGCAAAGGAGAAGTTCATTTTTTGTACAAAAAACCTCCTTCCTCCTCTCCCCTACGAATTCCCTCTCTCTCCCTCACCTCATCTTTTTCAATTTCTTCACTCAATCATCCATCAAAACACCTTTCCTACACTAAATCTTCCATCCTTCTTGCATTCTTCTCAAAGATTCGCCTTCAAATTCAAGGACCAAGTTCAAAGTTGAAGATTGAAGAGTAGATTAAAAGGGTTTTGCATTCATTCATCTCATTTCCTTCCTTATTCTAGCTTGGAGTTGAGGTATACTCTAAAACCTAGCATCATCTTCCAATTTTAGCATCAAAGATGTAAATCATCACTTCATTTTGGCATCCCATTGCATTTTAATGTCATAATGTTAGCATAGTTGTTGTTGTTGAGTGAGAGAGGTATTTCAAGTATTTTGACAAGCACTTCGGGAGGCTTGGGTGCTTGGAATGCTTCTCTCCTTTAGAATAAATTGTGTGTTGTGGTTATTTCACTCATTTCTTATTGTTTTCATGAATAAAATGATGATTAGAAGATTATTGCATTTCGCATATTAAGAGAAAAATTAGGATTTGTGTGATTGTTATGCATTTCTTTGCTTGATCATGTGAATCCTTGCCAAAAGTTTAATCTATATTGTTCTCTTGCATTATCTTGTTGTCTTCATGAATAAAATGATGATTTGAAGCTTGGCTCATTTCGCATATTAGAAAGAAATTAAGGTTTATGAGATTTTTGATGAGTTGGTTGTCTAATCTTGCAATTACTTGGAATTGAACCTTGATTATGATGTTTGTTTGCTTAAAACTTGTGGTTCTCATGAATTTTCTTGCAAATCATGCCCTATGTTGATGATTGGCAAGAGGACTCTCACTTTTGCTTTGATGCACACTTTAAGTGTTGAGGATTGCCTAAGAGGATTCAACACCCTAATTGCCTAAACTTGTCAATTTAGTCTTAAGACTTGCCTATGATCTTGCATGAGGCAAATGCCCTTTTAATTTATTCCTTCCATGTGGTTGATTGAAGAAATGTATTAGACATTGATGACATCAAAAGGATACCACATGGGTGCTTATGTCTAAAGTTGATGTGAAATCCTTAGGGTTTTGCAAGTGATTCATTAGAAGTTTAATATCACTTGTGCTTTGAAATGCCTTTGCCTATTCACATATTGTGTCATAAATGCCTAGTTAGGTTCATCCCATTGCCTAGCATCTTCAATAAGATGTGCAACTTAGGTTCATTTTCGTGCCCATTCTTGCATTTTCGCCAAAATGTTCAACTTGGGTTCATTCTTTGCCTATCTATGTATTGTGTCATAATGTGTGTAGTCTAGGTCCACTTTCAATCGAAAGCTTTTTCAAGCATCAAAATCATTCCCTAAACAAGAATCAATCCAATTGCAAACTCTTCAAAATCAAACTTTGTTAGTAGTCTTGTGAAGCCTTTGCTTGCATGATTATTAACAATGAGGTACTAGTGGCGATCACTTGGAGCCCTTGCTCAATTGATCATCATGAATGCCTAATTTTCCTAAAGATTTTCACTAAATCAAAAACTTTGTTAGTAGTCTTGCAAAGCCTTTGCTTGCATGATTATTAACAATGAGGTACTAGTGGCGATCACTTGGAGCCTTTGCTCAACTGATCATCATGAATGCCTAATTTTCCTAAAGATTTTCACTAAATCAAAAACTTTGTTAGTAGTCTTGCGAAGCCTTTGCTTGCATGATTATTAACAATGAGGTACTAGTGGCGATCACTTGGAGCCTTTGCTCAATTGATCATCATGAATGCCTAATTTTCCTAAAGATTTTCACTAAATCAAAAACTTTGTTAGTAGTCTTGCGAAGCCTTTGCTTGCATGATTATTAACAATGGAGTGCTAATGGTGGTCACTTGGAGCCTTTGCTCAATTGATCATCATGAAAGCTCAATTTTCACAATTAAACAAGGTAAAAAACAAAAACCTTTTTCTAGACAACCCAGAACTACGTAGCTTTCAATTCTCCATCGCACCAGGAGATACGTAGGAGCGGATACTCTCCGTCAAGCCCAACAAACCAAAAACATTTTTCCTTTCAAAAACCAAACACTTTTCCAAAAATAAAACATTTTTCAAAAACAAGAACTACGTTGCTTTGAATTCTCCATCGCACCGGGAGATACGTAGGAGTGGATCCCCTCCATCAAGCGCGAAAACTAAAGAATTTTTATTAAGTCATTCATCAACAAAAGAGGTAAAAACAAAGCATTTTTCCGAATCAACTTTGCAAATCACATATTTAATTAAGGTAACCCTTCTTTGAAGGGACGTTGTGGGGTGCTAATACCTTCCCCATACGTAATTAGACCCCCGAACCCAAATCTAAGGGTTCCAAAGACCATTGCTTTCCAAAAAAGGTTTTTCCGATGTTTTACCTTTAAAAAATATTGGTGGCGACTCTAAAAACCCGTTGTGCGAAGAAAGATCCCTCCAAGGATTTTTTCGGGGTGCAACAGCTGGCGACTCCGCTGGGGACCTTTTTTTTCTTAAGTGGGTCAAGCCGATTAATTGAATGAGTGATTTGCTTTGCTGATTTAACATGCTCTGTTTTACCTCCCTTCTTCCTACTTTTGTTCTATTTTCCATGCCTTTGGTTTGCTAGATTTTAGAACATTCCTTCTTCTAGGCTCCGTTCCTTTGAGGTAAGCAATGCGTGTAATTATTGTTGACTTCTTGGAATGGTTTGTATATTGAAATGATGTACGCATGTTGAACCCTAGGGTAGACGACCTTTTTGTCTGGACTGTTTATGGTTTTCCTTGCAGGTGGGGAAGGGTAGTTATTTCCAGGTGTTGTGCCCTCAACACACACTTCACACCCTATACTTGTGAGCATTGAGTGGGGCCTAAAACCCAAGGTCTGAACAAAAACCTAGGAGAGTGGGAACGATTAGTGACTGCCATTCGTAGACCTTTGTCTGTATGGCTCTCATGAAAGTTTCGCCCGAGAGTACGCTTTGTCATGATGCCTCACACTCGGTAGCTTTCTGCGATTGTGGGTGTCATCATGAGAGAGACTTTAGCTCTTGGTTTCCATTGTGAGGAAGTGATTAGAACCTACATGGGAGGATTACCCTTTTCGTCGACTTTAGACCCTAGGATTCCCACCCTTTGTAGGACACGGGGGCACGCCTTTGTTTGTTGCATTAGCTTAGGCATTCCTTTTTCTCAAACTCTATTTCAAAATTGTAGAAAGTAATTTTCTTTTCCCCTCATAAACACCTGCATGAGGTGGCATGTAGCGTGTATCTTTGAAAATGTTCAAAATACCACCAATAACCCCATTTTCTTACCCTCTTTTCCATGTAGATAACACATCATTTCGCATTCACATCATTTTGCACCATTGCATTTGCACCTGACAAAATTTTTTTTAAAAAAAAGGAGAAACTTTCATCACTTGCATTCTTCATGCATTAAAGTTTGTTTGCCGGAAATCGCGACATAACACCAAACCTTGTCACAGGGGTGTAAGAAGCAATATGGAATCAAAAGGCAAAACCACATTCAATTCGAGGTTCCCCATTGTAAAAAAGATTGATGTAACTAGTTTGAAGGAGTATGCTTCCCTATTAGGTCCTATTGAGCTCCGGTCCTTCGACAAGACTTATGGGAACATCCGCAAGTTATTACAGTTAGAAGTACAAGAGAGTGCCATCGCCGCCCTATGTTGGTTCTATGATTCAGAGGTTAGGTGCTTTCTTCTCAAGAACTTCCAAATGGCGCCTACCCTAGAGGAGTATGAGAAGATTCTGGGTTTTGATCGCTCAGAGGTTAGACCTTACCAATATCAGGGGCAGTATTATTCAGATGGGAAGTTTGCTTCCCTGTTACAAATCAGTGTAGAAGAGGTGCGGTCCCACAAAGTTGAGCGTAACAAGATATTAGGGTTTCCTCAGGAGTACTTTGAGAGTTTGATGACTAGTTATGCGGTATCAAATGATTGGGTTTCCTTCAAGCAAGTACTAGCCTTGACCATCTTCGGCATTGTTCTTTTCTCTCAGATTGAGAAACACATAGATGAAACCGCTATTGGTGTGTTCCTAGCTTTCAAGAGCGCAAAAAGTCCCATCAATCCGGTTCCCGCTATTCTCGCAGAGACCTATCGTGCTTTCACCCGCCATCATGAGTTCCGAAAGGACAAGATGTGTTGTTCCTTCCCAGTGCTATATGCTTGGTTGATCAGTCATGTTTGCATTAACAAAAGTGACGTTGGGGAGTTGCTTTCCTATGCCTTGGGTTGTAATCCGAAGACTATGAGCCCTCAGGGGTGGGAGGATACTTTTAAGAACCTCGATGCTCTTCAAATTCGATGGTTCTCGCACAAGTGTTGGGAAGATAAACCCTCAGTGATATTCCAATGTGGCAGTTTCCAGAACGTTCCTCTCATGGGAACACAGGGATGCATCAATTATAACCCATCTTTGACCTTGAGACAACTCGGGCACCCTATGCGGGACTCACCCTCCGAAGCTATGCTGTCTCGTTTTTACCTCCATGCGGGGATCCCTAAAGACGAGGACTTACTTCGGCGAGTCTTGCAAGCTTGGGAAACCGTGGTGCGGAAGGACAAATGCGAGTTATCTAAAAGGACCACTGCTATCTCCTTCACTCAATGGCTTGAAAAGAGGATTAAGGAAACTCGATCATCCAACCAAAAGGTGCCATCACTTGAAGAGAAAATACCGGAACCTCACGTTCCCCTCATTGAAGAACTAGAAGAGGCAAAGTTGGCCTTATCTAAAGCGGAAGAAGAGAAAAGGGCTTTGCAAAACAGATTGGGAAAGGTGATGCAAGACTAGCGGAAGCTAGAAAATGAAAATGCTCTCCAAGCCGCAGCTATTGAAGCAACCAATAGGAAACTTGAAATAGAAGAAGAGAGTAAGAGGGAAATTCAGAAACATTTGAAAGGTGCTAAAGAGGAAGTAAAGAGGTGCGCCTCAAAGATGAATGAGGCTGTGGCAGAAGCAAGTGAATGGAAGAAACTGTATGCCAAGTCATGGAGGAATGAGAAAATGGTTAGAAATGCGCTAGCTAAGTCAAAAGAGGAATTCCAAGTGATGAAGTTTGAATTGGAGAACCAAGTGAAAAGCATCAGGCAAGATAGAGAGTCTATCAAAGGGATCTTGAAAGAGTATCAACAAGCTTTAGGGTTTGAACAAGGAAGGTCGGAAGAATTGAAGAGGAATCTCCAATGCCTAAGAGAATCTTATGGGCAAGTGCAAGCAGAAAGCCAGTATTGGGAGAAACGTTTCATGGCATTAATTGGCAGAATAGAAGACCAAGAGATCGTCAAGGAGCTAAGGGATGAGATTCAGCTTTGGAGGAGCAAATTTTCAAAGCTAGCAGGACTAGCTAACCAAGCTGTGAGGGATGTTCCCAAGAAGCTAAGAAGAGCTGAAGCAGAGATGAACCCTTTCAACACTCCGGCCAAGGTGTGTGAGTTCGTCGAGTACTGCAAGATTCTGACAGAAGAACTCGTGGAGAAGGCCAAGGGGGCAGCCGAAAGCAAGAAGAGAAAAAGGAAGGAGAAATTGAAAACTATATGCCTTTGAAGTTCACTTTAGAGCATTGTAATAATCCTGAAGTTGTAGTACTCATTCCTTTTGAATAAAGTGTGTTTGTTTCGTCTATTGCTTCCAACCTCGTTGCAACCAAAATTAAAAAAAGAGAAGTGTTAGAGCTTTAAACTTACACGCCTATGACAAGATGAGCTGCACCGCGATTCCCGGCACCAAAACAAACATAAAATCATACATATTGCATTGCATTTGCATTCATTTATGTGATTCTCGCGCTCATGAATTGTGTTCCATCAATAGAAAAAGGCAAGCTGGTTCACCAATACTCATGCATCTGTCTTCCCGTTCCAAAAACAACAAAAATATTCAAAATCATGTCAAGCATCATGTACTCTTTCTTTTCCATGCATAAAAAAATCACTGCGAGTGTCATACATTTCACTTCCTCGCACAAAAAAGAGTAATTTTTAGTCATATAACATGAGCATCTCAACATGCACTGACATTCATACATAATCATTCAAAATCATTATCACATGGCGCAGACATCACATCATTTGTAAAGTCATAAATTACATTTCAAAAAACATAACATTCATGCATCATTTTCCCTCATGTTGCCATCCTAGTTTAAATGCATCAACTCCATGTTCGTATATCATTTTCCCAAATAAAAACAAAAAAATCATTTCATTGTATCATTCGTCATCCAATGAATTAAAAATAAGAGTCTGCATACATGTTACACTATCTCTTGAAAAATAAAAATAATTGCATTAGGATCAAACATTTATTTCTTCATGCATTTGCATTTTCCATACATATCCGTCATCATGGGCATTATATTTTGCTAGAAAATAAAAAATCATCGTAGAACGAATCACTTGTTTTCATATACATCTCGTTCTCATGCATATCATCATCATCCAAAAAACAAAGACACTACATATTTGCCCAACTTGCATCATCTTGCATACTCATATAGAAAAATATACTATATTCATTACTCCTCTTCATGCAAAAAATATAAAGATAAAAACAAAAGCTCTTCATTCTTAACCACCTCGAATGCATTAGTCATCTTGCATGCATCATTTCCAAATAAAAGAAAATAAAAAAAAATAATGCCATTTTCTTGCATTACTCATCTGCATATTAATTGCAATGCCTCCGAAAAATCATTTTTGGATAGTCAATCTTTTCAAGTGATCATTCACATTCCATGCATCTGCATCATGCATATCTATCACCACGTGTTCCTTCATGCATTAGGACAGGAGGGCATGTAATTTGATTATTCCCATTGCATACGCATAGTTAATCCTTTTTAAAAAAAAAAAACAAAACATCATGCATTCATAACAGAATAGAGTCGTTGGTCCCTTCAAGTGATCAGTTCCTCCATGCATTTCATACATTGATATACAGAGTTCAATACAAGGTTATGAACTCTATCAGATCCAATTTCCTCAAAACCAAATGTCACAAAGCAGGAGAAACAACTCTGTTTCTTACTGACAATAGCAAGGCCAATATAATTGTGCCTAAAACTATCCAATGGAGTGACATAACGCTCCCTGAAACCCGGACCTTAGAGAAGGCTGCTCCGGCAGCACCTAGGTTGTAACGCCCAAATATTTAATTATTTATTTTAATTAAATATTTAGGTATGTTATTGGTGTTGTCATATTAAAAATATTAAAATGGTGTTTTAATTAACTTAGGGCGTGTTGATTAGGAATTGGGCTAAGCTGTGGAGAAAAGCCTGTGATCCAAAAGCCCACTAGCTAGGCGCATAGGTGAAGCGCCTAGGCTAGGGTTTTGCCTCACTTAGCGAATTTTTGAGAAAAAAGAGAGAGGAGTGCGAAGAAGAGGAGGGCGCGGCGCACAAGGAGAGGAGAAGGAGAGGAGCTCTGTTGCTGTGGTTCTTTGGTGTCTACGGTCAAGAGAGTCTCGTCTTCGGCAAATTTAAGGTAAGGGTGGGTTCTACCATTTTAATAGGGTGTATGATGGGGGTTATGTGGGAGGTAGACTCTATGTATGCCTTTGATGTTGTTGATGATTGTTTGGTGATCTTGTTGTGTGTTCATGACTGTATGAATTGGTGTTGGTGATTGATCATGGTGGAAAATCAAAAAAATTGTGTTGCTGATTTAGGCGCCCTGTGCCTGGGCGCCATGGTTGCGTTTTGTTGCTGTGCTGATTTAGGCGCCCTGTGCCTGGGCGCCATGTTTGGTGTTGTGTTGTTGCTGGAAACGGCGCCCTGCTCCTGGGCGCCATGTTGTGTCCTGTGTTGTTGCGGTTTTGGTTGCCGAATTTGGCGCCCTAGGCGCCCAGTGTTGCCTGTTGTGTTGCTGCCTGTGCTAGGCGCCCTGCTCCTGGGCGCCAGTGTCATGTTTGATGTTGCTGTGCTAGGCGCCCTGCTCCTGGGCGCCAGTTTTGGTTTTGGTGTTGCTGTGCTAGGCGCCCTGCTCCTGGGCGCCAGTTCCTGCTGTGTTGCGTTTGTGCTAGGCGCCCTGCTCCTGGGCGCCAGTTTCTGCCTGGTGTTGCTTGTTGCTAGGCGCCCTGCTCCTGGGCGCCAGTTTTCTGTGTTGCGTTTTCCTGCTAGGCGCCCTGCTCCTGGGCGCCATTTCCTGCACTGTTTGTTTTTGGTGTCAGTTTCATTGTCACTGTTACTAATTTTGTTTTTGCAATATCTTTTGATCCGGGAACCCGATTGGGACGTTCTAAAATGTTTTGGAAAGCTTATTCAGAGGCCTAACTGAATATTCTAATTTTAAGTCAAAAAGAACTGTTTCTGGTGTCGTCAGTTTTGGGCGTGGCTGTTGATTAAATGGTTAAGTGTTGGCTGTCTGTCTGTGGTTATTGGTAGCTGGGCGCCGCTGTGGCTGCCCCGGTGTCGGTGTTGTAAATTATCTGGTGTCGGTGTTGTAAATTATTTAGTGTCGGTTGGTGTTGTAAATTGTTTGGCGTCGGCGTCGGTGTTGTAAATTATTTGGTGTCGGTGTTGGCATTGTAAAATATTTGGTGTTGGTGCTGGTGTTGCAAATTATTGGTGTCACAGGTGATGATGTAACAGGTGATGATGTAACAGGTGATGGGTCTATGACCAAAATATAAATTGGTGTTGTTGTGTCACTACATTGACTGTTTTGGTGTTGATTGTGCTTGGTGCATCATCATGGTGTCGCATACATACATATGCATTAATTTAAAGGTGATGGAGCTATGCTCAAACAAGGTGATGATGATATAGGTGATGATGCCACTATTATTGGCTATTTTAAAGGTGATGAATGGTACCACATGCATATACCCGTTGGTGTGGGTTGCATCTCATACGTTACTCATGACATTTGGTGATTGCTCTTGGTGATTGAATTTGATGCTGTTGTGAAGCGGTAGATATAGTGTCGTAACTCTAGCATATTGCTTATCATATATGCTATTAAAATGTTAGATATCTCACCCCTTCTGTTTGAATGTTACCCCTATGTTGGTAACGTGCAGGTGATCGCGAATGAAGGCATATTTACCTTCGCTAGTAGAGTCGGTGTCGTCGCTCAGATACGTAGCACTCGGGGGGATGAACGCTATTTTATTTTCTAATTACTGTGTGTTTTCTGGAGTTTTGGCAAAGATTTTATAACTGCTCATTTTGAATTATGTTTTTATTCCGCTGCGTGGTGAATGGAGTTTTTATTACGACGTGTTACGTATCGCAAATTTTATTATTGGTGGATTTTACTATTAAGCATGTTAATTACTGGTGCGGTGTTTTATGGTGAAAATGTAGCATCCTTTTTGGGTGTAGCGAAAAAGTTTTTAAAACTCTGATTTAATTAACTATTTTACCGGGTAGAAAAGGGGTGTTACATAGGTTAACACCAGAATTCCAGGATGTCATTCAATACCAATCTGGAAAAGTTGACATTGTCTTCAATAGAAGAAACTCATTTTCCATTCCTAGGTCTCTCAATTCTGAAGAAGACTTCAGAATTGCTATGTCTAGGGGAACCTTATCTAGGAGGTCCTTCTCTGTTTCTAGAGAGCCTTCCAAAACTGAAACTGGAACTTCTCATGATGGTTCCACTATCCATTTACAGGGATTTGAAACCACAACCCCTGTAAAAACCTCTTATCAAAAGGATGATGAGGATCACAAATCCATCCAATCTCCAACCTACTCCTCCCTTAATGAACCTTATGATGTTATCTAAGTTCATTATTGATAATGAATCCCTCAAGAAAGAATTCTATTCTCGGGAATGGTCTCCTCAAAGAGAATGGTTCTTTCTGCACTTTCGGGGACGCAAAAGCCAGATCATCCAAGAGAAATTTTATAAATTTCTCGAAGAAACCAAAATTAATATCCCTTTCTTTAAATGGTTTCATATGTATGCCATTAGAAAGAATATTAATTACCCTTTTCAATCTGTTTCTTTAGATAGTAGGAAACCTGCCAAAGAAACCAGATATAATCAAACTTTAGGAAAGTCTACGGAGATGGCCAATCCAAATCTACAACACGCCAACCATGAACTCTTAGCCAAAATCAATGAGCAGCTTGTTCTAATTAAGACAATGGCTCTTAACAATCCTTCACCTAAGAGTAATACCTCTATCAATGTGTTAAGAGAAACCTGCTCTATTGAAGATAACCTGATTGGTTTTGATGCCAGGGTTATCTGCTTTAAATGTGGCATGCTTGGCCACATCAGCAGGAAATGTCGCAATGAACCAAAACCTGGTTACAAACCAAAACATCATGAAAAGAAACAGGTTAGTAAACCTAAAACCCATAATAGGCCTCATGCCGCTAGCCATATTCCAAACACTTGCTGCACTTGTGGCAAAAAACAACCCAAACCCAGGCTTCAGCATGATAGAAAACCTATCACCTGTCTCATTTGTGGCAAAACTAACCACAAATGGAAATCCTGTATGATCATTAGGAAGCTTAAAACCCTAAAGCTTAACCCTAGTATCAAGAACAAAATCATCATCTACTGTAAAAGTGACAAATCCAGTAGATATGATAGGATCTTAAGTGAGCTTAGGATTCTTAACCTTGATCCAAAAACCAATAGTAAGATTAACAAGTGGTTAATCCAATCGTTTAGAAAAGACTCTAATTCAGAGCCTCATGACCATTCCTCTCTTGATCATACCCAGAGGAATGTGTTAAATAACCAACAGTTTAATAATCTATCATCTGCCATTATCAAAAATCTTGAGAATAGAGTAATCTGGGAATCCCCAGCCTCACTTTTCTCTTTTCAATTATCAAAGAATGGCATGATACCTTATTATCTGGGGCAACCCACTAGTTTTAAGTTTCTGAGTAATCTCTTTAACTTGGACTATAGTCAAAGGATCCTTTCTAATTTTGATAAAAATTCTGGTCTAAAACAAAACCATATCAAAATAGAAGATATCAATCAATGTTTTACATTTAAATGACAGTAGAACCATTGAGCCCCCTGGTATTAATCTCAATGGGGAGAAAACCCAGTTGCAGAGAACTATTGTCTCAGAATCCTCTTTGCAACAAAACAATCTTGTTAAGACCGTTTTTAACAAAAGAAAAAATTTAACTATCAATTTGCTTATTTCAAAAAATCAATTTGGTTTGTCCTTTGGAAAATCTTTTAAACATGATGTTCTTCAAAACTTCATGACATATTATGATTTTACCAGAAGACGTAATATTCAAAGTATTTCTGACATTTTAAGTATGTTTGATTTTGACATCTTAGAAGGTCAAGCAATACTTTCCCTGACAAACTCTCTTGTGACTATTTACAGGGCCACAATCAGAATGACTTCCAGAGCTTCCTCCTCAAGAAGAAGAGGTAGGGGCAAAGGTAAGAGTGACTCAAGTATCCTACCAATCATCAAAGGGTCTCCTATCCTAAACCAATCAAGGTTTTTTTCCCAGAACACCCAATCAATTCCCCAAAATCAATCTAAGCAAACCAAACTGGATTATGCTTTCCCAATCCAAACCCTCTTTGCCTTTCAAGAACAAGGAGCAATCAATCTTCCAAATAACATTTGGGCCAGTATTGCCGAAGAAAATAGTGACCAAGACATCCCAGCCTTGGACCTCGCCATTCAAGCCCAGAAAGCTCAGATGACCTAGAACAAACCTGGTCCATAACAAATTATCCCAATCAAAACTCAATCAACCCAGGTCCAATATACCCCAAAGGAAAACTATTTCTTCTTGGCACACCTTGAGCCAGAATTCATGGATAAAATCCCAAATAGGATTCCTTCAAAGATCTTTCCGTCTCAATTCCATTTCCTCCCTTTAAGCCCAAACAAAACCCAATTGTTTTATGAGTTTATTCTCATAGACACAGAATCAGTCTCTATCAAACATTATAGAGACCCCAAGGATAGATCCAATATCACCCACTCAACCCTCCAAATTTTAAAGGTCTTAGCACCTTCAGATTTTGGTCAAAACCCCAATAAAACCAAAAAATTCTCCCAGATCTTTGATCCAATTGGATACAATTATTGGGATTATATCAAATCCTGGGATTATGTTATCCTTGGCCTTCAAAATCAGTCTTTCAAACATTCTTGGTTGATTTATTTCAAAAGAGCAACCAAGTACTCCTTCCCGAACTGGTTCCTTCAATGATGGAATTTCTTTGGGCCAGTCCCAGAAATCCTCCCTATTGAAGTCCATAAAGGATTTCAAGTATTTTCAAGGGGATTCAATAAAGATATCAACAATTACCCAATCATTTTAAACTTTTTTACCACCTTTTCTCCGTCATGGATCTTTTCATGGCAATACAAAACTGGTAGTTTTCACTTAAAAACCCTTTTATCCTTTTATAAACAAGCTTTTGTCAAGTGGTGACCTCGTTTTGATGCTTCTATGGCATCATCTGATAGTGTGACCACTTGGTTTAAGAAAAATCCTAGGTCTCTGCAAGTGGCTGATCCAGACACATGCAGGTTCCTTAATCAGAAGGCCAGAATTTCTGCAGCTCTTGCAGCCTCAACCTCTGAAGAAAATGTTCTGGAAAACTTCAGAATATCATGAAACTTCTTCAGGATCAAACTGGGGACAAGAATGTCCCTTCATCTTCAAAGAAAGATAAGAAGAAGAAGCAAGTCAAAACCTTGTCTTCTTCATCTTCTTTAACTGTCGATTCGTTCTACCAAGACGAAGATGACTGCTTTGACAATCTTTCTCCTAACAATCTTTTATGATTAGTTTTTTACAAACATTAATTATTTTCAGTCCTTTTACCCTAGAACATGGTAATAGTAGCACTAGAAATAGTGTGAAAAACTGTTCTTTCAACACCCTGGAACACGGTGATAGTAGTGTCAGTAATGACATGAAAAACTGTTCCTTTAACACCCTTGGACATGGTGATTGTAGTGCCAGTAATGGCATGAAAAACTGTTCCTTTAACACCCTTGGACATGGTGATTGTAGTGCCAGTAATGGCATGAAAAACTGTTTAAAATTCAATTATTATGGTTCTACTAACCCCTTCAATTATTTTGTTTTTTGTAATCATGACTTTACGTCATCCAGTCAATCTTGCATCCACCATGGCAGACAAGAAGAATCTCTGCTACTGTCCCCCACCAGACCATTCACCACAAGCAGACAAAAGGAATCTGCTTTAATCATATCAGTCATGCCAGCTGTCAATAGCATCAACAAACAAGTCGTCAATTTGAACAGTCCAAGTCAGAAGACTCTTGGATTCCAAACAGTTCAAGTCATTAGTGCACAGTGCAGGTCACCTAAGTGCACAATTCAAGTTATCAATCATAGGATTCCGAATAGTAGTCATTTACTGTTCTTTCCGGTTAGTAACCGGTTACTATTCAGTCTTTCAATTATATATATATATATATATATATATATATATATATATATATATATATATACGTGCTTAGGCATATGTTAGAGGCACGCTTCAATTTACGCTTCAACCAACACTTCAATTAAATATTTCTCTCTCTAGTCTAGTAAGAAGTCAGAGCTTGTAAGCCTAATTCTTCTTCTTCAATCTTGTAACTCATAGACAGTTCTCTGTCTTTCATGGAAGGCTTTGCCTCTTAATCTATCTATGTTATAGTCTCCTGTCTTTAATTTATTTAATTTTGTTGCATTCTGTATGCTACCTACTTCTCTTTCTGTCTCTTAATTATTTTTAACTTCTGATTCCGATCCCTTACTGGCTCCAATGTGAGTATGCCCATGGGTTTTGAGTAATCCTATAGTCAGTTAGTCTACGATTTATTATTTATTACTAGATATTACAATTTTAAGTATAACCAATTTTATGAAAATAAATCTATTGAATATATATCTAAGTACTAATATTTTGGATGTTTTTATTTCGATAAGTATTTTTATCTGTAATATTTTAATATCTAGATTTAAAAAATTTGTAGTTTTTTAATTGAATTATAATATTTTTATGTTATTTATTATTTTTTTTGTAGTTACTGGTGCCACTAAAATTACAGGTGCCTCGAAAGAAGGTGCCGATTGCCATCGTAGTCTTTGCCTTGCGTAGTAAACGAAACTGCGCCACATTAACGCTGTCGTTTTACATCTGGAGAATTTTTATATTTTCAATTTAATTTAATAAAAATGTCGAGGTGGGTTTGGGTTTGGCCACCGATATTTGATTCTCTCCTCGTTTCTTCTTCGCAACTCTCTCCCCTCCCCGTCTCTCGCTCAAATCGTATCGTATCATATCAGCAATGTCTGGAGAATCCGCCAGTTCTGCTATTCACAAGGGTCAAGTAAGATTCAAGCTTTATCATCATCGCGTTTTCTCGATTCAATTCGAAGTAGGAAGGATAGTTGTGACCTAATATTGTTCTTGTTTTTGTTGATCAGGTTGATCTCTTGGACTTCATAGACTGGTCTGGCGTTGAATGCCTCAATCAGAGTTCCACCCACTCTCTCCCCAATGCTATCAAACAGGTTTTCCCCTTTCTCTATTCTTTCTTTCTTTTATTGGGTTTGCTGTGATATCTTAGTGTGATTTCGTTAATAATTAGGGTTACAGAGAAGACGATGGATTGCATATGGAGAGTGATGCCGATGAGCAAATTTTGCTCTATATTCCTTTCTTACAAGTCATCAAACTTCACTCCATTGTTATCAAAGGCCCTGAAGACGAAGGTAACAACATCTTCATCTACATGAAACTACATTACTTTTTGTATTGCTACCACTTTCCACCAATAGATTGACAGTATTCACTTATTAAACATGATTTTTTTGTTTCTGATCTTCATTTATTTGTTACTTCACTTTTTTCTTTTCTTTTCGTGTTGGCATGATTGTAATTAGAATCCAATGTTGTGCTTTAGGCCCCAAGACAGTGAAGCTCTTTTCTAACAGGGAGCACATGGGATTCAGGTATAGTTTCGTCAAAAAATGGTTGTTTGTAATAGCAATGTTGTCCTGTGATTCAATCTGTTGCTGATTGTTTGTTAATGTTTAAATCAAATGACAGTAATGTCAATGATTTTCCTCCTAGTGATGTGGCAGTTTTGACGCCGGAAAACCTCAAGGTGGTTATTCTAAAAACTCTCTCCCTAAATTCATTACCTGAATGCTCAAAGCAACTTGATGATCTTTGCCTGTCATGTGTGGAATAACTGACATCACATTTATCTGATTTGTTCTCTGACAGGGGAAACCGGTAATTCTAAAGTATGTGAAATTTCAAAATGTTCGTAGGTATGTTTATTTTCCTCGATTCCTTCTTTCATAAGGTGCCTTCCATTTGTATGATCCAATTAGTTGTAGTAGCTGCTAATTCATGTTAATAACTTCATCAGCTTGACAATTTTCATTGAGGATAACCAGACTGATTCTGAGGTCACAAAAGTTCAGAAGATTATGCTGTATGGTTCAACGTAAGTTTCAAACCATGTATCAGTTCCTTGATGCCTCCTTTCTCAGCTGCAACTTTGAGTTTCCTTTACTGTAAAGACAAAACTATCGAACCCTTTAAACTTGCATTTTATTGTTTGTTCCCCTTATTTGGGTTGTCACTTCTCTGTGTATTCAACTAACTACAATTATTTAACTTAATATAACTAGGATGTTATGATGAATGGGTGGACACACCATATAAGATAGAATTAAGGTATTTTAGAGAAAAATATGGATAGGTCCTATTCTGAATAAAATGATGAGATATCACTTTAAGTGGTTTGGATTTATGTGAAGAAGACATACAGAAGTCTTAGTAAGAAGAATGATCACACAAGATAAGATAGAACTAGGAATGAATGTGTTAGAGAGAAAATATGGGTCACTCCTATTCTCAATAAAATGGTAAAATTTTACTGTAAGTGATTTAGATTTAGATTTTTGCGAAGAAGACTTAGAGAAGTCTTGGTAAGGGGAATAGATCCTGTAAAAGGTAGCCTAATAATTAAATAATTATATGTTAAACCCTTTAGATAAATTTAGGATTGAATATTTGTCATTTGACATGAATTATAATAGAATATTATGACGTCAACAGATCAATGCAGCTGATCCTACCTAGTCGTGTAAAACATTTGTTGTTGTTATTGTTGTTGTTGATCCTACCTGGTAAAAGGAATAAGACGACTATGGGATCAGATACTCATTTTGTTTTTCTAATTGAATGTGATCGTACAAAATACCAATAGTTTTGCCACGCAGCAATTGACACATTGCCAATTGGTACTTTGTCTCGGATGCAATTTTTTCGTTCACAATCTTGTTTACATGTTAAGGGCTTTTGTTCTGGTTATATAAAAGATTAACACATGAATTTTCTGATATTTTAATTTTGGTGCAGAGTTGAAACAACAGACATGAAGGGTTTGAAGAAGATTGAGGATCATTGACCCTTTGAAAGTGTTGATTCAAGCTTGCTCCACAACCACCCTTAGAAATTTTGATTGGAAACGTTATAATCAACTTCATGAAAAATGGTTTATGACTTCTAACGTCTATCTCATTTCATAAGAGACGGATGCTCAATACATCTGCATGGTTGTGACTATTATTAATTAATGTGATAGAAGGTAGTGTTTGTGGCTATTTATGTGATAGGAAGTAACGTTCAAGCTGCATGGCTGTCTATTGTCTTTCTTACATGTTTGGGAAATATGAGGTTATAATTACATTGATTGACAGCATCCGAAAGGAGTTGGACTATGTTGACCAGGGCCGGCCCAAGCATAATGCGGCCCAAACATAAGGCAGCCCAACCCTTGTTTTAGGTCTCCAAATCTTGACCCAAGAAATAGGTCCTTAAACAAAAACTAGTCACATTATTACTGAATACGTTACATGGATAGAGAAAATGAGTGCTATCACTGAATACGTTTAAATCCAGCGAATTGTTGTTTTTTTCTCTAGTGGTTGCATGGTTCACATTTCTTTTCATTACACGCGTGCTTTTGTTAGTTTTCAAGAAGAAATTACTCACGATTCTCTTTTTTTCTCTCGTTGAATTCCAAGAAGTGGGCTGTCCTGTGCCTTGTTGGAAAAAAAAATCTAAAACCACGTATGATGACAACTCCATAATGAGGAGTGTTACGTATAAAATGAAATGCACTAGTCCTATCTCCTGCACACTAAAAAACACATGTTTTTCAATGCTGAGGTAAAATTTTGAGCATGTTTTTGATAAATTTTTGTATATAAAAGATAAAAGATGGTACCTATCTATCTAATAAGAAAAAATCGAAGAAAGATAAGTACCTCCCAAGTCAAAAAATCCACTGTTTGTGTGTGTGTGAGAGAGAGATTAACAGATTTGACAGGTAACCCATTTGGATCATGGTTTAGGTAGGAAACTTCAAGGCCCCGAAGAGGTTGTTATTATGAGTTTATATTCTCTTCAATACTGGAGGGTTTTACGAGATATCTTCTATTCCACTAAAAAAAAGATATCTTCTTTTTTGATTTAAACCAGGTATCATCTGCGCTTTACTGTAAAGACTAATTCATCGAGCCAGATAGGACCACAATGGGCAGCAAAGCTCTCCCTCAAGAGAGTTAACACTTCTGTGTGCCCAAGGCTGGATATCTTTTGCAGCTCCACTTTGATATAGTTTTGTGTGTATAAACTTTATAAATGTCAAATATATATCTCTCTTATTTAGTATTTACATAAATTTATACACCTAAAACCATAGCAATCAATGAAATTCTACATTTATTTTGAGAAATAGAAAAGATTTCAACCCCAGTGGAAATGCACTCTAACTTGTATAACTCTCTCTCCTAGTGGAAATGCACTCTATTATTATGTATTTGTTGCCTGCAAGACAACACACTAAATTTGTACATTTTTTATTCAATTTTAAAAATATTTGTTCTAGGGAGCGTATTAAGTGAGAGTGCTTTTATTGTGAGAGGGTGAGAGAAGTGAATTGTAGCCAAAGATTAAATGGTTAGTGGTTGAGATTAAAAACAAAAAGGCAAAGTGGTAGCCGCT